>VUYV01000636.1:0-166533 GCA_008711295.1 Anarhynchus alexandrinus | reverse complement strand
GGTTGTGGAGTCCCCTTCTCTGGAGATTTTCAAGACCCGCCTGGATGCAGTCCTGAGTAATGTGCTCTAGGCAACCCTGCTTTAGCAGGGGAGTTGGACTAGATGATCTCTAGAGGTCCCTTCCAACTCTAAAAATTCTGTGATTCCGTGATTCCATGATTCTTTAAGGACTTCATTTTAACTTGGCCTCACGTCACAGGAGTCTAGCCAGAATCAATATTTATCCTGTAATGGATAAATAAAATATCTGATCTAAAATATGGCTTGAGCTTTAATATATGTTATATTATGCAATGTTTGTTTAAAGTACACAGTTAAGCTCATTCTCAGGTTACAGTGGGTGAAAGGATCAGTTTTCAGTCTTTTATTTCACTGTTCTGTTTGCTCAGCTGACAATTATACTTAAAAATAGAGGGGTTTAGCCTACTCTAGATGTATGTACTTGTAGGGTCTGTGAGTATGGCTTCATATTATTTTACGAAGAATGAATCATGTCAATTCTGTCAATCACCCCAAAGCCTTTCAGGCTAAGAATTTGACTTGTTGCTGAAGGCTATGTTTTTATGAGAATTTGAGTGAAAATGATCTTGCCACTTCTAAGTATGAGAAAAATGGTTGGGAAAATAGTTTCTTCCCTCCTTTTTATGGCCATTATGAAGTCATGACTCAAGCCTTGCCTTAGTTAGAGCTTTAATAGGCATGGTAGAATTCATATGAGTTTTATCCAGTTGTACTTTCTTCTGCATGCTCAAAAGAGTAAGATAACATACAAATTTTCAAGTCTTACCCTAGTTAGAGCTTCAATGGGCATAGTAAAAATCACGAGTTTTATCCAGTTGCGTTTTTTTCTGTACACTCAAAAGAGTAAAATAACATAAAAATTTTCCTCTACAGGAAATATTATCAATCCTCATTATATAAATGATACAAAATTACCAGAATGAAAACCACAGCTACCACCAACCTACTGTTGCCTTACTTGCATGGGTAGCTGAGCTGAAGTACATCACAGGGGTAAGGAGCAGAAATTTGACCTCATCATTTGCCATTGAATACAGAACATTGCATAAAAGCCCAGATCCCTACAGAGCATGGGAGCAGCCACGAGCAGAAGAGCCAAATCCTGTCTCCTGCTAATGTTGGGCAGAGTTGCAGACCACTCAGAAGAAAAATCTCCTGTCACATACTTGGTTCTTAACATCAAAAGGGAGACCTTTATTCTACAGTTCAGCTGCTGAAATAGCCAGGTAGAAGCAATATGGGAGCAGTGACACAGTCTTTTTGTTATGGCAGATATTTAAGCCCATTCAATAGAGGAGATTTTCTTTGCCCACTCTGTATCACAGAAACACAGCGTGGCTAAGGTTGGTGAAGGCCCCTGGAGACCATTTAGTCCAATTCCACTGCTCAAAGCAGTCACTTAGAGCAGGTTGTCCAGGACTGTGTCCACATGGCTTCTGAATGTCACCAAGGACAAAGATTTTCCAGATCAGATCTTCACCATATGATACATATAAAGTACACTTGAAATATCATATGATGAACACTATCTTATTGCTTAGGTAGTCTTACTGGCATGACTCACTGCAGAATTACTTGATGTTTACGGGATGTGTAGAATGGGCACCACTGAATGTACATATATTTCATTTATGAGAGCCAGTTTGGAACATAGGAACAATTTGGAACAAAACTAGTGACATGGTATCAGTGAATTTGTATGCAAAGACACAGAGGAAATAGTATTATTATAAGACAGCTCTGGAGCATTTCAGAGTATTTTCTGATCAAACTTTGTTTCATCAGAAAAGTTCTCATCAGCTGTACTGCTGATACCTAAAAGAAAAAAAGCAGATTATGGACTACACATGACATGAATTTCATATTCTGAGAGGGCAGATCTACCTGCTTTCCTCCATAATGAAGACTATGAGGTTGGAGGAAGTTTCAGGCACTTTGACTTTAAAAAGAAGGGAAATGGAATAGGATGGGGAATACTGCCTGGTCTCAAAGATAAAATTCTAATGACTGTATTTTTATGGGAACTGAATAATTTTATTAGACCCTGCTGATATAATTAGGCTTAGAATCCTTCCTCTCACTGAACCACATTCTGGAAACCAAATCAGTCGAATGATTTTGTTTGAGCGCATTATTGCCCTGAAACTATACTGAGGAAAAATGAGGACAAAATATTTATGAAAAATATAACCATTTCATCATTAAGTAAATAAAGGATTTTAGGTTCTTTGCTTTCTTATTTTTTATCATTTTTGCCCTGAGGCCAAAAATTTATCCCACTGTATCTGATGATCCAATACAAGACCCTCTTCTAACAAATATTCTTCATCTATGTATGTAGAACATCATAACAACAAGACTACTACGATTTTTTTTTCAAATTTCTACATCTGTTAAATAAATACCATCCCAAAAACTTTAATTTCATTAACATCTTCACAGTTTACATCATATGTTCAAGAAGACATTTTACTGGCATGCATTGACAGTTCTAACTTTGGCAATTTCTCTTTGCAGGAGAGAGAATGTTCTCATTCTCCATGGTGGTTTTGGGCATTTTTTTCCAAGACCAGAAGTTATTATTTTCAACAATGATTTGAACACCTTTCCCTGTTACTAAGAACTCAAAAAAAATCAACTATTTTTTGACACCCAGAATCTGGTTTTGAAAAATATTCAGTGATACACTACAGGTTACTGGCATTGAACATTTTTTCTTGATCTTTGGACCAGGCTGATGCTGGAAATGTCTTTAACAAAGTTATGGGAAATTCAGATAGACTTTCCAAAACATTTTCAAGTAGTTTGAATGTTCTTATTTGATATCCCTGCTTTCATAACTGCAAACAGAAACTCCAAGATATTGACCAGACTGCAGCTCAAAAGTGCTGAGCACAGTGTTTGTTTGCTTCACTGGAAATCACAGAGTGCCAGCACCCTTCTCACGAATGTCTCATGAATGACAGGATTTTGGCAAGGCTGACACTGGCTTTATACTGTGTAAAGTCCTTTCTAAATATTTGCTTGTCCACTAACTATTTTTTTTGGACTGAAGCAGCCATTCAGGAATTTTCAAAACTTATCCCATTTTACCACAACCTCTTCAGGAACAAAGCAAGGTTTTCCATCAGCAGAGAAAGTGCAGAAGAAATCACACACTGGACATCCAGGGAAACTTTGGTCTCCTCTTTCTTCTGATAATTAAATGAATGGCTACCTTGCCTTTTTCTAATTTTCTGGTATCATCTAAGTTGGAAGCGGGAAAAGGGAACCCCTCTGTAGCCATCTAGGTTGGTCTCAGAGTTAGGAGTGTGCAGAGAATAACTGTATCTGCAAAACTGAACTCAAGAACTGAGGGAAGAAAGAGAATAGCTGACACTAGCGATGGAGACAGAGATGGTGATTTTTCATGAGCAGTCTGGGAAAACACAGATACTGCAAATGCCTAGGCTGGTGACTGCAGGAAGGAAGAAATGAAACTTCCTAATAAAGACTTTGTTATCAACAAAAATGGCTATGTTGATCTATGGGATATATCTATTAGTTAATACTGTTGTATCTGGCAAACTATGAATAAATGACTGTAGTTCCTTCAAGCTATGAGACCTCTGATAGGCCAGAGCTGCTACACAAGTGGCACATTTGCCCTCCATACTGAGTTGGACTCATTAAACTCAAGGCTTTCTTTGTACTGTAAAGTTGCTATTTATTCCAGCTTTAAGAAGCAGGCACTAGGATTCATTTCAGCTGATGTCCTTATGAAGAGCTATAGCACAGCCACAGCTCTATGTGAGTTAATTCCCCATGGACTCCATTATAGTCAGCGGAGAGATGTAACCACTGCCAGGGCATCATTCTTCTCATCCTGAAACAGATAACTAAAATGAGTCACATGAATTGCCTCACTGAAATACCAATGTCTCTTGGGACACTTGTGGAACAGAATAGCCATTAACCACTCAAGAGCATGTCTCCATCTGAAGAGCCTTCAGCCACCACTATCAGTCTGTCTCAGGGTTAGCAAAGGGGCACAGTTGCTGTCATGTGTGCTCAAGGAGTGCAAAAGTAGCTTTCACTCTTGGTGGTGTAGTGGATGGGGAGGTTCAAAGAAAGGCAGAGCGCTTATAATAATGTGGGACTTCCCTGGATCTCCCAGTTCAAGATATGAATGCTCTGTCTTTTCTTCACCTTATTTCACTTTTTCACCTGTCACCTCTTTGTCTTTCTTTGCAGCTGTTGCAACTATGTCCTACCATATTTGGAACATGCAATGATTCTGTGAAACAGGTAAGAAATGGCTTTAAAAAACCTATCACTGAGTAATTGCATCACCTTGCCCTGAAATTTTTGAAGAGTCTCCAAATGGAAAAGAAAAACAGCTGGCATTTTTTCTATATAAATGGGTTATGAAAAAAAAATGGGGAAAGAAGAAATTATGAAAGAAGCACAAAAAAAAAAGGTAGAAAGAAGAACAATCTTGGATGTTGCCACCTGGAGTGTATAATTCCAATGCCTCTCAAAAACAGCTGTTGCAAACAGTTTGAAAGATGGATGAATCGGGGGAAAAAAAGAAAAGGGAAAATAAATGTGGACAACACTGGAATAGACTTTGAGTTTTTGCAACGGATTCAATCATGCTGAAGCTTAGAGATTGGACATTTACTCTATGATAACGCTTATGTCTGCTGAGAAGTGTCTTCCTGCTGTGCAGCACAGTTACGTGTAAGTACCTGATGAGAGCACTTGCTCTTCTTTGGAATTAATGAACTTCCTACCAGTGAACTTTCCACACTATACCAAACACACAGGGAAGCTAAATTTTACATTATGAACAGTGGTGGCTCTGCGTAATAGAGGAGAACGTGACTCTGCAGACATTTTCAAAGATAAGCCAGCTGTTTTGGCAAATGTAGAATGTGTTCAAAGACAATGTCATACATCAAAGTTACCAATTTTTGCATTATTATTTCTACTTTAGTGTCTCCTATCTCATTCTTCTGAATTTCTTGCTACACTATGACACGGTGCTCTGGTTAACATTACATTTCTGTATCTGCTGCTACCTCCAGTGGTGAACTGTCTCTGGTCTTTCACCCTCTCGACAAGTCTTGCTACAGCAGGTTCAGATGCAACGTTTTGAGACTCCTGAAGAGCAGGATCTTCAAAAGCAAGATGAATAGTTTTCAAATATAATCAAACCAAAAATGAACACCACAAGATAGATTTCCACAGAGACATGTTCTTATGCCCCATGGTCTCACATGGGAATTATGGTAGAAGCTGTCAAACAGAAAATGCCTTTCAGAGCTCTAAGACTGACCGTTACAATTGAATCAACCCCCAACTCCCATCCTTTATGTCTCAGAGCTCTCATTGTATTTAAGCCTGGAACACAAAGCTAGATTATTTTTTTAAAAAACTTCACATATGGACACAAGCCAAATATCTGGGGGCTATTATTTTGATGTTCAGATGTGCATTGTGCTGTTTAGCATACAGATATTCTTTATAATCAGCACACACCCAACATTTCCTCTCCAGATGGTATAGGGAAAAACCCTAAAACAACTGTTATCACTTACCTCATTTATCGCTCATTTTGGAAGACAGTGAGTTATCATGCCAAGAAGCATAGCATGAGACCCAAAGAACTGCCCTACTCCTTTTGCTGACAACTGAAGTTATTAGATGTAGAACCCCAGAAGAGAAATTTTTGAAAAGCCCAAAGAAGTAGGGTAAAAAAATCCTGTAAAAAAATCAGAGAAACATGAATCTCCCTTTTCATGGACTATATAATCTTCTCCACTTATGCAAACATTGAATAATGAGAGTTATTTTGTATTACTTTTACTATTGGATCTGCCTGTTCCTTTCTTAACCCCTTTAGGTATACAAATTCATAAACACAGCATTATATTACAAAGCTTTTTTTTTTTTTTCTGGAGAGAAAAAAAAACAGAAAAGTGTATCTGATTGGCCACCTCGCTTTCTCTGTGTTTTTTTTGGTAACTCGACGTTCTTCCAGTTTTATGTCACACTGGATAATCCATATTTTGACCTTTGTTAACACGTGACATCTTGATTTTGTTTTCTCAACGAGAAAGAAGATCATTAATGTTTGTGCTGTTACCTAACAATCTCTGCAAGTTAATGTTTAATATTCATTTTAAAGTTGCATTACATAAGCAGTAATATTTGAAAACCTCCCTTTGCTACATGAAATCTCAAGACGACTCCATTTCTACAAGTACTTCAAAGGGTGAAAAATGCTCTTCACTCCAGTCAGATAACCATTTTGAAATGAAATTGCCACCTTCTACACTTGTGTGCACTTGTCCTAACAACTGCTTTTAATAGGGAGAATTATGGCCTCCAATTCATAATCAGTACTGAAAAAGCCCCATTATGTGCAATGCGACAATTGTTATTAAACAATTTTATTCAAAACTTCTGGTTCACCACTTTTTTTTCTCACTTTTTTTAAACAACTGCACCTAAGCTCAAATGATATCTCCCAGGTTAATTTAGAAAAGTGTCTTATCCACTGGATTCCGAAACTGCCTAGGAGTCTCTGTTGAGTCATATCTAAAATTACTTGTATATGTGGCTAGACTTTGCCTTCCCACAGGAAAATCGGCAGCAGCAGTCAATGAAGAGAGAAATGCTGGGAAATTCTTCAAGCGTATTTCTTCAGAGCAGATTGCAGGGTGCAATCAAGCACAGGGCAGACAACCCCGCACCCATGAAGATTAAGCCTTTAAGTCCACAATGCTAAATTCAGTAGCATATGGGTCCACATGTATGAGTATATAAGCAGGATAACTCTGCCACTTAATGAAAACCATTTCCCTGACTGCATTTAGTGTAGCCCTGCCCTCAAGTTCCTCCCAAACCTTTCACCACTGGACGTATGCTTTATACCCCATTGCTCCTATCAAGCCTATTTATTTGTATGGAGACTCACTGTTCCTTACCCATCTTCTGCAGAAAGCATTACCACAATAAATCTAGTTCCACCAGTATCCAAAATACAGATTTCTTTTGAAGTCCAAAAGGAACACCTAAGTATCTGGTCTGACCACCTGTACAGAATGTGGAATTTTACCCAGTTTCCCACGTTAAGACCAAAAACTTGCTTTGAACTGCCTGCAGCGGTCACCTGCTTCTAATTTTATTTCACCAAAATGCAGTTTTCAAGACCTATTTCTGGACTTCACTGTGCTGGACTTCAGTTACTCTCCCCCCTTACTCAGCAGTTCTCTACCGGTGCTTGAGGCAGTGCTACCTGATTCTCCGAGGGTGGATGTACTTGTAATTAAAGTACAGGTAATTCTCTCTGCTTCAGTTTTTAAGTATAGTATACAGCAAACTGTTGGCTGCAAACAGCCAAGTTATTCACATTTCCTTCTAATTGTTTCAGAAAAACTAAGTGCAAGCTCTATTTAAAACAAAACCATGTGATTCCAATGAAAAAAAAATATTACAACTGAGAGTAAAATCCTTTGTTGAAAGAAATATTAAAAAGAGACATCTATAGTACTTATTTGAGTCTACATTTGGCAGATAAACTTATTCACCTCTGACCAATAATTAAGAATAAAATCCCAGTGAGGATCTCTGACACAAACCATGGGGAAATAACTGTCTCAGAGATAGTGGTGACATCTCAGTATCTTACACTCAGAGCCCACAGCAATGTTACCTGACCAGTCCATCACTGCTCCAGCGCTCCCTGTCCAGGAATCTGGTAAGAAAGAAAGATGAACAGGATCAGCTGTTGGAGGCAACTCCTCCTGACATGGCCCTGGCACATGATGGATGTAGTGGAAAAGAAAAATTGAGCTCTTCATGGCCACGCCCTTCATACTGCTTCCAACCCCAAAGCTCTCCCCTTCAGTGGAAGAGCTGGGTGAACTCGGCCCACATTAAGTGGAAAGAGGAAAAAAACACTGAGTACCACATACACCATGAAGATATGGAGGCCAGACTAGGACTGCTTTGTGCACATTGACTTTTTATGGCTTATTTTTTTCCTTTGCATTACCTTAATTGTGAATTAAAGAAAATACATTATCCAAACACACACACACAAGTTCATTGCACATACTTGTTAGAATTCACTGAGCAGCAGATAAAGATTTCTTTTTTATTTCATTTAATTTCATTTTTCATTCCACTCCTTTCCATTCCACTTCATTTAAAATACTTCCCGATCATCTTATAGTGCTTTCACTTGAAGCTGAGAAAAATGGCATATTCACCAGATTTAGGATACTCTGCTAATAACACATCATCAAGCCTGACTTCAAAGGATTTAAGAGCTTTAAAAATTTCTGGCTGCTTATCACAGCAGGGTACAAAATTCTCTGGTAGAAGAACATCAGCTTCTCTGGGGACAGATTATCAGGGGTAGTTTAACCTTGTCCAGCATGTCAATGAACTTCTTGTTGGCCATTTTTTTTCCCCTACGGCTGTGCAAATCTGTGCAAGCAGTGATATAAAGGGGTAGTTAGGTTATTTGTTTCTCAGCAATCAAGTGAAAAACTTGTCCTGCATGTTTATAAAGATAATGCTAATAAACTGTGGATAGTTCTGAGGACTTGCAGCAAATTCATATGATTTTGAAGCTTGCATCAGGAGTGCTGGCAATGACACGACTCCTATCCTTGTACTTTTGAATGTGGCCATGCAAACTGCTGTCAGCAAATGCTGAGCAAGACATCTGTCTCACTTAATGGAGCGGGGTGCAGTGACCACCGGTGTAAGCAGGAGAACCAAAGGGTGGATTTATCACCGCAGATATGATCCTGTACTAATGATTTTGGCACAGTCTGTTGTCTCTGCACAGCATCACAGTATAAGGTGGATGCACCAGCTTGGGTTAGCACTAGTTACAGAGTCTTTCCATGGAGCTCCATTACTCACTGTAAATGAGGCCAGAATCACGCAATGGCATATTGTGGATATGATAAGAAGGAGCCTAAAAGCTCTGGAAACATCTGGATAGCAGGGCTGTCCCACAGCCACAAATTCCAGAAGTTTGAGTTTGCCTCCAGGTGAGCTAGAAAGAAACTACCTGCATTTAACCAGAAGTTTGTTGAAGCCAACACATTATTAGAAAATGTTTCCATTGGAAAAGTTGTTGGTTTTCAAATAAAATCTGTTTCATCAAACAATCTCTGATTGCTTCCAGCAGTTACCCAGCTCCTCTGGCAATATAGCGGGCAGGCACCTGCTTCTTCAAGCCCCTCTCCTTCCCTTGCCTGTCTGCAGCCCAGCATGTTCAAGATCCTTGAAGCTTTTTTTCTCACTCCCAGCTAGTTCCTAAGGCACAGACATGCAATGCCTGGCCTTTCCTTGGTCCTCTACTTTTAAGGTGCCACCACCTTAAAAGGCACCCACTGTTCAGTGTGCAAGCAACATCCCTAGCATGCCTAGTCATCCTTCCATAACTACTATTTACTGCCAAGATCCCACCTTTCCAATGAGGAAACCTTTCTTTCCAGCTCTTTCCAGCTATACCCAGGTCTGTTCTCTACCTTGGCCCAAATTTGAGCACTCCACATGTCTCCACAGGTGCCTTTTCTGGAAGCAGTTCTATCTATCCATGAGGCACTGCCTACTCTTAGCTTTCTAAAATAAGCAACTTTCCAAACTTTTTCTCTCCTCCTCATCCCACAAAGTTGCCTTACATATAGGTAGAGCTTTGTCCCCAGTTTCCACCGCTCACCACCACCATATCCGCCCTTTCCTCCCTCCTCTCCTTCACCCCAGGAAAGCCCTTCACATAGTACAACCGCTACTCCCCTGCGCTTTACTGTGAGCCTCCTACCTCAGAGCAGTTGTGTAAGGAGCGGTCACCCACCCCTCAAACAGACTAGAGGATGTTAAGTGTTTGCAGAGCATGAAGAAGAAAGTGCTAGGGTCAATTCGGGGAGAGTGTTTGGAACCACAGCTGAAAATGTCTATTACTCTTCATTTGGGTCGTTTTCCTCTCCCAGCCACGCAGTGGTGGGAGACCGTTTGGCGAGTCTGGTGATTCCTTCAGACTGACATATGTGTAAGGCTGTGAAGACGGCAGCAGCTGTTCAGAGACCTGTAGAGCTGCCAGGGTAAATAGTAACTGGCAAACTCACCGGCTTGATGTACTTGAGCCATGAGTAGACCCTGTGTGACTTCTGCTTATCCACAACTCCATGATCATAGAGCCAGGGGCTGGAGCAGGGCTGGAGTAGGGCTGGAGTGCTGACTCCCCACAAAAGCAGGGGAATGCCGCACTGCTCTGAAAGCTGTCAGGGCATGTTCTGTCGGTAAACGCTGGGTCACCACCACTTTTCATAAGGATTCACTTGCTCCACCACAACATTCACACCTAATTTTTGTTAGGGATAGTTTCTCAGCTCCAGAATGAACCTTTTAATGGGAAGAGATGGGAAGAGACTAGCCCACCTCAAACAGGCTAACTAGGGCATCCAAGGTACAGAGCCTGGAATAAGGATATGGGGGAGATCAGAAACAGAGGAGTTAAACATGCCTGTTCTGTAGCCTGGGTGTGGGGGAGCACTGCACGGTAATATATTGATTATTCTGGAAAGCTCTGCAGGCTTCGTTTCATCTCAAGGCAGAGTGGAAAAAGTCCAAACTTGAAGGACACAACAGCTAAAACTAATCACAATGGGAAAAACTACAAAGGTGTAGGTGGGAGTGTAATGTTTGTAAAACACTGTAATCAAAATATTTTAGCAGATAGCATTTGCAGACAATCCACTTTAAAGGTGCTATGTGTGGCACCCATATGGATTGCACTTCTTTCATTTCCTCCCAAAATCCCTGTTGGATTTTGAGCAATAAAATTGATACACACCTATGGAGCCTGATCCCTAACCTGAACGAAACCCCGGGAGGTTGTCTGACGTCTTTGCGCCATCTACTGTCTTCCACAGATCTTAGCATTCAACTCATATTTTTTTGATTGCACAGAGCACCGATTAGATGTTTTCATAGGAATATCAATTATAACTGTATGGTCTTGTTCCGGAGAGGTCACAGTCAGCTCAGAAGCCCAACTCACATTTTTTTTTACTTTTTTGTTTCCTACTATTGTCACAGTCAGATTGACCTTCAACAGGTCACAGCCTATTCAGGATTTCTCCAAATTATTTCCAACCCTTTAATAAGTCACCTCCCTTTGGTTTTAAAACGTTTCAATGCGTAATTACCCCAGCTTCAAAAAAGTATGCCTTGTTTCTGATGACTTTTATCCCCAAATAGTGTACTGTTTTTCCTCTGAGACAGAAAGGCGTCTTTAGGAAGCCAACACAATGAAAAGATAACGTTCTTTGTCTTTGCACAGAGAGCCTACAGAGTAGTCCGCGCATTCCCGGGCTACTTCCTGGATGTGAAACAGTATATAATTAAACACCTTCCTCAGAGCCGAAGAAAGGACCAGTGTCTAAAAATGTCACCTCCAGCTGCTGGATACCAATCGTTTGTGAGAGAAAGGCATCTTATCTTGCCTGAAGGCTAGAGATGTTCAGCTGAAAGCCCCTTCTGAGTGCAATCAATAGACAGCGAAAGGAAGCTTGAGGCTCCCAAAAACATTAGAGCTTAATAATTGTCTCAGACATTGGATATTGGGTTAAGGTGACATGGCCATAACTAACTAATTTACCTTTAAAACTATAGCCCACTTATACTTTGATTAAGATAAGCAAATGCTTTTCCCATCTGAATTAATATACTTGATACTTCAACAACAACAAAAAAAAAATTAGCTTATGTTCAGACCGTTGTTTCTGGTGGGAGAGAAAAAAAAAGGAAAGCTGTTACTGGAGTTTCATGTAACAAAAGATCAGCCATTAGAACAGCCATAGGGCAGAGAGCAAAAGTGCAGCTAGCTGAAATGCATTTCTGACAGTAACTAATACTGGATGCTAAGGGAAATAATATATGAAATGGAGCAGTCAGAGAGTAATCCTTTCCCCTGTCTATACACCCGTTCTTCAGCAATCAGCAGCTGTGAGTTCCTGAAGTGATGGATACACTCCAACTACATTTAACAGCCACCAGTGGGCCAATCCTTCATGATTTTTCCTAATCTTCTTTTGTCCAGCTATGTGAACTTTAGTCTCCACAGCATCCTGTAGCAATGAGTTCCTCGACTGAATTTAGTGTTGAGCAAAGAAGATTTTTTTTGTACTGCTTCTCTACTATCACAAGCATGATAATATTTCAATCATCCTATAAAGACTTCTAGGCAAAAGGTAGCTAGAAACTCAACTTCCTAATGTCAAAACCTGTAAAGAAAATACATATCCTTTGAATAAATATCCTTTGAAAATAATTTATATGCCTTTTAGAAATCTCTTTTTAAAAGGCAAAAACTCATTCCTTTTTCCTTTATAAATTATCTTTATCATGAATTTGCAAGTTTAAAGCATCGCAGGAGGAACATGCTACCAGCAGGTCAGGACTAAACAGATGCAAAATGCACCAAAGCCACATTCTCCGTGGGTTCACCATATGCTGCTCAGCCTTCTTAAGGACAGAACCCATGTGAATAGTTATTCACACGTCTTAAGTGCTAGTAGGTGTGGTTTTGCTTTATGGATTCATACCAGAGATGAAAAACTTACCTTAGAACAGGGTGTGCTCTAATTCTGTTTAGGCATTGACACTCTTTAAGTGTACTATGCACAACCTAATAACTGTTTTATACACCAATATACATATCTATACAGATATATATATAAAATATAGTTAGATTTTTCCTTTTAATTTGGTAACTCTGTAACTATTCTAAATGGAGTAACATTCAGTGCCCATTACTGCAAACAAAACTCAATCCATTTATGGTAAACAGGGAAAGCACTATTTCCCTGAAAAGTTAGCTCAAATAATTCCAAAGCTTTTCTTGCTATTGTTATCCCTTATTTGGGATTACATATTTTAAATGTCAACCTCCTACACTTGAAGACAACACATAAAGTATTTTTCTTGCAACATTAATTAATGGTGCGAAATTACCTTTACTGGTGCCTAAAAGGGAAATCATACAGCACATATAAATGTATTTCCATGTTCGTAAGATTCAACAGATCTCTGATCTGCAATTTGCACAGTTCAAAACAATGATGCAACAACACAGCACTGGTTGAAAATATTTGATGGAGCATCTTTTATTAGAATATGCTGTTTCTGTCAAAACAAACTATTATGTAGGATCTTGTCATTTTTTATAAAAGCAGTTATACATGAAAGATTTACATCACATCAAACTCAAAATAGAGTATTTGGGATTGACTCCTTTCTGGAATATTGCCCTGATCCCTCCTTTCATCTTGTTTAAACTCACTCATATTTCATTAACCTAATATATTATGTGAAATATTTTACATTTTTACAGGCAGCTTAACAGCCACTTCCTAACTTTCCTTTAACTTCCCAGCTTTATTCAGGTATTATACGTATATCTCTAAGTGTAGCTATAAACAATGTTACAGTTTAGTTTAATAGAGTCTATTTGTTTTTTCACCCCTGACAGAATTTACCTTGCCCTCGTCACTTGATAAATGGTTGGCAACTATAGCTTTTTGTCCACTTTGCTCTCCTCAGACATGGTGCAGTCTGGTACTGTGCCATTAGATGTCACTCTGAACCCTGCGAAAGAAGATCAAAGCCTGAACTAGCATCTTCCCGTCAGCAAACAATAACTCCAGTTTCAAAACAAGAGATACGTCTTCCAAGACTGCACCTTACCCATGTGCCCTCTCCAGTACGTACACCTTGGCCTCCACCTCCACGTTCCCCTGCGGCTACTGACTGTGCTGACACCACTGCACGCGGTGGAAAGCAGGTCAGGCACCACACAGCAAAAACTCGGTCTCATCCTCCTTTCATCTCACGAAGGAACAATTTCTAAGGTCCATAGTTTTCAATCACACTGAGATACCATGAAAAAACACAACTGTGGGGTGCCTCTGGGAGGGCCGAAGGGCAACGCTGAGTACGGTGTCTGAGCTTAGAGCAAATAATCCAGCAAATGAGATGTTTGGTGGATTGGATCAGAAGCCAACTGACTAACCACTCTATTCCTGCATGGCTTCTTATGGGTTCTGCTTCTTTTAGTCTTTAGCTTCGGTTGGTTTGTTTGTTTGTAGTTTTCTCCTGACTGAGTTTTTTTTCCCAGTGAAGTATTTCATCAGCTTGTTGCAACTCCCCCAGGGGAATGGGGGGGTGATGGTACCTTTGATCTTGGGGGAAGAGATAGCAGTGGCAAGGTGAGGTGCTCCCACGTCTGTCGGGTGGATTCTGCTGATGCTGAAATCCTGGGGGGGGAAACCCACATGTTGACTTCTCATGGCAGCAGGCTCGAAGTGCACATACGGCATTTATTATATTCTCAGCCTTCCCACCTAGGGCATCACGGCATTTTATGCATAAACCGCAAGGAGCAGAGCTGCCATGTCAAAACAGGACGAATTTTAAAGTCCCTAGATTTCCTGCTGACATGACTGTATTGCACACAACAGCTTTGGAGTTTTGGGCACATCCTGGAATTTCAGCCAAAGGGAATTTCAGTTCTGCTTGGGATAAGACTTTTGCCCATTGCCACATAGTTCCACTAATTCTAAGCAGCTCACAAACAGCTGAAGGTGGGGCATCTTTGAAGTACCTTGTAATCTAATCACATTTATGTCTTTTTAGGCAGAGTACCTCATATGTCACAGCAAGACAGGGTTGGATTAATTTAAAAGGAAATGAAAGAAAGGATTATAAAACCCCAGAGGTTATTAAAGGTTCTGCTTTCTGATAACAGAGGCATTATACCCTCTCAGAAACCACACTGCATACACACACACAGGTGGAAAGCCAAAAGAACAGGGGTTGTGGGCACAAGCCCTGACAGCCACGTAAATAAAATTCACTTTGAATCAAGTGAGAAGCATGGCACTGTCAGGCTGAGAGCTCACATACCAGAAACAAAAGCCTTCATTGGAAAACTTAGCCCAGAAACCAGTTATTTAAGGAAGCAACTCTTATCCCTCCTCCAGAGATGGGTACCCAGAGCACAAGTTCCTGGGGGTCACATCACATGGCTGTGCTGTTTTAGGGGACTTCCAGTGTGCTTAAGACAGGTGAAGTGACAAGCCTGAACACAAACACCAAGGATCCAGGAGCGCTGCAAAACATACTGAAGTGTTCCAAGTCCAGCTTGGTGTGTAAATATTGACTGGATATTAGCATCAGGTGGGGAGTGTTCTTTGGGGTAGGGGTAAAGCATTTCAAACTGAAGCATTTCAAACTGAGAAGGCCCATTTCCCAGCAGGAAGGCAATACCTTTCTACTTCTGATTGCTGCCATCACCTTTACCATTACAAGGGGCGAACTGCTGCTCTGCATGCTGGACAAAGGATGGCTGAAGTTGCCAGCTGTTCTCCAGAACACCTGCTGAATGATTCAGTTGGTGTCCTTGAAGGCTCAGAGGGCTTGTCTGAGACAGTTGTCTTCTCAACTTGAAAGACAGCAAAGTGTGTCTTTTTGTCCCACCTTCATTCTCTTCAGCAAAGTTTGAAAGGGAAGTGAACACCTCCTCCTCCGTTACACCCTCTTGGGTCTCAGCTTCTTTCCTCATTTTCCCACATTCATCCAGGGGACAACCAGAACCTCATCCCAAATCTCTGTCATAGGATATAGTAAAGTAATGCCTTCCATCTCCTCTGCATTTCACATTCTGTGGTGGAGAGAAGAGACAATGCCATCCATCTCAACATTGCTTCCAGAGGACTACAAAGACAAAGACTTCCTGTTGCTACCTTAATTTGATGTCCTGGGAGGGGTGGATTACTGTCTCCTAGCCAGGATGGATCTGCAATGGAATACGCTGATTAGCCAACAGAAAATGTACACAAAGCAAATCTAGCCTTCCAAATTTTTTCTAGGAAGAGCTTTACAGGATTTACACAAGAATTTGCTTGCAGGGAAGGAGATTTGAGCATCTAATTTAAAACATCTTGTTCTGTGAAGATGAAATATTTCTTTGGGTGCCCACACATGCAAAGATGTTTTGTTTTTTGCAAGTGTTTCTGTGTTTGTGCTTAATCTATACTGCAGCTGGTGCATCAGTGTTATTTTACAGGTATTAAAAACATTCAGCAGGGTAGCTGTTAGCTAAGGTTTCAGACTCTTGATAACAGATGACAGATGTTCTTCATGGTAGCAATGAGGATAGCAGCTGCCTCTGTTTTGGAAGACGGAACGGAGAAAACTCGATCCACACTGATGTTTGGAGAGGGGTGGTCTTAGGGCTTCTGGCATATCTCTCAAGGTTTAAAAAAGCACTACTGTCTCACTTAAGGACAGAAGAACAGGGCAAAAAAGATCTACCTTGCTGCTAATGTGGGTCTGAGCACTAACTTCTCCACCTTTGCAAGGCAAATGCTGGGTAAGGATTTCTACCATATATCTACTCTGCTGAGAAAGAGCTTTTGAAGAACCACATCTATACAGAAGATAGAGGAAATTTGTCAGTGCTGCAGGGAAGAGGAATCTGTGAAGCAGGAATAGAAATGACCTGATGGATAATTTCAGCTCAGTAAAAGGGAAGAAAAGAGTCTCTGCTACTTGATCCTACTTTACTCATGCAGAAGGCACGGATGTGAGAGAGCTATGGTGTCTCTCAGGCAGGCTTGCACAACGCTCTCGGGAGACACCCAAGCTGTGGCACGAGGCCATGAGCTAGCACCACAATTACAAACAGCAGGGCTGTGCTAGAGCAGTGCTGAGGCACACAAGAGCTCAGGGACACCAACACAGACACTCACACAGTCCTGCTAGGACCTGAGGGAGTATCACTGGACAATATTGCACTGATGTAGCAGCTCGCTCCAGATCTCCAAAACAGCACGGTGCTCACATAGTCAGTGGGAACAGAAATAGCAGCAGTCTCTCCTGATAGTGAAGAATGTCAGATCTGAGAGATGAAGAGCAAACATGTGCAGATAGGAGAAGGACAAGCCACTAAATCCAAACATGACCTGAATAACTTTTGGAGGTTTAGTTAATCCCTGAAGTGACTTCTGATTTCCTCTATTTCTCTCCATGTCATTCAGGATACCTGATGGTGTTACTGATTATTTTTTTTCTACAACCATTCTTAAATATCTAGTTGTGGAAACACTTTCAAATAGATGCTGGATCTTCAAACCCCTTCTCCAAACTCCAGGTTAAATTAATGTAGTGGGGCAGGCAGTCAGGCAAAGCTTTGACTGAGATCTAGAAATACCTGCCCCTCACTGACCTAAAAGTCATGCTTATCTCGTGGCAGTGCTATACTTTTCTGGTTCTCACACCAATACAGTTGGCAGTAACTGTGTACCAGTGCATCATAGGCTAAAGTGTTGCCTAAACACAATAATTACAAAAGACCCCACGTGAGGGGTAAATGTTCCTCTGAAATTCCTTTGCCCACTCTTTGGCATTGGTATTTCAGAGAACACGTGCCCACGACACCAAAGCACAATTATCTCAGTCAGTGGAACAAGAGCACTAGCAATTCCTGCAGTTGTGCTGCACCCACTCCCAATGGCAGCATGTCTGTCCTATCAATCACAGGAGGAGGTTTAACAGGCAACAGGTCAAGCTCAGACCAGGCTTAATTCCCTGGACATTTTTCAAGCTGGATTCGGGTATGCTTAAAGTGGACCTGGCTCAATAGCCTTAATAGACAGGCAATTCATATGTAGGGAGTATCGAGTCATAACCATCTGACACTTTCTAGCAGTGCCATAACTGAAATACATTCTAGTCTTACTTGTGCTTCTCCAGAATTAGAGAGTGGCATCCTTTGACAGAATTTCTCTGCTGTCTCAATCTTCATGCAGATTTAACCCAGCACCCTCTTGTCAATTCTGTAAGCTCCTCTACTCCTGTCCATTCAAGCAAGCCCTCCACAACACCTCTGAAGCTGAGTATAAGAACATTCAGCAGTAGGTGAGACTCAAGGTGCTTATTTTATAGCCTGGCACAGGTGGGAAGAGTATCACTGCAGTGAAAAGGACAGCAAGACAAGTAAGAGCTGCTTTGTATGCTCGCATTCGTACATCAGAAAGACATATGGAAAGAGAATGAGGCCATGTGAGTCTCCTGTGGTGAGGAATGAAAATTCACGTACAGTAGTATATATAGAACATAGTAGTATGTATTTCACACAATACCAAATCATCTTATGTCCAATTAACTGTGTTATATGTCTTTTTGCAATCAAATTATGATTAAAGATTACTTGGGAATGGGTTGCTGATATTAATTTCTAATACTTTACGTGATTTTAAGAACCCAGAATTTTATAAAAAGCTCTAGTTACAAGTTCCTGTCCCCTGTCTTTCCCAGGTGTTTGCGTGGCAACGTACTTTGCAATCAAACCATTCTAATAAAAAATCCAACTAAGAACGTAACCAAGAGGCACCTGACAATAAACACAAATTTGCTGAAGAGGAGTAAGTTGTAGAGAGGATGACACGGCAAAGTCAGGGCATAAATAATGTATATATGTATGTGTGTGTTTGTTCACGGCCTATTCACACCAAAAAAAAATGTGAACAGAAATGTTAAACAAAGCACTAACTCCACAGCCTCAGTAGCAGAGGAATTAGAGATCAGCTATGCATCTCCTATTCATCTTCCCCATCCTGGAATGTGCAATATGTGCTTTAGCCCATCCCATTGCTGAGCACACAGCCAGTGTCTCAGCATGCTTGTAAGTTTTACATTTGTTTTTCCACAGCTCGCTAATGACTTATAACTGCCCCTGATCACCACCCTGCTGCAAAGATGATGATGAATTCAGCAGACCCTACATGCAAATAGCAAAGCATGCAAAACACTAACTGTTGGTACCGATACACAACTGGAGTTTAGCAAACCTGCTGGTGTTGCGTAACATGCTGATAATATAATACAGTCTCACAGAATAAGCACCATCTTCCTGCCAGCACAGCTCTTCTTCTGCAATATGCCTAAGAGCAGAGAACCATTGCCTATAAAGTAATTAAATTTTATTCAATAGCTAGTTTAGTTAACCTTTATAGTAAAGGAAGAAGTGAAAAAGAAAGAAATGTCACATTTTAGTTTGCCACTGCTCTTTTTAGACAGGAAAAAATGAAGCAAAGGCTTTGTTGATCAGAAAAGTTTGCCATAATATTGCTCCACTGATGCATTTAGCAATACTGCAGTGGTGTGATGTACAGCAGTAAATTTTGCCAATTTACAGTGCTGAAGCAATCTCTGCTATGGTTTTATCACTGACCTCGCTATGGGGCCCAGACAGGCCCCAGCTTTGGGAAATAGAGACACAATTGAAGCTCTGTGATTAATTCTGTCAGGGTAGACTCAGCAGGAAAGCATGCTCCCCAAGGCATGTTTTGCGTATGTCTGCTCCTTCTTATAAACAGAGCAAAGCAATGACTGAAACACAAGATTCAGTATATTGGTTTTCACACACTTCCATCCTAACAAAAGGACAGGATTTAACATTATCAGAATGAAGCGAGGAATTTGATAAGGCTTCTTCTCCCGACTCAGATGTTACTAACGTTGATGTGCTTCTTTCTGTGCGATACACACATCTGTGCTTTCTAAAAGAAGTCATTTAAGTGAAAACATTTCCCAGTCGCCACAGTGCTCAGTGTGATTCTTATACACCCTCATATAAATCTTAGCTCACAAAACTCACAAAAATATTCCCACCAACCATTCAGGTCAGTGGAGCAAACTGGATCTGCCCCATTTTACCTTTCCTAGAAAAGGCAATGCATTTTAAAGCATGCCCAACGAAATCACAGTCCTCACAAGACAGCACGTTGTTGGTTTGGTTTTTTCTGCTTTTTAGTGAAAGAATCCAAAAGGAGCGGGGCTGTGAGTATCCAGCAAGCTAAGGGTGCATTATCTGAATGTGTTCAATGCCTGTTAGTCAATAAAAGTACATTACCATGCCATCCTCCGCATTGCAGTCTAACCCCCACTACCTGCACAGATCTCCAATGCAAATAAATACGAACACCAGCTAAATCAGCATGCTGTGAAACTGTAAGAGGAATTCCTTTTTCTTTCCGTGTTCCTCCTGGATATCCTTAAGCTAACTATTTTTAACAAAAGATGTTTTGTTCCGAATGCCTTGACCCAGAATTTGCAGACGTATTTGGCAAGATTAAAATTAGTGAGTCTTTAGGCTTCAGTGTAGCAAGACACTAAAGCATGTGCCTAATTTAAGCATAGAAGTAGTGCTTTTGACTTCAGTGGGACCATTCACCTATTTAGAGTTAGGTGAGTGTTTACACATCTTGCTGAATAGATCCCTTGGGGCTTTCAAACCTTATGTCCTGAAAACTTTTGCCATCCTTAACTAAGCTTGTCAATACATCACCATGAAAGGGCCCTTTTTTCTCCCTCTTTTTTCTAGCATTGTGCTTTATTTTCATTGGAAAAACTATCTGAGGTTGTTTTGCACTAACTAAACTTTAAGCTACATCTGTCCAGATAAAGTAGTGTGCTTCCTTTAGAAGACCTCATAGTTGATCGGTGGAATCCTGCAGCAGGGCAGGAAGAATACTTTATACTCAGGAACCGATCACTGGCATGTAGCTTTTCCTGTTGGAAATACATTCCTTTTTCAAAGAAGTAGGCTTAGATCTTACACACAGCAGGTTTTGCTTTGTTTTTCAGAGAAGTATGGAACTTTGAAAATAAAAACATCATAGAGAGTTATGCACACACACAACAAATGGTGAAAAGACAAAGCCACATGCAAATGCTAGTTAAGTATCTGATGTGAAGCATACAATGTGAAATATAAAGCAATGGAACAATTGTGATTGGTGTAACTTTAAAGGCTTTGATGGATATATTTCTTATTAATGCTGGACAAGTGAAAGAAGAAAACTGGGATCCCTTGGGCTAGAGGAAAATAAAAATGATAAATGATTAAATCAACAAAACAGCAGAGACTGATTTCAAATATTTTTAGAAGCCAGCTGTGCAATCCAAAAATATTTCCAATATTAGCAGAAAAGCCCAAAAGTAAAAAGAAGTTGCACATGTAAAAATAAGAGCAGACCCTGGAATAAGGGATTACAAATCATTTGGAGTAATCTGGCATACAAAGAGAAAAGGTGGCAGCTTGGACATGCAAACATGATCACCTATATTGAAAAGCTGTTGAAGAGTAATGAAGTAAAGGGAAAGCAATAATGAAAAGCAAGGACCGAACTGAGAGGAGCGTCTGGAACTGTACTGCATGTTGCTGGAACTCACGTTTAACATTAATGATCAAGAAGAGGGTTTTAAGCAATATTTTAATGAAATCTCCAGATGATGTGACCTTGCTAAGCATTATGAATGATAATGAGGGCAGAAAAATATTTCTGCAGAGCCAACAGAAATCAGGAGGACAGAAAGAAAGTGAGGTTCTGCAGGGAAAAAAAATACAAGCTATAATTGGTGGGAGGAAATATGGAAAGGAGGGATGCTGCAAGAGAGAATTAGGGACTAATATCAGGATTCACTAGTAGTCAGTTCTGAATCTTCACCAGAATGCCAATAAGCGAGACCAATAGGTGTAAAAGAAGGTGTCACTCGATGTGTAGAAATAATCATTACTCTCCTTGGCTTCTGATGTAACAGGACAAGGCAGACTGTGTCCTGACTTTGTGTGCCTGATTTCAGGCAAACATTGACCTGTGAACTGCTCTTAGCAGGAGCTGAGCTGAAAAAGGGCAATCAGCACTAAGTGAGCACCATCCAGCACAAGGCTACAAGCCACATCAGAGGAGGGCTAGTGCCAGTGTGGACAAACCTGCAGGGGCATCAGAATGACCGTGCTTCCATTTCCTCTTTGCCTGTGCCCCAGCCCAAGCAGCCAGCCTGGCTCCTTCCATCAGAACAGAGATGAGGTTTTGAAGTCACAGGGAAGGACTGCTGCCCCTCTCAGCAGCAAGCTCCTGCTCAAAAACTGCTCTATTCCTACGGCTATGGGACAGCCTTCTGGCTCAGGTCTTCCTCCGTTAGGCTCCCCTGCCACCTCTGGTTACAATCTGTTGTAAACGTAGACCTCTTGCAGTTCAAATGATTTCTTTGTGCTTCGACTTCTTCCCTGTTAATTTAGGATGGCAATGCTTTCAAGATCCTCAGCAAGAAGCCATCATAGCCACACCAAATTGTTTCACTTTTTCCCCCATTCTCTATTAGGTTCCCACATCTCCCACTCTTTCTGAATACTGATGCCCTTAACTCTGTTTTCTGGCTTAACTCTTAGGCTTCTGTTCCCAGTCTCATCCTGGCTACTGTGTGCCACTCCTGCCTACCTGGATTTCTGGTCCCCACCCCTTCCTCCATTCTCCTGCATATTCTGTGCTTCTTGAGGACTCAAGAGAAGCACAGATCTGTTCTTCTGGGGACCCATCTGTGCAACAGTTGTTCGCGTGCGCCCCCATCATCTCCCCCCACACACACCGCATTTTTCTATCTATCCACAGATTTATGGATATACACACATTTTTAGGTGGTCCAAATTATGGGCTTTTAGTTACAAAGACTTCAGTTGGAGGGCATAAACTGGAAAGAGACAAGAATGAGCAATTTTATGCTAAGCTCGTAACAGTCCTCAGCAAAGCCTCCTCTCTTCCCTGCAACCCCCACCATTGTGGTGGGAGTGTCACAAGAGAATCAATCTGCAACCCTGCGAAAAATAAACAGAAATAATCACAAAAACAGATGGACATCTCCTAATCCCTGGTAGCTGAAGGCAGGATTTTACTTGTGTTTTTAGAAGATTCCTCTTTCTAGACACCTCCATCAGCTCAAATCTGGTTTTGTAGCAGAAGCTGTATCTGTCAGCTGCACTCTCACTTCCTTTTCCCCATCTATTACCATGTAAGCTATAGTTCAAAAAGTCATTTTTTTTAATTCAAATCAAGTTCTCTGAGCTCTAGAAAGAGACCTTCCCCCCAGTGATTTGTTTCTTTCTAATTAAATAAAGTAATCCTTGAGACATCAGGCCTTAAGAAGAATGTTTTCAAAGGCAGCTGCTCTGCTAATTAGACGAAATGCCTGGACGATGTCTATTTACTTCCAGTCACCTCGCAGAGGGACATACAATACTACGCATACTCTGGCAAACAGTGCTAGCACAGAACTAACAATACCCAGTGTGGGCAACATAAGGGTTTAGTTCACTTTCACGATATTCTTAATGGTTGAACTTAACATTTCCAAAAAATGGCAGAAGGCTTCATCCCACATCACAGCAGAACCCTGTACTGCTAAGCAGTGCCTCGTTTCTTTTACATGAAAGGATATGCTCAGTATACGTCTTTTTGGGCATACAATGAACAAGAGTGACAGGTAAAAGAATTGCACTTCGCCTTATCCTGAGTAGGTTAACAGCTTGTCTTAGGCTTGGCTCAATCCACATGTGGCTGCTCTGCATCCTCCAACTAACCTTCTAAACATCTGCCAAATGTCAACAGCTCAGAAGATTCCCTTAGGTAGTATTTCTGCATGAGACCCTCAGTGGGATTGATGGCAAGAGGCTTGTGGAGCTCCCAGGTACAACAGGACAACACAGAGGACAGAGAGGCTGGCTGGCAAAGTGAGGATGCTGGTGCAAGCACTGAGTTTCTGTCATGTCAAGAAATAGTTGAGGAAGAATCTGTTTGGTTAAGACTATTGCTACCCATGCCAGTGTCAGTACAGGCTAAAGACACAACTAAAATACACATAGGCTAAAGCCTATGTGGGGAGACTTTATATCCCTCCAAAAGGTAATGTTACCAAAAAAAAAACCAACCTCTGAATTATTTTTCACAACAAAACATGAGCAAACGCAGGAAGTAAACTGCAATTTAGCTTTTGAAGTTGTCTGGTATACCAAAGCATTTTGTGTACTCTGGACTTCATCCAAAGCAAACATTCAACTGCCTTTCTTTTAAGCACATCTGGAGGTCAATATAAATTGTCCTACCCTTAACATTAGTCCCACTCAAACTGGCTAATATGCACCCACAAAACAGGGAGAAAAGTCATTTCTGTGGTCATATGAATGATTTGGCTTCACTTTCAAGTCCTACCACAGATTTCCTGTTTGATCCTGTGTAAAAGGGTTAACCTCTTTGTATACCTCCCTCTGCCAAACAGGGTAAATAACACCTGCCTCCTTTCTGGTAGTTCATGAGACTCTGAGGGCATGTCTCTACCACAGGTGAAGGCACACCCAAGCTGGCTCCATAGGAGGAGCGCTAATTGTGTTCCTCATTTTTCTAGGAATTCAAATTAAAATGCCCAGTATTCAGTTTACCAAAGTGCTGAGTGCTCAGAACTGCAACTGAAGTCAAAGGGAACTCTGCTTGGAACCATAAAATAGATATATATTAACTGTTTAATACTAAGTACACTGAAAAATCAGGCCAAAGGCAACTCCAATGGGCACCTAAAATGAGCCAGCACCTCTGAAATGAAACTCAGTGCCTCAGGTCCCCTCCTAGAAAACAAAAACAGCTTTATACCTTTTGGTATGTTGTAAAGACATTATTCATTCATCCTGTAAGGCACTTAAAAGCTATAATGCTAAGTATATTTTTAAAAAGCAAAAGGAAATTCTATCAGCAGTGCACAGCTTAAATGATCTGCAGTAAATAAGGCATGAGCTGGAGCACGAGGACAGAGGACGTGGAGTAGTTGCCTGCTGATCACCCATCTTTCATTCTATGCACTTATTGAGGAACAGACCAGTGGAACAACACTGTGCAATCACATCATACAAATCCAGACCTAAAATAAGGTTAAGTAAACAAACTGTTTTATTTCCTACTGGTTTGGTGTCCAATTTTGCAACCATACCATTCCTTTACTACAGCTTTCTCAGAAAAATCTAATTTACTTCAGGATCCATAGGTGGAAAACAGAAACCTTATTCCAACTCTTGCATAAAACAAGAATAACGTCTTTGAAATTAATGGAATCAAAGCAACATAAGTGAAAAGTCAAACCTTCTGGCTCCTGAAAAGTGCAAGCTACATTTCAGCATTTGGATTCAGTGTGCTAAAGCTAGGCAGCGAAATGGGGTGTTACCTACAGACTGCTCCCTTTTTTTTTTTTTTTAAAGTCAAAGTCTAGTGAAACTTTACAGAGCATCAATATCGAACATTCTTCTCTATCAGTCCTTAAGAATAGCCAAAGTTGTATAAGTTCCTACTATGAGGCTTTCACCTTTACTGCTACCACTCCCCCACATAATCTCATAGTTTTAAATTTGGGGGCGATTCACACCTTTTACTCTCTCCTCCAGAAATGGGATAACACAAGCTATTTGTTGAGTTATCTGAAAAGATTAGGTGACGTCACAAGGGTTCTGGGGGAAGAAAATAATCAGTACAACAGAGGGGATAATCAGGAAGCTGATTAGAATAAAGATACTGCTGTGATATAGCCCGTTTGGGATTTAATGTATGAAAAGATAAAAAGATGAAAGAAGAGGAAGAACAAAGAGCAAGGGATAACAGTTCCTTGTAAAGGAAAAAGGAAAAGAAAGAAAGATATGACCTTATATTATCTAATTCTCCTAGCAAGTATATCCTAACTGGTATTTGTGTCAGTGACTCCTATTTGGTCGTGTTAGAACATGGTTTGCATAAAATAAGGAACTGTGCTGTATGTCTGTTTTAACAAGTGCCAAGCCAAGTGATTTACAAAAACTCTTCAGCTCCTCATATCTTGCAAAATGCCATTGCAGGTTCTTGCCACGTGCCACACACTGATGGTTGTTTGCCACCCTTCATCCAAGAGGTGACAGCGTTTCATACTGTCTTTTGTCAGCACCTTCAACAGCATCTCAGTTTTGAACTGACTTTTTCTGTCCACCTTGTAGATGAAGGGTTCAGTCATCCTGGCACTGAGGCATTGCTCTGCCATGAATGAGATGAATAAGGAAGGAAGAAGAGCAGAGGCATATTCATTAAAGAGAAAAAAAAAAAAACAACAAACAAAACATGCCTTAGATGATGTCATACCTCACACACACTTTCACTAAGCACTGTAGTGCTGTGCCCATCAGCCATTCCTGTTCCTGCAGTTCCATCTGCAGCTGGAGACAATTGTGAATATTTGTGCACAACCTGTCAGAAATAGGACCTCTCCCTGGACCTCTTCTGACATCGTTCAACTTTGCAGGGTAAATATTGTTCTCAAATCTTCAAACTACATGAAAGCTGTTGAAAGTGACATCGTGAAAGCGAGGCTTGGTCCTACTGGAACGATCAAATAATGTGTTGCATGGGACTCGGTGAACAAACGCATGAATAATTTGCCCCTGCCCCCCCAGCAGGAGCTGGGTTTGACATTACTCTAGTGCTTCTGACATTCCCACAGCTAGGGACAGCTACAGGGAAAGCTAGGCTGGCTGCAGTCTCAGCAGCAGAAATGGCCACCCACACATGGTGTTGACACAAGTCTACTTGAAGAACAGATGACAGACCAACTGGTTCGCGCTCACCCAACTCATGTATCCCAGCACAAAGTCAAGTGGCATTCAAATTAAAGCATGCTAGCTTTTAAAGATACACCACAGGGTGAAGAGAAGATAACCATGGACAGATGGGTTGTGTGTGTGCTCACTGCTTCATGAAGAATCATGCACCCTTCCTGAAATTATTTCAGTCTCTTAAGTGTGGCACACAGCAATCTCAGCATCTGTAGGATCCAAATGCTTCCTATCTCAGTGCATGAAACAGAAAATTAGCCTCCTGTAAGCATGGTCTCTACTGCGTTCACCAGAATTTTGGTATCAGGGCTTCTTCTCCCCCTCTGCATCACTGCAGACTACACATACTGACTTTGCTGCCTGCTAACCAACTACCTCTCAAGACACTGTAGCAGCCTGTCTTGGGAGCTGTAAACACAGGCATTTCTTGGTAGCAACAGCACCCACTGTAGTCTTGGATTTCCATGAACAACTGTGCTTTCAGGTCCCATTTAAAGCAAATCCCGAGCCCTTCAAATGACTTTGGGGTGGGGGGTGGGGGGAGGCTGAGCCACACCTTGACCTCACAAAACAAGCCTCTGCCTTGCTTCCAAAGTGACAGTCAACAATGCAGTACAAGAAAACAACCTTCTGCGATCAGATAATGGAATTACGGAATTTTCAGAGTTGGAAGGGACCTCTAGAGATCATCTAGTCCAACTCCCCTGCTAAAGCAGGGTTGCCTAGAGCACATTACTCAGGACTGCATCCAGGCAGGTCTTGAAAATCTCCAGAGAAGGGGACTCCACAACCTCCCTGGGCAGCCTGTGCCACTGCTCTGTCACCCCAACCGTAAAGAAGTTTTTCCGTGTGTTTGAACGGAACTTCCTATGTTCCAACTTGTCCCCGTTGCCCCTCGTCCTGTCGCTGGGAACCACTGAAAAGAGTCTGGCTCCATCCTCCTTCAGCCCACCCTTTAGGTACTTGTAAGCAATCATAAGGTCTCCCCTCAGCCTTCTCTTCTCCAGGCTAAAGAGTCCCAGCTCTCTCAGCCTCTCCTCATAAGGGAGATGCTCCAATCCCTCAGTCATCTTGGTTGCCCTATGCTGGACTCTCTCCAGCAGTTCCCTGTCTCTGTTGAACTAGGGAGCCCAGAACTGGACATGGTATTCCAGTTGTGGCCTCACCAGTGCCGAGTAGAGGGGGAGAATGACCTCCCTCGACCTACTGGCCACACTCTTCCCTGTGCAGCCCAGGATTCCATTGGCCTTTTTGGCGACAAGGGCACAACCCAGTTGGGTTGGCTGCTGGAGAGCAAGATGAGGAGCGCCAGGGCTGTGCCTGTGCCCGACCGGAGACACCAGCGAAGAGGGGACGGGAGGGAATGCCAAGCGCCATGTTTCTGTGAGGGAAACATTATACCCGCGAGCGCTCACCGCACTGCATCCTCGCCTCCTTCGCATTTGCACGACGACGGGCTCGGGTCCTGTCCCCGCAGCCTCCCCGGGGCTCACCCCCGACCGGGACGGCCACTCTCGCCCCGCCGCTGCCCGCTGGCTCGTCGGCCGCTGTCTTTTGCCGGGGGAGGGCGGGCACCCCGTCCCCTCCTCGCCGCCGGGGCGGGGGACGAGGCGAGGGCTGCCCCCAGGGGCAGGGGCAGGCGGGAGCCGCCCCCGCGCGGGGCGGAGGGAGCGCACGGGCACTGGCTCCTCTCCGCGCCTCTCCACCCCGAGAGGTGGCCCCGGCGCTGCCCGGAGCCGCAGCCCTCTTCCCTTCCCTTCCCTCCCTCCCTCTCTCCCTCCCCCGTCCCCACCTCTCCTCCAAAACCGCAGGAGCCGCCGCGGCCGCGCTTCACTCGCGCCGGTGCCAGCCGCGAAGCGGAGCGCAGCGGGGCGGGCGGGCGGCCATCCGCCGCAGGCACGGCCCGGGGCGGGAGCAGCCCCGCCGCCTCCCCGCCGCCCCACTGCCATGGCCGGTGTCGCGGCCCAGCGTTGACGATGCTGCTGGGCGCCCCGCGGGCGGGCGGCTGGGATCGCGGCCGGGTGGGCGAGAGGCTGCAGGCGGCCCTGGCCGGCCTCCAGGAGCTCCAGGTGCTGCGGGAGAAGCAGCGGGAGCTGGTGCGGGCCGCCCTGGCCATGCCGCAGCGGCCGGCGGCGGGAGGAGGAGAGCAGCCCCTGTCCGCCCACAGCAAGGAGCACCGGCTGGAGGCCACCCTCACCGCCCTGAAGGAGCAGCTGGTAAGGGACGGGACGGGGCGTCCCGCAGCTCCCGGCGCCCTCTTCCCGCCTCCGGGGGTCCTGCGGAGCTGCGGTGCTGGGGGCGGACGGGCGGGCGGAGGGGAGCGCCGGCGGGCCGTCCCGCACCGGGCAGCCGGGCTCCCGGAGCCCCCTCGGGGCCGGCAGCAGGCAGGGCGCTGCCGCCGCCGCCCCCACCGCTCCTCCCGCCCCGCCGGCGGCGGTTCCCCCCCGCGGGCAGGTGCGAGCGGCGGGGCCCGGGGGGCGGCCGCTGGGGTGAGGTGCGGCGACCGCGCCTGCCGCCGTCGCGGCCGTTATAACGGTCGCCTCTTCTCCTCAGGCGGGGCTCACCTGAGGGCGTACGCGCCCACCCGAAGTGCGTAGTGTTGATGGAGGGCTCTGAGCCCGCAGGAGCCCTGAGGAGAAGCAGTTCCCCGGCACCGCTCATTCATGGAGGCCGAGGCGTAGGGGATGATTAACTTCAGTAATAGGTGTTATCACGCCTGTGTGCGCTCGGCTGTTAATTGCAGTCGCCGTTTGGACAGCGGATCAAAAGGCAGGCAGAGCGGGAGAGGCATGAACAGGCTTAAGCGCTGTGGGGTTTGGTGTGGGCGTGTGTGTGTGTACACCTACATGTGTACACTGATGTGTACACACCTGCGTGCACAACACCTACGTGTGCCCGCGCAGTCGCGTGCTGGTGGGAGTCAGTCCACCAGGAAGGGGTTTGTGGGCCAGGAGTGCTTGCTCCTCGCCGCGGAGTTGTACGATAAAAAGAGAAGACTAACCAAATGCCGGGCCTTGTACTGAGGTGTTACGCCGGCCGCTTGCACGGGGTTTTTGTGAAAGGAAAAGAAAAAACACCAAAACTCCGAGTTGCGACTGAAACAAGTTTCATAGGTGAGACAACAATCAAAGGGTAAAGGGCTTTAATCTCTAGTATGGGCAATTACACACTTCAGTAAACTCAGACTTAATTCCGAGCCCTTTCCCTCCCGGTACTGGTGCAGGGCTTGGCCATCAGTTATCAATCAGGTGTGAAAACAGCGCGGTTATTCGCTCCCCGTAGGCAGCTTTATCAGGCAGCATCTCAGGATAAAATTGGCTTTAACCTTCAGGGAAGCCTAGCCACCGCATGTGAAAACGCAGCAGTGGGCATATCTTGATTAAAGTAAAAAATGCAGGACAAGTGGACTGCCAACCACTTGATTACCTGTCATTGATAACTTTAACTAATGGCTCTACTTTTTTTTTTTTAAGCTAAATGAAAGCATTGAAGGCATTTATTGCCTGTCTGGGGCCACTGGGTTAACACAGAAACACCCAGTGACCTCTGACCATAGTGACTGTTCTTTTTTTCATGTCAGCCGTTGTGCTTTAATTACCCATTTGTTTATATGTTTTTCAAATAAAATATGAAAATAGAAGATCTGCTTGTCAGGACTTTACTGTCACCTTACAAGGGTTTCCAAGGATGTGGGAGAAACTAGCCGTTAAAATGGAATAAACTAGGCCTTAAATTTCTGCCCTTAGAAATGCAGGAGTCGGGAGGATGATAGTAACTCAGCACACCACTGGAGAGGGACAGATTTCACCAGTAGGTGCCAGTGCAATTATTGGAAACGTCTTCTAGGGATGCCTGAGAGGGAAGTGTTCCTAAAGCTTGAGGGGGATGGCTCCAAACTACATAAATCCAGGGGCAGGTTCTTCAGCAAAAATGCAGTTGTACAAATGCTTAAAGTAGTGATACAAAGCTCTTCTAATTGACCCGTGGCTGCTGGAAGCTTTTCAGACTGGCATACCTGGTACCTTTATTGTTTTTTTCCCCTGCAAATTGCAGACATATATTTGAGTAGAGGTGCATACCTCAAAGCTGCTTAATAGCAAAGTAAACCCAGTTGAAAACAGGCTTTTCACAGTCCCACTAGAAGTAGTCCACAGACCCTAGGAACTTGGTGAACACAGGCTGAAAAATGTTTCTCGGTGACTTATGAGCAGCGTATTGCACTCAAATCCCTTGAAAATTCTGTTCACGATCACAGGAAATTAAGTTAAAACTAAAAACAACAGAAAATGCAAAGCACAGCATTGCTCGGGGAGCGTTACGTCTTCATCGTTGTTGTTCTTGGCCCATGGACGATAGAGTATGTGATCACTGCTCTATAAGCTTTCAGATTGAGAAACTCATTAACAATGTAAATGTAGCTTTGCCTTGCAGTGTATCTTGATCCAACCTTCAAGTAGGTCTGTAGCCCTGGGCTTCAGCATTGGTCATGGTTTAATCCATAAAAAGTTTGGTCTTTGCAACATAAAATGGGGAAGTCGTATCAGCTGGAGCTGGCTCAAGGCATCTCAGCAATGGAAAAAAGACAGATAAACAGTCGAGCCAGGCTTCTCCTATAATGGTAAGGTGAGAAACAGAAGAGCAGAGGCAGTACCTTTAAGAAGTCAAGTGCCACTAGCGGGAATGGGTGGAGCAGAGACATCAAATGCTGTAAGGACCAGGTGTGGGTGCCACTCCAGCATCCCAATCTCTTCCCCAACAACAGGTACCAGCGACAGCCAGCAGCTGGGCTTTCCAACAGTCTGGTGTTGGCAGCAAGGCTGCAGCCTTTCAGCTACCCCTAGCAATCAGGTCCTTTTTTGCCCCAGCAAGTGGCTCTTTACTACGATTCAGGCAGGATCAACCCTCTGTGGCAGAAGAGAAGCAGAGTTAAGCGATGCCATCTACTGTCAGTCAACCCAAAGGTGCTAAACTAGTCTTTTGGCCAAGCTATACCATGGTGATGTAGAGGAAAAAAAAGAGATGCAAATACAAGCTAACGCAAAGAAAGAAATCTCTTTCCCTGTCAAAGTAGATGGATATCCTAGGCTGCAGCATCCAATATTTTCTCAGCTGTTTCCTCAGAGAACATATTTATAAAAATTGGTTGATTTGATTTGAATCCAATGATTTTGTTTTGCAAGCTTTCAGGTGGCTTATGATATTATAAAAATGTAAGAAGGGACACACTATACTGAAGAGAAACCCACACACACAGTACGCTGCATTTTGCACAGATTTTTTTCCGCTTTAGGTAGTTTTAAATAGATGAAACCACCTTTTAAACTGGGGAGTTTTATTTTATTTTTTTTAATATTAAGCTAACTTAAAGATTTTGTTAACTGAGAGAAAGAGGTGTTTCCAGAAGGAATTCAACTCATTCTAGAATAAGGATCTAGGATAGGTGAGGTTAATTTTCCTCTGAAACTGGCTGCTTTGCACCATCAGTTACAAAAAGACCCAAGGACAAATAGATTTTAGATGTGCAAAACCAGGTAAGATTAATGCTATCTTTTATCCATTCCAAACTACAGTTGGACTAAGTAAGTGATCAGGTGCTAATCTGCAACCAATAAATGCCAACCCCCCCTTTAGCTGAAGAGATTAGTAGTTGAGAAGAATAGTCAAGTATGACCAGTGGTTTTTGGTGCCTTGGTTTGGGGTGCCAGTTTGTGTTGACTTAAAGGAACCTGCTTTTCAGAGAGCGTTCTTCCTCCTGAAAAATGAGTGATATGACGATATCCTAGGTTTGGCTCCCCAAAACTGTAGGCCATCAGTAGCACAGGTTGATTTGGAAAGTCTGGTCCTGTGTTGTGCAGTGTATAGAAGTCTTCACAGCTGTGTTGCCCAAAGCAAACAGATGGTTTCACCTGCAAGGTTTTGTCTCATGTAAAATTCATGTTGTGAATTGAGAAAGAGTGTGTTTAGGGTTTATTGTTCTGGGTGCTGCTTAGCGTGGTTATTAGAGCAATAACAACCTCAAGCAAACACACCGGAAAAGTCATCCTTATCCAAATGGTTTGAGGAATGCTTCTCCTCTTGGTTAACTCAGGAGGAGTTAACTGAAAGATCAAAGCTACAAAGTCTGCCAGAAACGTGAAAACCCAGTGGTGTGAGACACCATAAAAGGGTTAAAAATGATGATGTAAATCATGTGTGTTGGTTAAAATGCTGTGAAAGCGCAGACAGAACCTGGAGGTATAATAAATAATCTTTGAATACCTGAGAGCCTTGTGGCCTCTCTGTCATTAATCAGAAACCACAGGCTGAGGGATTGGCTGGCAAAACATTAATCATTAAGCAATTAATTCCAGCCGTGAAAACAAAACTTTGTGATTTCCTGAGTAGGTGGGATTGAAGGAGGCAAGGCATGTTTTTGCTTTTTCACCATAAAGGAAATAAGGAAGTACTGAGGAGGTCATACATTTATCATTCAGATGGGATAGAAAATCTCCTTTATTATCCAGTTCTTCCCTTACTTTGTGTTTATATGAAAAGCGAAGAGAGAAAAATCACCACAGGTTTTCCTAGGAAGCAGTAATGAGCCTCTTGAGCTTAAACCTTTCTAGATGTGCGATACTAACAAAAAGGGGCTTTATTTCTTGTGTTCCTCCAGTTCTCTATAAAAGCATGCTAGAAATACCTTCTTTTTTCTTCTCAGCAGCATCACCAGCCATAACAGTTGTCTTGTGAGACTTAGGACATCTCTCTTTTTTCTCTTTTTCTCGAATCCCGGTTTCTAATAATTTACCGATTACCTTAGGATCTTAGCTTTCCTGGTTTTTAGTGTTTATAACTATGGAGAAACCTAAAAATGCAATTATTAAAAGCCGAATAATCTCAACACAAGGAAAGTGGAGTCGAAAATGTGTACATACTGATTTTGATTTTCTGCATGTCATTTAATTTTTCAGATATTTTAATTAGTTCAAGGGACCTAGATGATATTTCTTTCATATTTGGGGTTGGAAATGCTACTAAAACTGCCACTTGTATTTTTAAACCTGAAATGTACATGTAAAGAAGAATCTTAGTCATGTTTTTCTTGCCATAACTGAAAGGAAACCTGGCCCCTCAAGGGCTGTGAACACAACTTTACAACCAACTTCAAGAGACCACCTTTCTGTAAAGTACTGTTGGATGGACGGTGAGGTATGATATAATTAGAAGCTGCCTAAATAGCGACTGGGCCTAGATAATTTGCCAAGTGTCATGTGAGAAGTTTGTGACAGAAACCGACTGTGGTTCTTTGGCTGGTACCTCACGCCTGGCCATCTGCCTCGCTAAGCTGGTCTCATAAATAGTCGGGGAGCAACTACGGGAGCTGTTACCTTAGATCAGCCTGGCCAGTGATTGCAGTAGGCAAAGGACCGTGTTGCTGGCTTGTGAAGGATTAGTCACAAGCTTGAGACACCATTTATTTTAACTGCAGTCATTTTCACAGGAGAATTCAAATGCCACCTTTGCCTTCCATAAAATGTGTGGAAATATCTAGCCACGAGACATGCAAGGAAAACTTTCAGCTAAACAGATGTCACAATTCATGCAGTGTACCCTTTCAGCTATAAAGAGATGTCGTCAAAGCCAAGGGGTTTGCAGAAATGAGTACTGTGTGGCAATAAGATACCTTTAAATACAGCAGTTTTCTTTCATCAGACAGCATCTTAGAGTTCATGCAGACAATCTGTAATGTTTATCTCATCTTCTCCTCAGAGGCAGTGTATGGCAAAACGCAGTGCATATATTAATGTTAGTTAAAGATTGCCATCCTCTTTAGAGATATAGTTCCTGCCATAGGTGTAACAAAAACAGCAAAGGTTAAAATAAGTATATTCAGTATGAAAAGTTTTGAGAACACATTCAGCTGGGAATAAGGCAATATATACTGAGAAACAGAATGTTTTGTACTTGTCCATTATGTCAGTCTTGTTACAGAGAGCCAATTGCAACAGTCCCTAGCTAAGCAAAACATTTAATGGGAGCAGAATCTGTCCAGCACAGATGGCCTGAATTCATGCACTGCCGCTGAGATTCTAACTGTGATTATTCTTCATTTCCTCCTTCTTCCCTCAACTTGTGAATTAGTCTCGTCTGAGGAGACAGGATGTCGGCTTGAAAAGCCACCTGGATCAGCTAGACCAGCGAATAAGTGAGCTGAAATTGGACGTCAGTAAGACCTCCAGTGAATACTTGGATAGTGACAGCCGGCCCAGCTCAGGTAATGTGCACTTGGTTGTTTATTTCCAGGAGTATGGTGCTGGGAGAACTCAAGGGTGTCACCTGCTAAGCATAACTCTCTGTATTGTTTGGTCAGAAACAGTGCCCCATGGCTGAGGTGGAGAGCAGTCATCTGGCACAGAGCACTCTCACAGAGCTGGTGGGAGTTTTCCTGCAAAATTGATTTAAATGGAAAATGCTTATTTTCTCAAACAGTATTTTTTCTGGAAATTTTTTATTTTAAAATTGATATTTTAGCCACAAATGGAAGGAGGAAGAGACAGATTTATTTATTAATTGACTTATCCAGTGCAGAATGACCATTGGCAAAGTGGCTAGAGTACTTACTAGAAGTGAAGGAGACCAATATCCATGCCAACGTTCTGCTTGAATCCAAGAAGGGTCCTGAACCTCACTAATGCTTTGAAGATCACTACCACTGCAGTGCTCTGGCCAAATGAATGTTTGATCATTTATATAAAAATGAAATACCTCCATTAAAAGAGTCTGAGTAAAACCACCTCAACAGTTTGCTGACTAAAGCTGTCATTGACAGAGAGAGATTTGAGTTTCAGGTTTCTGGTCTGATTTACATAGACAGCTGTACTGCAGACTTTCATAGCTAGGACATCTGTTAAAACCAGTTTCTGTTATCTAGTCTGAGACAATGGGAATACATATTTTTAAACAAAATTTTGAAAATTGTTAAGTCTCCAGTGAAACAAGGAAAGAGTTTTTTTATTTACAGCATGCAGATTTGCAGCCTGGCTATAAAAAGTACAAGGTTCTGTGAGTGCTGTGAGTGTTTAAGTTCAGGAGTTGTGCACTTAGGCACATACACAGAGTTCGAAAGGAAACAGTTTCCTTTTCTGTTTGCTTTATATAGAGAGGAATAACAAAAATTCCTATCTTGAATTTATACAGAGCCTTTTTTAATACTTCCATAATTAATTGGCAATGATCGCAAGATGTGGAAAGGGAAGATAGCCTCCATTCCCTGCCCTTAGACATTCCAGCTATCATAGACTTGGCAGCTCTGATCACAGGCTAGTTTTACTCTACTTTCCCATCCAAGCTGTGCTTGTATGTATCTAGCACAAGTTACAACAGCGTGAGATGGCCCTATTTTACACCAGTTGCCTAATAGTCCCCAAAGACATTCTCCAGTGAAGAACTGGGTGTGATGGTGCTGCACTTCACCCCATCCCACCCTCAGAACTAAGCATGCATGTGCATGCCAAGCTGGCTCAGGGCCTAAGTAAATACACAGAAGCCCAATAAAAGGTGGTTGAATTAAAGTATACCTCTGCTATAGTCACCCAAATAAATGATCATAAATTTAGGCCTGTGGCACATAGCAAATGAAGATTTATTTTATTCTTCGCATTTTTCTTCTACAGAGCATGTTTAGTTACTGTAAATAAGAAATACCTTACTATTTATTTTAACTCTGCAGGCTTCTATGACCTGAGTGATGGTGGTTCTTGCTCACTCTCCAATTCTTGTACCTCTGTGTACAGTGAGTCCATCTCCTCCTCCCACACCAGCCTCTTGCCCAGCTCTCAACACCCTAAAGCAAGGCTCAGTGTGTTTGATTACCGACCCAAGTCTGCAGATGAAACTACTGTGCACACCACCAGCTTCCAACAGCAGGCAACCTATGTGAGCGATGGATGTCGGATTACAGCTAGCACAGACATTTCTGGGACGCCTGCCAGGTCCCGACCGAGGCCAGTTTCCACAGGTAATCAACTGCAGAACTGGATACTCATTCAAGAGAAGGGCAGAATTCTGGTTATTACTTTTAGGACCTAATACACCGATGTGTAATCAATATATAGCACTTATTTTCAATACACAAAGTGAGAATTAATCAAAAGCACACAGCCAAACCGTTTACTGTCCAACTTGTACTTATCTCCATACTCAGATACTTCTAAACAATAACAAATACAAGGATGCATGCATTTAAAAATATTCCAGAGCTTGAGATAAAATTGTAATGAATGTTGAGATACTTTTTTTTTAATTTACCTGCTTGTGAAATCAGAAAAATTGTGGTATTTGAAATACCTTGTGTGAAGGTGCAGGGATGTATGAAAAATATAAGGTGAATTCAAAATTGGAGGTGGTGCATTTTACTGAGAACAATTTTACAGAAATCTGAGGAGAGACACTTCCAGACTTAGTGCCTGTTTTCTCAATCTGTTATAAAATTAGTATGATAATACTTATATATACGCCTTGCCCTATTTATTCAAATTAATGTGGACTCAAATGATACTCTTTTTCATAATTTATTATGTACAGTTAGGAATAACAGACACCAAAGGTTAACTTACTATCTAGGAACCAGTCATGAGCCTAATAGTGGATCAACCATGAATTTGCATCATACCTTTAGACAAAATGGGCAAGTCCATTAATATTCCAAATCTCTTGTTTACCCATCTGTGAAGTGACATCACATCACTTCTTATTGTAAGTCCTTCTATGGCCTCAGAGCAACCTTGTGTTAGTGCAGTTCATATGGCAACTCAGTCAGATGTGTGACAGTTCCATTAGAGAAACAGGGAAGTCATAGGGAACATCATTTCAAGTACCGTGTCACTCTGGAGTCATTCCTGCAGCTACTTGACCTGAGCTAGCTCATGGCTGGCTTGCTTGAAGCAGAAGCAAAGCATATGTTCTGTACCTATTTGTGTAGACACACCTGAAGCAATGGTGGTAAATTATAGCATAAAAGCAAAGTCTTCTCAAGGTTTCTGAGAGGCTGGGGATGGAACTGAGCTTAATGATCCATGGCTTCCGTGTTCTGATTACAGACTTCTTCTTCTATCAGAAACTTTCCTGCCTTGTAACATTTTGCTAAGACCCCAGGGGCTTTATGGGTTTTTGGATATGGAGACAGACTAGCAGAAAAAGGGATAGCTGATTTAAGTAGGGGTGCGGGAGTGAGGCTACAAACCTGCTTCAGCCCTTCTTCCACCACCACCTCCCTTCTTTCTGGCTACAACCTCTTACACTTCCTTTAGTGTGAGAAACATAAGTAGTGGGGTAGTAGTGGTGTAGGCTTGAAGAAACAGTTCTCACAAAGTTGACCACATTGCAGGAAGTGAGGCAAGACGTTACTTCAGGAAAGCATCATTGGAAGAGGGGAAGAAATTTCTCTTTTCCTCTCCTTACCTTGTCCCCACAGGTAGCTGCAGGTATAAACTGATGGTCTTTTCTTTCAGTGGCAAGCGGAAAGCTTGCTGAGACACCACAAGCACAGCATTCTTTTGACACCGCCCTGGTTGTTTGCACAAGAGAGGACTTCTACACACTGCCAACAATGTTCTGAATAATTTTCATTATGAAGATATGTTGTTTGAGAAATCATCATCCTAACCTTTGCTGTAGCAGGTCTGTAAGTGCACTGCAGACAATGCCAAATTTTGAAGTCTTTCAAAAGCTTCCTGTCACAGGACAGAAATAGTCACTGTAAGTGAAATATATGGTTGGATTTGGTGGTTGGATTTCCTGGTAGCATGAAGCAGCCAGGAAATCAGTTAGCTGAGGATTTGTTGGCACTGAAGTCTTCACTGTTGTACAGAGAAATACAAGCTAACTGCAGATGGTTCCTGTACTCTTGGTACCAGAGGTAACACAGCACCATAGCACTCTATCGGATGATTTGTCTGGATGGAACAGTCTTGCTTCACACAAGAACACAGCCTGTCCTCCCAGTGCACAGGAGATGCTCCTGAGAGAAAGGTGCAGCAGTCAAGTGTAACTTAGAGCAGCCTTGACAGTACTCCAAAATTTAAGAGATCTGGAGTAGTGGCCATAAATGCTATCTTCAGGGACTGAGCCTCCCATCTGCCTGTGTAGCTACCTTTAGATATTTTCTCTGTCAAAGTAAAGGTTCTTTGTCCATTCTTCTACATCCTTAAGGTTGACTTTTAAAAAACCCACACATAGAATTATGGCATTCCTGAGTTAATAAAACCTCTGAATATTTCTTTCTGAAATTAAATACTCTAAGAAGTTATTTACTTGAGAAAGGCACGAGACTGGAAATGTTGTTATCAAATGAAATGAGAGATCCAGTTAGGACATTTCATTGGATTTGGGGTTAAGGAAAAGTAGAATCACATCACTCTGGCCTATGGGACACGTGAGTCTTAATGGCTGTCCTGTGTGCATTGAGTGCTCCTGTTTATTAATTCCTTACTAAAGCAAAATGGAAAAGAATAAACAACTGCAGCTTCCAGCATTTAAGAGGTTAAGAAACACTATAACCTAGTGTCTGTGTAAGTTCTCTTAAAGCAGCTGGTTGAGTACTATAGATTTTTCCAAGACACATGATATAAAAGGGTTGGAGGAAAAGCTGGAATTCAAATTTAACCACTTAGAAAAAAAAATGCTCATGACTCTGCATACTGGAAATTTCAGGAGTTACAGTCATATCTCCAGAGGAAGTCTTTATCCTGTCCTGAAGGGAAAATGTTCAAAAACTGTATCTGTTGTATTGGATAATTTTACATGACATTCAGCTTCAGGCTTTCTGGTTGTTGGGTTCACTTTTTATCTCCGCTAAGAAATAAAAATAATCCCTTATTTTTGTTTAGTTGGTTGGGCTCCTGTTAGTCTTTTTTATATATGCACAGATTTACTTTCATCCAAGTATGACAGTTTAAATTTCCTGCAAAGCCATGAGTTTTATTATGGGCATTAAAAGGCATTCTAATCTCCATTATGCTCAGGTGAATAAAAGCCTTGAAGTAATTCAGTGATCATGGAGGACTGAAATTATTTTCTTTGTTCACACTACTGATTTTAGGAAAAGCTAGCACATCCCTCCGAAATAGCACTTTTAGCATAAGCCAGTTTGAATGTAATTGTCTGTGATTTAATTAGGTTATTTATTTTCGTCCACTGTGTAGGTGACTTGGAAAGACTCATTCCATCAGACACTAGATTTCAGAAAGAGACAGATCCCAAATCCATGTTGCCTCTGTGCCATGACGGAGACATGCACTTGTTCAGCATGGACCCCAAATTCCAGAACGACTTGGTCTCCAAGAATGGCATTGATGTGTATCCTTACCCAAGCCCCCTTCATGCAGTGGCTTTACAAAGTCCCCTTTTTTCCCTGGTGGGGACATCCCCAGAAGCAGACCTCCAGGCTTCTCCCAGCAAACCCATGCCTAGTGCCACAGGTCCCAGCTTGATTAGGACTCGGCCAACCACTGAGGCCAAGCCAGGGGGTTACATCAATAAATTACTTCAGCTGACAAGATGCAAAGGGAACAATCGGGCTGATGCCAGTGAGTGGGTTTCAACAAAGAGCCAGCCAGCCACAATGCACCAGAGACTCATTATAACCCCCAGCGCCGGTGGAGTGAAAATTAACAGCAGCAGTAGCCAGCTGGAAAAACAAGCGAGCTCTCTGGAAAGTAACAAAGCTGAAGGGAAGCTGCAGAGAGAGGTGCTGGAGGGGGAATGTGCCAAGCAGCAGGAGACCATGCACTGTGTGAATGAAGAACAGCCATCCGCTCGGTCTGACACAGAGCCATCAGCTGTGAATAGTTGTTACCCTGCCAAGGCATCAGCAAGGGGCTCTCCTCTGGCAGAAGCAGCGGAGAGCAGCGTGGAGCGCAGTTCATCCTGCTCGCAGCTGTGCCAGGAGGACTCCAGCCTGGGCACCTGGAACGTTAAAGCCGTCCCACCCAGAAAGCTGCCCCTCAAAAAGTGTGGCAATGCCAAATTGGCTAACACCGGGGGTCATGAGCGAGTGGCACGGAGTGAGTTTGTTCATGCTCAGTTCGTCCCTGCAGAATCCCACCAAGTCCGGGTCAAGTTTGCCAGCTCCAAAACAAAGGCAGTGAAGATAAAGAGGAGGAACAGTGAAAAGGCACTACGGCCTGGGAAGCAAGCCTTTTGCATGGAGAAGGCGAGAGGGACCCATGGGGCTGCCAGGCTGCCTGCTGAGTGGAATCAGCCCCAAAGACCACACGGAGCAAAGAGCCTTGTGCGGAGACCTTCTTATTCTGGTGATGTGACTGGCAGGTCATGCTCAGAGTCTAGCCTGTTGCCTGTGCAGGTCAGGCTCCCCACCGTCCCATCCAGGCCAGAGCTTTACAGAGCCTCTGCCAATGCACTGTATTCCCTCGAAGGAGCTTGCGTAGACACAGCCAACAAGAAGAAGCAGCGCAAGTGGCAGTCCTCAGTGGAGATCTCTGCCAAGGCCCACCTGGCCAGCCTCTCAAGTAGCTTTGGCCTGGGAGCGCCAAGGCAGCCAGCAAGGAGAGCTGGTGTCCTGCGCACTGTCAGTATGAAGGCTCGCTCCAAGAGTCAGCGCCATGGAGCTTATGCCAAAAGTGAATCAGACCACTCTGAGTACTCTGCAGAGTGCGCTTCCCTCTTTCACTCCACCATTGCAGAGACCAGCGAAGGGGAGGTCAGCGATTTCACGACTAACCGTTTCGGGGACAGTGAGTCCAGTGAAAGCGATTCGGATGGCAGCAGTAACAGTAGCAGCCTTGCGCTTGACTATGATGAGGGGGATGAAAGTGAGCTGATTTGGCCTGAAGGTTCAGTCAGACAATCGGGGACTGTCCAGGCCTCTTCCAAGCCTCTTCCCCCAGTGCCCAAAATCTGTCGCATCAAAGCTTCAAAGGCACTAAAGAAGAAGATTAGGAGATTCCAACCTGCCTCTCTGAAGGTCATGACCATGGTTTAAGGGAGAGCAAGCACCTGTTTCTTACAGTGAAACATCCTGCTGGCTCTCACTTGCAAAACAAGAGAACCCATGTACAGAGAAAAGGACTTGCTTAAAAGAACTCTGAATAACCCCTGAATTGACACACGGGATCTTGTTTGTTAATGCCTGGACATAAATGTCACTGTATCTAATTTCCTCTTTTGCCATTTATTCTGTAAATATGAATCTGTGTATATTGTGTGATGCCTTTTTTTACTATGCAGAAGGCTCACCGTGGTGAAAATGAAAACAGCCTCAGCCATAAGATTTTACAGGCAGGCTCTTGATGGTTTGTTTGCCATATGTACTCACCGAATCAGTCCCAGACACAAAGACTTCCCAAGAAGAGGGGCTCTTCCCAGCTGGCTATTTGGTAGCATCCCTCCCTCTTGTGAGAAATTCTTTGCAGGCTGAAGTCTGCATTAACCATCCAGCTGTTATTGTGTTCATATGGAAAAGCTCTCAGTGCTCTCAATAGTTTTACTTTCTTTCAGATCAGCCATCCCATACCGTCTCCCAAACATCAGGAGGACGAGTGTTCTCTGTAAAAACATACTATGTTTAATCAAGAGGGAAAATGTGTTTGTGAATGAGAGCAAGACTTCAGTTTGTTTCCTGTTTTCAAAATTGAGCGTATAGGGTGTTGGTTTTTTTTTTCCTGTTTATGATGTTCCATGTTATTGCTCATTTGTGAATGGGTGAAAGAACATGAGGGCTCAGTGCCACAGTGTGTGAATAGCTGGGACTGAGATTATAGCTTTGCCCCTGAAATTGCAAACTCAATAAATACTATTTAATGTACTTCTGAAAATCGTGCTTGTCTGACTTTGATGTTGAAAGAAAATTATTCTGAACTCTAACGTCACGACAGGAATGTAGAGGAGCTTTCTTTGGTGAAAGAGATCTGTGTTTTCATGACAGGTTCTTTTTTATTTTTCAGAGGGTTGCTATAGCTCAGTCAGAACCAGGATCCTTTCAGCCTCTACCTCAGGAAACCCACTTCAGCACCTGCTTCTAAATGAGTGAATTTTAAAACAGTATTTGTATTGAGGACAGGGTAGTGTTTAACTGACTTGCTTAAACTGATGCAATTTTGTCACAAGACGCTTTTAATTTAAAACATATTTATGTATGCATAATGTGTTTTGAATGCATTTGAGGGCACCTATGTGAAGCTTTGAATCTGTAGCTAAACTGATGAAGTGATTTTTTTTGTGTTCAGACAAGCAGTCCTAATTCTTTCCTCTGAGCACAGCAATCTGGAAGCTGAGCTGAAGTTCACCCTGTGTTTACCAAAGAGCAGGTATTATCCTCCTGTTTCAGTGCCCAATCTGAACACATTCCTGGCCTAGGAGATGTAGGCATTACCTCATTCAGCCGAGTGTACTGGGTGTGAAACAAAAGCCAAGTGCTTTGCAGAAACTGTGGGTAAAAGAGTGCTTGTTTACTCCAAGGATTCATTAGCAAACAGAAGTATTGAAAGACTTAACTTTTAGCCAATGCCTTCTATTCTTTGGAAGCTATGTTATGTTTTTAAACCACTCTACTTTCAAATCGTTTTTGGAAAATGAGGTAGAGAAAAGTAAAAGTTATGTAAAGTCCTTTAACTCAAGTATTCAAGCTAGTGCATAACACCATCCTAGTGCAACTAGGAAAATATTACATTTTAGTTAGTGGAATATGTTTAAGCATTTCTTCATGGTCACAAGAGTATTGGATGTAATCACACCGTTAGGATTAATGGGAGAATTTCCCAGGTCTGGTGGTGGTTTCTTGTTCAGCATGTCTAGCAACAGAACAAACAAAATAGTGATTTATGCCTTGTTGACTTTCTACACCACAAAAGGATTCTTTTTCCCGTTTACACAAAAGGTTTCATTTGAGGGAGTGTGTCAAAAGTTACATATGAATCTTTAATCCATGGATTTTCTGTATTGGGGTGGGCTTTATTGGTTAGATAGGAATTTTGAGGGTGTTTTTTTTTTTTTTTGTGGGAGAGGAAATTGTTCTTAACTGGAAAACTGCTCTGGGTAGGAGCATTCTGAAACCTGGTAAAAACCGCCACCCAGTAGCTCCCTGCCTTTTTATCAGAGCAAGCTCAAACAATAAGTTTGTGGTCCCACAACTCCGTAAATCCCGCTTTAGGGCTGTTAATACTTCGTCAGAAATGTTGCCAGACACATGATGAAAGTGCTGATCTAGAATGAACTCACACTGCCAATTCAAATAAAGAAAAATGATGACTTAATTTTGTACTGACAGGTTTTGTGCCAGATGAGGTATCACTGCCTCTACTGCTCACACTTTCTGCCAGGTCAGATAACGCCTCTCCTCCCAGACCCACCATAAAACCAACATAAAAGCGTAAAGCTGGCACAAACATCATCACCCTATGCCTTGGCTAATTTGACAGAAATATGATTCTGTGCCCACACTTGATCCAGGAGAAACCTGTGGTGCTGAAGAACCCCAGCAATGCAGAGAACCTGCTGTTAAGTGTTGAGGTATCACCATGTGCAGTGATGATACTGAGCTGTGACTCTCTGGGGAGGGCAGAACATGTGCTGCCACCCCTCCTTACTCCGGGACATTAGACCTTCTCCCCAGCAGCACCCTTTGGAAACACTGCTTTCCTCTGCTGGAGCAGAAACTGCACTGGGATCAGAGCTCTGGGGGGGAAGAAGTAGGACAGTGCAAAGCAGGGCAGGAAACCCGGGTGGCCAGTAGTCCAGCTATACTGGCACCAAAAATATGATTGTAGTTCAGTACACTGGTAAAAAATAGTATGTTTTGTTGGCACCTACACCGAGACCTTTGGTAACAACTGGGGACGAGTGTGATGCCTGTTGGTGCTCTGTCCATCGGAGACTATGGGCTGGCTCTGCTGACACCACCCGGGAATAACTGGCTCCTAAGCAAACACATCTGAAACGTATTTAAAATCAGCAAATATCAATAAATACTCTGATGCACTATTCTTTTGTATGTATGTACTAAACACCATAAAAACAGCTTTCAGCTCCATATGAAGCCTTATAGTGAGAATAAGGGATGCCCAGATTTATTTGTGGTCATGGCAATACAAAACAGAAATATTCACTGTCTATTTTGCCTTCCAGAAGGAATCCACAAAATCTTTTTATCTAGCTGCATCTTTTACTATAAAGGCCTAAGAGAATGCAAAACATGTCAGTTGGTAATTCAATTAGAAGTCTAGCACCAAACCTGATACACTGCATGAGTGAGAAGTTTAGCACTTTCTCTGTGACTTGATTAGCAAGTGTATGGATCTGACAGGCTGTTTCAGAACAGCTTTATGCAGCGTCTCTATTGCAGGAGCTAACATCTGTCATCATGGTTCCAAGCTCTAGTGAATCAAAATCAGCCACTGCTGAAATCTATGCACCAGATCAGCAGTTTCCTTCTGTCAAAGGCAGGCATTTACACTTTGGTGTAGGAGCAAATTGCTCCTAAACCACAAAGGGAAGAAAAGAAAGAAAAAAAAAAAGAATAGAAGGAGAATTAAAGAAGCTTTAAGACCAATTTGCAGAATAGATCAGAATTACGATTTTAAAAACTTCATTAATCCTTTTATTGCTCTAATAATTTTGGAACTGGATAATTACCAGCCTTCTTGGCCTTGACACAATCTTAGATTTTCAAGTCCACATTCAGTACCCAAGCTATGGGATAGAGTCAAGGATCTGATGTTTTGCTGGAGATACCATCCTTCAGACTAGACCTTTGTTTGAAGTGACTTCTGGTCAGGCAGGGCAGTGGTCAAAAGAAAGGCAGTTATCGTGTTAAATCTCAAAATCCACTACGGATGATTCTCATGCTGGTGAGTTTGAGTCCAGTGGACATTTTAAGGCTGTGCGGGAGTCTTGTGTTTGCTTACCCATCCTGGTCCAAAGCTATGAAGGGGTGAGAGCTGAAGGTGGAGCAAGAGGTGGTCCAGGAGCAGCTGAAAGGCAGGCGGTAGCGGCGGCTCTTTGGGCAGTGAGTTGCTGCCCACAGGACAAGGCAGGCTGAGCATGGCACCGGAGAGCTCTGGCGGTTCCAGCCCCAGCAGCATTTGCTAGCTTCTTTATTGCTGCTAGGACTCTCACCCAGCTCCACCGCTGCTCAGGTGGCAGTGCTGGGATTTGGAAGCTGCACTTGAAATAGTCACTGGCCACCTGCACCCAAAGCCACAGGCCGATCACTCCTGAGCTACAAGGCCAGGGAGCGCCCCAGCCCAGAGTCCTTCCAGACTACCAAGTGTAAAATCCCATTAGCCAAAGATTGCTCAAAGGAAGCGTGCAGCAAAACAAGGCATCTGAAACCACTGTCTCTGACAGGGAACAAGACAACAGCATGCCAGGGAAGGGCTGCCCAATTGCTATTCTGAAGCAATAGCAGCAGCTTTCACTGTCAAGCCCCTTTTGAGCCCTCCTCAACCATCCTGAGGCTGAAGGGATCACCCCAGCTGTGCTCAGTGGAAAAGCAGCTCAGCTTTTAACTACAGCAGTCCCTCTGACCCCCACACCACCACAAACCCTCGGGCTGCTGCAGAGAGCTGTAGTACCAATTGCTCCCTCACCATGAATTCAGTCCTCCTCCCTGAACATGCTCCCCAGGAAGCTACCCTGAGACGAGCAGCGTGTAAAGGAAAGAACATATGTTAATCTGGAAAACAAGGAGTCCGATGTCGGGAACCTGTCTGTGAGGAATACAACCATACAATGACACCAATACAGCATTTAGGCAGAGTCTCCTGTATCTCACATGGATGTGAAGGAGACCTGGGATTCCATCATTAGCTGCTACTCTGTACCGCTACTGTGATACTTCAGCTACAGGTGAAGAGTGATCAACAGGAAATGCTCAGCCAAAGGCTGTTTTTTGATGTTTGTACTTCTCAGGTTTAAAACCATCGCAGTATGTCTAATTATACTGCAATGCAGAATGCCAGAATAACAGCTGAAATGAGCACCAGTCCAGCCACCATCAATTCTATTCATTCCATGTGTTATCATTATGATGAAGCCGGGAGACTATTGTTAGCTAACACTGACTTTTTTCATACATTCCACTGTTTTTCCTTTCTTTTCCTGGTTCAGCATTTGGGACTCAGGGACTCATTTTTGGCTTAGGGACGCAGTGCATCAAATTCACCTGTGACATAATTCCTGGGAAGTCACTGGAGCTACCCCACAGATTCATTTACCCACCTCATGCTGTTCTCAAGATGTCAGCAAGTGGGATGATTGGCACGACAGATGGAAAATAAGGAGGATTTCAGACCTCGCTTTCATTCTTGATTGGGCTGCAGGCTTTGGAACTAACTGCGTTTATGGCTGCTTTGCCCGGGGAGAATCCTGCTGCCATGTCACATCTGTGTTAGTGGCAGAGCCGGGGAGGTAGTTAAAGCTGTGCACAGTGATGGCATTTCATGTTTATTCTGGTTTTCAAAACACAAACTGAAAGAGTATCAAGAGTCTGGTGATCCTGTAAAGCTACAAACCAAGAGAGGAGAAAGCCCACAGATCAAATTGAGCAGGCAGGGCTGACCAGGCAATATTGAACATAAACTGCAGACTTACAAGCCCTAAATGAAGAATCTCAGTTTCAGCAGGAGACCTGGGCAGCCAGATGTGCTCAAAAGCTTGTCAAATCGCTCAGGGTGCTTGGTCTTCAGCATCCAAGATAGAGACATCAGGCTAACAAGTTGCTCTGAGAAATACACATTACTGCAAACCTTCACTCTTACATTTACATCCAATATTTTCTCTCCGTTCCTAGTGTCCCAAAAGCAAGTCTAAAAAGCTAAATTTTGTAGTTCACTCAACACGTTACTACCTTTAATCCTCTACCAAACAGTTCCACAATTTCCAAGATGGAATGATATGGATACGTTGACTCTTGAGACAACAGGAAGTATCTGTCATCAGGAATCCAGAAGTGAAACTTGCACCTACACGACAAGTTGTAGCATCAACAAGAGCTTCTCTATTTAACATATAAAAGTTAAAGACTTTGTCTGGACCACTGCAATGCTAAACCACAAATAAAATCTTAAATCTTCTAAGGTTATTAGCTCATTCACTAATGAAAGCCAAGAAGTTCAATTATGAAAACAGTTTTTGAGTTTGACCACTGTCTGGGTATACAGAATTTGGCAGAAAATGCCAGTAGTATGGTTTTTTATGCATTTTTTTTTTTTCATTTTCTACTTAACATTCCCTAAAGAATAAAATTAAAAGAGAAGCAGAAGTTCATTTTCATGCTCTTCATTAGGAGGGTCATCTGACCCTCCCTTGATGCACTTGGACATGCAAAAGGGCAAGAGCAGAGACAGTTAGACAGTTGTAGTCAGGATGAAAATTGGTTGTGTCTTAAACATGCAATACAGAAACCATTTTTTAACATATTCAATGGCAAGGAAGTGGAAGAAGTTAATGGTTCGGGCATATCCAAAGTCTCCTATGCTGAGATCATTGGAATTAAACTCATTAAACATTGGAATTCCTTATCTCAGATGCAATTTATGGCAAAGGGCTATGTGAACAGAAAATATTTGCAAAGGGAAGGAGATTTTCCTGATTATATACTGTTGCTCACTAACTGCGTTTCTTGCCACCTTTCTGTGCATAACCAAATCAATAGCTCTTGTCTCCCCAATATTGCTGTTTCACTGTGGCATTAGTGGAAGAACAGGGTGCTTATCAGCAACACTGTGGCCTTTGATTGCTGAGAATTTCACCTTGGCAGAGAACTGTCTGTATTCCATAAGGACTGAGGTTTATGAAGTTATTTCTTGGAACGGAAATTTGCCATATATCTTCATAGCATTAGATGTATACACAGATATTTGGGAAAAGGCAGCTCAGTGGATGGGTGGATGTGATTATGTCCACAGACGTTGCTTTGGAAGCAAAGCAGAAAGGGTTTTGGACTACGCTATATCTTGTCACTGACTCTGACTACATTTTCCAAAGAAAATAGGTCTCAGTACTGAAGAGGTACTGAGAACGAGATGCTGCTGATTAAAATTAGTACTGTGAACATTCCCCTTTTTTATTTTAATCACACTTACTGAAGCTAACGAGTCTGGGGATGGTTCTACCAAATCTGACTTTGGAGTGGGCTGAATTTCTTGAAAATACTTCCATGATGTATTTTGTTAAACCAAGATGTTCAGGGAAGCTTCACATGTGCGTACCTGATTTGCACCTGAATTCTGAATCATCTGAAGCGTACCAATAACTATCTATTGGAAAATTCTGCCCCTTTTTCTCCCTCTCCCCAAAAAAGTAGGCATATGTTGCACACGTACGAAGTACCTCTAATAAAGTGATTATGATCATAGAATGGCTTTTCTAGCTCTTCACGCTACATTTAGATTCTGCGGTTTTGATTAGGTTTGCATCCTGGGTCTCTTTTGTTGTCACTGGGGCACTGGAATTGATATAATACTTGTATGCCTACAACCACAGCTTTATAACCAGTATTTATAGACCGCAGGCTGCTTCTAGGAGGTCAGAGAAAGGTAACTATGAATAGCAAGCCTAATGCCAGCAGGCTTAACTACACTGTACCACAGTATGAACTTTCATTTCAAATTTTTAGGAGTTCACAAATCAAAAAAGGCTGAAAAACCACATATTGTCTCCTAGGTGCCCGAGATGAAGAGGACTTCAGAACAAGGAATCTATGAAGCCAGAAATAGGAAGGATTCCAGGAGACCTGAGATGAGAAAAAAACAATTTCACAGTCTGATGATAAGTTACTGCAAATCAAGGGGAAAAGCTCCGCACAGATGGTGTTAAACAAGTACAGAGGACTGAAACAGGCTGCAAGATAGGCAGGGAGAGTGATAAAAAGGGACACTTTAAAGCTTTGTTATTACAGGAGGGTTAATAATTTGCTAGCGCTGTGGTTAGTATATAATCACAGCAGCCTCCCACATTAAGTAACCTCAGTGTGGTTGTCAGGGAGGCGTGCGCGCCACGGAAACGCGCCGGGGTGAGAAGCCAAGTATCCCAAATGTGTTTGCATCATCCACAGCTGAAGGCGCCCTCCCAAGCCCAGCCTGTGGTGCCAGCTGCCTGGGGGTCACCTTTCTGCCGGGCTGCTCCTGCACCCTGTCCCCTCCACCCAACCTCCATCACTGCCCCAGATGCCGTGTCCCATGTCTGCAGCTGGGAACCTTCCTCCAGAAGAATTCCTCGTTTTCTCAGAAGATTCATCAAGTTATAAAGATTAACCTCAGAGTCTGCAGAGAACTTTTAACAAGAAAATATTTGGCCATTTCTCCACAACCAGCCTGCAGAAATGTACTCTGATGTCTCACGTTCTTTTATTTGTCTCTGGGGTGTGAAATTTGGGGTCACTGAGGTTTAACTGCCCTAGATAGCAAGGGAAGCTGCTGCAGAGGAGGATGAAGCCTGGGCTAGAAATGAAAACCAAAAAGGCAACAAACAGACACTCCACTGTCTTTTTTTTCAGATGCAACCAGGCACCTCATGGAAAGCAGACATCACGCGTGTTGGGTCGCATTGGGCCCATGTTATGCAGGGGTGAATGACCCCACTCAACACACATCCCTTAATGCCCTCACTCACCACATCACAAGTATATGTGATTTTCACCTTTGCAAATTACGGGAAGATCAGAACCTGTGCGGTTGGTATGTGCTGAAAGCTCCACAGGCAGCCATGAGGATGAATAGAAACAAAATACAGCTATTTTCATACCATCACCTATAATTAGATACTGTAATTACAGAGCTAATTTCTCTCACTTTCCCCCTCACGTGATGCTTTCCCTGACTTCTCCGAGATTGCTACCCCAGCCTGCTGAGGTATGAGCGTACCCTGTTGAAGCTGGCTCCACGCCTTTAGTGTCTGTCTGTCTGTCCTAACACACGCTGGGAAGCAGAGACATGACCTGCAGTTTCCCTTATCACAGCAGACTTTGGTCCCTAAGCTGCCTCTCTCTAAATCTGAAGTTACACTGCCTGATTCTCTGATGGAGAGCGCTATTTTTTGCAGATTCCAAGACCACTTTGAGCGCAAATTGCCCTTAATAAAGTCGTGTTTTATAACAAACTCAATGTGATAATGTGGTTTGCAACAAAGGGCCACTGTTTGTATTTCCCTATGGATTCAGTTCACATCAGGTTTCCAGGTATAAGAAGGCCAAGTCTGTATCCAGACTATAAAGACTATACTATATATATAAGTATATACTGTGTATACTATAAGTATACAGACTTATACAAGACTATAAGGGAGGCAGCTAGGATAATTACTGTCTTCACTAGACACATATTGCTAAGAGAAATCCACAGCGTGAATACAATAAATACAGTTTCTCTTGTAATGTATAATACAGTCATTGTATGTTGGACCTGCATGGCTGCACAGTGCTACGTCAGTTTTAATTGCTCTCATTTACTCAAACACCCGTAGGAAAAGCATTTTGTTCCTGTGAAGCTAAAGGTCTTTCTTTGAGATACAGAGCCTCCTATCTATGGTTTGCTTGGCTACCTGAATTAGCAGACGTTCTGTTCTTCCTTTAATAAAAAACTCTGGATCATGATTGCTGTTTGCTTTAAATATTCATCTGAGAAGTTATAAAACTACGTTTAAAGAAGCAAACAGATAATTAACTCTTCCCCAAAACAAACCTTATTTTTAAAGAGACTCAGAGCCAAAACTACCTCTGTGTTTTAAACTCACGTCTAGCACTTCAATAAGCACTTGTGAGTTCAAGCCAGATGAAACCCAATCTCTAGAAGAATATAATTCATTTGCTATTTAAACATTAAGAATAAGATCATAAAGTGAAGTTGTATCTTGCCAGGAATTTGTCTTCAATTGAAATTATTCCATTATTTCATTAAAAGCCCTTTTTTTTGCTACAAAAGTAACACTTTCCATGTTGTCATTCTGAAAAAATAAATATTTCTCTATCATCTCCTCTGTAGTCTGTGGCTGGCTTGTAATGTGCAGGAGGTCAGACTAAATACTCCTGTAATCCTTTTGAGCTTTAGAGTCTATTAACTTTTATTCTGTTTCCTATACTGTATTTCTGTTTTAAGGGGAGAGTGATCCTTAGATCACAAAGCAATTTTAAAGTTTCCCAGCAAGCTAGGGGAAAAAGTCTCTTCCGATGCCTTAAAGGCAAATATCAATGGATTTAGGATGGAATTTGTTACGTCTATCTTAAGGCATCTAAAATTTAGGAATCTGGGCTAAACCAGTCTCCTAAGCACCTCGTATTGCCAGTAGAGAGCGAGTAGCGCCGCTGCCAGCAGGGAAATTACCTCATTCCAAACAAGGTCTCCCAGATAGGTGGGCTGAATCATTTTCGGGAAGTACTGACTGTAAGGAGCCAAAATGACTCAGTTCAGCGATACCTGACTTTTGAATAAGTAGCATCAGATTAGCCACGTTTGATTTCTGCGGGTGTGGGTAGCTGCTTTTGATTGTATACAGCTGTCACTGAGATTTCTAAGGAATTGTTAGAAGAAATGGAAGGGGATTAATACATTTTGGTTTTTTATAAAGGAGTTATTTTAGACAGTACTGGCAATGCTGGTAATAAGTTTCAGGGTAGGCACGGCACATAAACGTACAGATGGTACAAGTAAAGGCAAGCCATAGCACATACACAGCATAGAGCTGTGAGATTGCTGTAAATTATATCCAAACCCTGGATTAATCTAAGAATAAAGAAATAAACCCGGAATCTATCAATCAAAAATTGTTACATTAAAAATCCCTTAGACCTGGGCTTTTCTTTCTTCTTCTTCTTCTGCAGACATGATGAATTATTTTTTACTCCAGAGGACACCAAAGCTTGAACAGACTTGCAAAAACTCAGTAATATCTAATAATGTCTGGAAAGTTGCAGCATCTACCTTGTTAGACATGAGCACGTAATGCTGCATCCCTCTTTCTTTGAGGCTTTAGTTAGTGTTCTGTTCAGTAATCTGTTTAAGAATTGGTTTACTGTTCTGTTTAAGAATCAAAGAGGACAGATTACCATTCCTGTGCACCTTATGTAGTCACTTAAATCAAATCAAAGGGAATTTGCACATAATTGGTTTTCACAGGCTTTGAAAAGCTCAGCTGATTTTTAAAATGGCTGTCTTTCATATGACTTTACACTGTTCCAAAGGCAAAAGAATGAAAACTTCCATTCTTTCCATAGAAAAAAAAAGAGGTAAAAGATGCTTTCTCTCTGAATGACAGTTAAATGACCAAACAATCTTTAATTCAGGGTAAAAAACAAAACAAAACAAAACAATAAAAAACAAATTCTCCAGTTCTGTCAAGGTGGCCCAAAACCAAAATCCAAGGCATGACCAAAGCTTCATTCTCCACTTGGATAAAACTGTTCAGTGGAAACAGAGAGTATGTCTGTGGTAGCCTGGGTGCCTGCTAGTCCTCGATAAATTCTATCAACAGAAAAAGTGCCTGTTGCACAGGGATCTCTCCCTAGCTAAGACTATTCTAATTCCTTCATATTTCTGACCTGGTTTTGCACAGTTTGCAGTAGTCTGAATTACCAGATGCAGGATAAGATGGAACCAAGCCATCAAACCTCTGTAGATTTACCTAAACACACAATTTCATGTAATGAACCCACAACTCCTATCGCAAACATCCATGTGAAAAAGGGACTATAAATGTGAAGTACTGCATCTCATTTCATTTGCTGATTCTAAATGTGTAAGCAAATAAACTTTATCGACTCAGGCACGCACACACACTTAGTTTTTGAAGACCTGTGACTTTTCTAATTAATTTACAGTAAAAACAAAAAAGCAAACTTTGAAGAAAAGAAGTTTAAAGGGGAAAAGCTTATGGCCCCAGAGACAGGGATTTTCCCAGCAGGATACTCTGTTGGGTGGGCTGAACAAAAGTAACGTGCATTCTTTTTCCTTTAGTAAGAGGTGCACTTTCGTAACTCATAAGGGAAATTGCTGAATAGTTTTGACAGTTGCATTGCTATGTTTGTTTCAGCTCTGGAATGTAATTAAGATATTGTTTGAGCGTTAAAAAAAAAAAATAACAACAAACTTCAGAGCAAGTTCCTGCAAGCTCCATGAGCTCTTAGTGTACATATGAATGGGAAGGGACAATTTTCCTGCATGCCAGAGGAGAAGGGTAGCTTTTGATGGTAGGTCATTCAGCTATAGGGTGCCACAGGACTTAACTGTATCTTATGCAAGAGATTGCTTCCTCTGGTCTTCACTGAAAGCTTCCCACCCAGGGGGTCTGGCAGGAATCTCAGCAGCATTTCCATTTTGTTCAGCAGTCTGTATTTGGTTGACCAGTTCAAATGCACCTGTTTTCATAGAAACTGCTCTCTTTGTTCAGTGTACATTCCAGCACAGTGTTAAAAACCACCAAACATGGTCAAAAGGTCACTGCTTGTGTCTCAGCTCCACTCTAAGGACTGTCCAAAACCAGTCATTTCTCTCAAGTATCCTGCAGAGCATCTAAATCACAGGAAAGAAGTTGCACGTGTTTGCATGGGACCATTGGGGAGGAGCAGTTTTTTGGTCAGCTTTGCCATCACACCTGGTGCAGAGTGCCTGGGATAACCAAACCTCAGCCCAGTCAGTAATTTATCATCACATCACCATTCCTCATATGGCTTTTTTTGCTTTCTGTTGGTCAAGCCCCTGTTGTTCTCCTCCAGAGATTTCCTAGCTGGTGTGATTTCATTCCGAGGGTCTGCCAGGTTTGTTTCCCCACACACTCCCTTTCCCATGTCTGGACAAACCTACCTTTGGTTTCATTACAAGCGGTTGGATACGCCAGCCTCCATCGTAGCGCTCCACGTGGCACGGGCAGACTACGTGTGGCTTTAATTGCATAGTCAGCAGGTGTGGGAGCAAGTCTTCCCTATAACCAACCCGGTTTTACATGCACTTTATCCATCTCTTCCTCTTCCTGCGCTCTGTAGCTACAAATAACTTCACAAAGCAAATGTCTCCACACCTGACCTCAGCACTCACTGAAACAGCAGAGCTTGGAGAGGCTGGAGTGACATTAAAAGCCAAAGGCCTAATAAAACAAATGACAGCAGCTAAACGGCTGTGCCCAGAGACCCTGCATTTTCTGGGCTGCGCTGATAGCTCTGCCCTACCCAGTGTTTCTCGTGCACTACGAACGAGCCAGCTCCTGCTCTGAAAGACCTGTATATCCCAGCCTCCCTCAGCTGCTTGCTAAATTTTTGGCACCCTCAGCTTTTCTGATACAGTCCTCTGGCATCTGCCCGAGCCCTTCTGTCACACGTGGTAGGTGCTGTGGGGCAGAGACCCCTCTCTGCCTCTTTGCCTGCATCTGCCTCTGCAGGGTCTTGCCTGTGGCCAGCATGTTCGCGCCATCCCAGTGAGCATCCATGTAATAATAATAACAACAAGGAACTGATGAAGGGTATAAAGGGGCTGTTAATGGGGTAAGCAAACATAACAAACTTAGATCCGCCTCGCTGCTTCAGGAAAACTTGCCCTTTGCTGGTGACACAATTCTGTATTTCATACTCGCACTCCTGCAGTGCGTTTGCTGTGAGATTTAAATTCGAAGGAAAAAGAGTCTCAGCTGCAGCCTGTCTGTAATAAGCTACTGGAAAGCTTCAGACACCCCGTTAATCGTTGGACCTTTGTTGTGTGTCCCCAGTGTCCCGATGGCTCATGCCTCACCTCTGAATTTCTCTGGTAACTTTACTCGCTGCCACCCTCCCATTCCAGTAGGGTAGAGGACTGAAATCCCCAACAGTCCCATTTTGACAAGCAGAGGGCTAGAAAATCCCTTAAAATAAGCCTGAATCTGCAAGTGGACACAGTTCACCTCTCCGCTGTCGCCAAGACCTGCTGTGCAAACACTAGACAGCCCCACCCAAGCTGGGAAAGAAAGGTTCGGGGCTTTTAATGAGTGTCATGGCCATTCCTTCGTTATTTGCCCACTCAGGGACAAACCCAACTCTTTCCCTACTGTGCAGCAAGCTCATTGTGCGTCTGCGTGGCAAGGAGTCTTTTCCAGTGCATAATGGTATTGCTAAGTGGATGCCTGGTTGTTGTTCGTAAATTAAGCGTCTTTTGTTTTTCCACCGGGAATCTTGGAGTGTCGCACTGATTGACTGTTATCTGTCAAGGCATCAGTCAGCAACCCAGCAACTCTCTGCTGGAGACTGCCCTGCTTTCACAATTAGCAATAAAAAGCTTTTGTCGCTGCACAATGATGCTTCTGAGGTCTGGTTCAGGGTTTTAGGAGGGTTTTCTTAATCAACAATAAGATCAAAACCATACATATTCTGTTTGCTTTAACAGTGAATTGGGAAAGAAAATATTTAGCTCAAAGAGAAAGAAACACTTATACATAGTGGAGTAATTAATCTGATGCATATAAATGAGGTGTGAGAACCTCATTTCCTACTTTTTCATGCATTGCCTCCTCCTCTTCTCTATCGGTTTTAATGTGAAATGTTTTAAAGTATAGTTCTACAAAAAAACATGAAGAACTGAAATTGTAGTTTACACTGTGTTTAAAAGAAACTTAACCAGAACAAGATCAGCTTCACTTCATGGAGAAGTGTTATTTATACAAACAACACTCTTAGAAAAAATCAAGCACTTAAATGGACAAGCTGGATACAATTAGGGTCACTTGATCCTTCTCCTAGGAGATATTAAAGCCCACACATACTCATCATGAATCAGTCAGGGGATAGCAATGTTAATTATGTGTAGCTTATTTGAGTACATTAAAAAAATATGATTTAAGGCTACATCTGTCAGAACAGTTCTAGGTTCGTTACTAGTTCATGTGCAGCATTACCGCTCCTCATTTCTATCCGCTGTCACAACAGGATCTATTGGATCTCGTGTATGGCAAAACATAGTAATGTAAACTGTAATTCTATCTTTAAAGAGCCTCTTATTTTTTGAAAGCTTACATTTGTATCAGATGTCTGCGCCTGGGCAGGGCTGGGGAGGGATTTGACAGAAAGTAGTAGGCTTCATTTTCTTTTCCTCTCACTGCGTTGCACTTGTGTTGTGGAAAAAGTGTGAGTAGACTGTGTGTACGGGGGGTGTAAATAAAGGGAAAAGGCATAAAGAACAAGACTGAGGAGAAGAAGCAACAGGAAAATTTCATGAAGATATCAATTAGTATATTAAACCTGGTAAACAAGATATATGGTAAGAAGGTGGGAAAGAAACAAGTAGAAGAGGAAAGGCATCTTTTAATTTAGAAAATGTTATATACTAGAACTTGTCAAAATCAAAAAGCAATCACATAATTATTTTTTTTTTCATAATGACCTGCAAAAGTAATAGCTACAAAAAAGACTGGTGTAACTCATCTAAAACTCTACCGACTGACACCATTAAACAACTTGGCTTTCATGGGAGTATTGCGCAGAAATAAAGTTTATTAAGGAAATTAAAAAATGGTCCACATACAACCTGCAAAGTTCTTTGAGACATCTGTCCCTTTTTATGGTTCCAAATTCTATCAAATTCTGTTGTATTCTGTTTAATAGTCATAGAAAATCATGTGAGCAACAAAATTTTAGAATGCACTGCTGTTGTTCAAATATAAAACACTCTATTGGGATTATAATGAGTTTCCAAGAAATACAGCAGCTTCAAACAGCAGCTGCAGTTTTTAAATCAACTTGACAGAGAAAAGCTTTTATTAAACATAGAAACTCTCTTCTAGATATACTGCCCATCTTGGGCCAGAGCCAGCACTCATTTTTTAGCTTGGAATAGTTGGTTATATGTACACACACACACACATATACATATATTTATTAGTTTTGCATTTTAATACTTACTGTTCAATGACTCACACAAAATTTGTATAAAATTATTTATAGTTTTCCAAGTATTTGTAAATGTAAGGCAAGTTTATAAATACGAACTAAATTTTGTTTATTTCCACAAAGTTTGTTCTCCCTGTGTAGTGGACACAAGAGAGGAAGTGTTTGATGTAATCACGAAGAAAAATAGAATGTTTAGAGCATTCAAACTGTATATTTCATACCAAAATCTTTGTCTTAATAAAGTTGCATGTGAATTTGGCTTCATCTATTATGTTTTGCCTCTACTATTGGAATACATAAATCAAGTAAATAAGATTTTTCCTACACAATCTCCAGTCACTGGCATTTCCGTGATGCATAGTATATGATATTAATAGTCAGGCTTCCTACAAAAAGTACGCCACGAGGAACATTTTTTCAATAAAACTTACCCAAGCTTGAAAAGAAAATGCTTGATCAGCCTCAGGAAAACACATGCAAATAAACAATTAAATCAATATCAGTATGCCAATTTCAGGGAGCAAAGGACTTGGCCTTCAAAAGAATTAATGCTTAAATGGCAGCGGCAAATCCTCAGCTCTCTCATAAAGATAGGCTTGACATCTCCAGTCTTTACCTACTTCACTCATTTCCTTACCAGTCCGTACCTCTCCTGACTTATTTCTTTTCAGCTGTCCAACAGATTCCTCATGAAAGGTACGTTCATGTTCCCCCTCCTTGGCCCATCACCTACACACATTTTTATACAGGAGACCAATTTTGTGGGTTCCTAGTGGGATTTAGGCACTTTGGTGTACACCGGGACTGCCAGGTAAGTGTGGCCGGAAAGCTGCTCTCCAAATTGTCCTCATTTACTCCCCGCACGGAAGACCCTCAAGACCTCACTCAGCAGGTTGCCTTAGCTGGGCGCCAGCCCTCCCACTTCATAGGTATGTGATACAACACTACAGCCACACCTCTCGTCCACATGGGCTGGCAACGGCACGTCCGCTTGTATTCCTACGTGCTTCAATGTGAAATACACCAAGGTCTACTTTTCCTACAGACAGTGTGGATCATCTGAGCAGGAGTTCCTAAAGCAGAGAAGCTCCAAGCAATTTTACACCTGCTCTCCACATCCTGGTGCAAAAGTAACGTGAGTGTTTCAGGCCCTTTAGGGTTCCTCCAAATGGAGGCGGATATTTTAATAACAAATCCTAGAGAGTGCTGATGAAGCAGGGGTGCAGCGGCCAGGCTCTTCACCTGTGTTGAACAGCTATAAGGTAATTTAATGATGATGTGGAGGTGTAACAGTGCCAGAGCTGACTTTGCAGCTGGGATTGCCCATGCATTTTTTACAAAGGAGAACTACCTGAGGCTCCTAGTAAATTATTAACTAATAAACAAAAAGCAGTTTCTGAAGTAGGAAGGGAAGATATTGTCACACCTTTCAAGAGGAAGCCATTAGGCAGTTGAAAGGAAATGGGCTGAGACCTGAAAGGCAGAATATGGGTTTTGACCAAGCGTATTAAGAGATCATTATGATTGTTATGCTAGATAGGACTCCTGAATTTAGAATAAACTATTTTAGTTGATTAATATAATACTAAATTCACACTCTTCTCTTTTCTTTTTTTCTTTCTTTTTTTTTAACCTAGTGTAGCAAGAGATCTGTGCTAGGCTGTCCTGAGTGTCACAAGAGCCTTGTGCCTAAGTCTCCTCTTTCTGAAATTCCTGTCCCAGATCAATCAGATGCTTTTCTTCTGTAAACAAATAACCTGACTTATTTCGCATTCCCTGGCTGCAGTCCTCCTCCTGAAATTCAACTGCCTAAGGTTACACCTGGAGCCAAATGTTTTGGAGAAGGCTACACAAGGCTGCTTTCATTTGCTAGTGAAATACTGACTGTGAAGAAGAAGTGGTATCTGAGAAAGGCGTAGAGCAGACGTGCTACTGCTGGGGCTTTGCCCTTCCCTGCAGCCTGGAACCTACCCATGGCACGGGCTGCCCCTTTTTCAACCTATTTTGTCTTTGTCCTTCCTGAAATAATTTAAGGGATGAGGTTTGCTTGATCAAACATGTAAACATGCACTCTGGTGTCTGTGTTGCCTCTCCTTCTGGCTCCTCCTGGCCAGCCTTGTGTGCTCCAGAGGGTACTGAAGCCCAGAGAAAAGATCAATAATTGTTGGTTTTGGTTAAGTTAATCCACTGAACCACTCTGCTCTCAGCAGAGGTGGGCACTGTCACTTTTGGGCGCTCTGCTCTTCTGGGGTGTTTCTCCTTCCTTCTCCATTTGAACTGGAAATGCTTTTCTGTAACTGATATCCTGAAGAAATTTAACTAAAACAGATGTGTTCCAACAGAAATTCTGGTTCGACACACTGACATTTTCCAGTTAAAAAAAAGTGCCATCATCATTTATGGTGAGGAGACAACTTGTTAAATGCAAGTATAGGCCAAACAAAGTACTGTTGTAATGCGCAAGGTAAACTCACTTCTCTGGTCTTTGTTGGCATTTGTACTATCCCTTGATCCTGACTGTGGATTTGAGGCTCTGCCGGGATCCATATAAACTCGCTTCTCCGGCTTGAATATAGTTTTCTCACTTCAGGGCTATAATTGTCTTTAGACAGATGATTGTTTTGACTGTACTTAAAATGGGGCTGGACTACGTTGCTTTTCAGCCAGGTTGGTCACTTGGAGGAAGTGTGTGGTACATCTTACAGCAGTACTGTGCTCCTTTTGCATCCTATCTCATTAACAGGGTTGTCTGTGGGTTTTGAAGGGCTTTTACCCTCAGGACACCTACAATTAAAATGCCAGATTTTATGCTTGTTTTTAATAATGCTTTCTAATCTGACCCACATAGACGCAAATACTTCTGCCCTCACTGACCATGGATGGCTCTCATCTTCTTCCTTGGGAGAATTTAGGTGCTTAAGAAAACAACCATGCAATTCCTGCAATTTATAGCAGAAATTAATGTCCCTGGCATACCCTGTGAGAGTGTAGCCTGTTATTAAGAGATTATAAAAATGAGAAATGTTCCTGATATATTCAAGCTGCCTTCAGTAATGGCCTCAGACCTTGAAAAGTCTACGATCTGCACCCAGAGAGTTTGCAGGGAGGCAGCACAGCAGCTATGTCCTGTGGTGACACTTCTTTCATTTGCCTTCTTTGGAATTTATGAGCTTTATATTTACTTACTTTCCCTTTTTTTTCCTTCTGCTACAAATGTTTAATGAGCAGAAATTGCAGTTGCCTTCTACCCTTCATTTAAACAACTGTGATATTAGTTCTCTATATCTCAAATCGACCTACCAGACCAGTGTGAGACTGAATACATACACTGGATAATTTCTCTTCCTATGATAACACTAAAGCTTTTAAAGAAAGAGGTCTCTTTCTTATTTCTTTTCCTCTCTGTACAGAGAAGACACAGAGGAGCAAAGACTGGGCAGTCTAAGGCTTAATGCCACTAAAAATTTGTGAGTGTGATTTGAAGTTACTTACAGAGCAATCGTACAGGAGCACAGGAGCAGGGAAGTCTACCCTGGATTCGAAGTCCTGTCCCTGGCTATTGGAGCCACCACCATCATATCATCCCCAACAAAAGCACCAGGACCCCTATGTAGTGCAGTTTGGTGTTTCTCCATACTGCTTCCACACAAAGCTGTTCCACCCGGGTTACCCCCTTATCATTACTTAGCTGGTTTATACATACATGTCCTTGTGTCAATATTGGCCTTTTGTTTAAAGGCTTAAGGGGATTATTTCTAAGATTTGGTCAGTCCCTCAGCTTTCTTTGAAAATATCTGACTGTGAAAGTCTTATAAAAATCAGCCTGGATCAATAGCACGATTATCTTTTAAAACACACAAGGAAGGAGACTTTCCTTCATCAATGATAAACTCTTACACAGCTGCTAAAGTGTTTCTAAGACCACATTTGAGGTCAAGCCAGACCACACCATAGTATACTAAGTTAAGACTTTGTGTAAACTTACACAAGGTCAGTATTTCGGTTATTATATGACGGAGTGCCTTTTCTTCCTCTTCCTCCCTTTCAAAACAAGTCAGTGGCATGGAAAGGAGGAAGGGCATCAAGATATTTCCCCTGTGCTGCTCTATAACAAACAGTTTTATAGGACAGGCTCAGGTTTCCTGATACCACCAGATTAATGCCTCGTATTGCTGGAGCCATGTGATGCAGCCGTGATTTGCTATTGCGTCATCCCATGTCACCAGTGTCTGCATTTACACCAGTGAGCCCAACGTGACCAAGGCACCGGCTCAGGCAGTGCCACGTGTGCATATCAGGCTTCCCAGTTAGGCTTGGTCTCATGGTGACCAGCCTCTCCCAGAAAAGGCATGGAAACATTTTGGGGAGACAGCATAGGACAGGGGCTGTTCCAAACAGGTAATTTAGAGCTGGACAACTTGTTTAAGGATAGAAAAGTTTAGCCATGTGGCCCCAAGCCACGTGCCCCTTTCCTGCTCTGTTTAATTCACCTTCGAACTATAGCTACCACATTCAACCAAGTTAACATTTATTGCATCAGATAAGAAAGCCATTCTCTTCTCATTTATGACCCAATTATTGAACACAGCTGCCTTACTCAACAGCTGCGACTGCCTGATTGCCATAAACAAGTTTGTCGCATGGACACATCACTTTTGCAACCACCTGAGTTTTGCAAAGTATGAAAAAGCCCTGAAAGGTTAATTTGTGGTTACCAGTGTCTAATTGCAGGCAGAGCTGTGGAACATGAATTTGCAAAGCTATTTTCAGAGGTCACTCTGCAGTGTGCTGCCTTCTTGTGCTGTGTAAACCTGCAAAAAAACCAAAGCAGGCCATGTTACAGCGCTGAGGTTGCAACGATGAAGAGATAGGTCAGAGGCAAATTTAAAACATGGTTAACATCCTCGGCCAAAATTATTCTTCACATCACTGCAGACAGCATAAAATCACTCTCCATTCTTCTCTTTCTACATAATAACACTCACAGTTTTTTAAAGTGTATATATTAAGAGAAACTCATCTGAAATATGATTGCAAATTGTTGGCTCTGTTCTTCTGTTCCACTTTATTTAGAACCACTCAAGGCTTATCAAATTATGGCTAAAATTCTCAGCTGGCTGTTCATTGCATCACATATTTCATGTGTGTGAATTTGCAGCACGTAGCCTTAGTGGTCTAGATTTTTCCTGCTTTATATTCACATCTTTTCCCATTGATCCCTTCACACTGCTGAATTTTGCTGCCAGTTGCACATAGCAATATCTTGTGCTTGTCCTAGTGAAATCAGTCATTCTATGGTTTCAACTGCTTTCCCTTAGCTGTAACAAGATAGATCTTTATTTGAGAGATGAACGTTTTTTTTTTTGCAAACTATCAGCAGCAAGGCTCTTTAATTCTTCTCATTTAGAGAACAGTCAAAGTAAGCTAGAACCTCACAAAGTCAATCATCACCTTGCAATCTACCTATCTGAAATATTATTGCTGATATCTACATGGCCCCCAATCACAACGGCATCTAAGAGCCTTGCAAACTTTGCTGTGCAACATCCCAACTTTTGGGGAGGTATTATCCTTCCTGTCTTAGAAAGGAAATGCCCTGAGGAAATGCCCCCCTGTATAGCTCCAGGCGCAGGTTTAATAACCTGTCATTCCACAGGGATGTGCACCATTCCGGGTGCCCTCAGCAGCATCCTATCTGCATCTCTGCGGCTTCAGGTTTAGGGAGGCTTCCACCTCCTGGAAAAGACCCTTTGTAAACGGACTGTCTGTGTTCCTTTAAGCTCAGGGCTGTTGTTATGGAGCGAGACCGTAGCACAGATGAGCAGAGGGAAGCTAGGGTCAGCCCAGGCCGTGGCAGGAGACAGACACTCCGTTTGTGCATAGCTAGGGATAACGCTGGCTGCAGATGGCCAGAATATCAAAGCAGAGCTTGGTATATTCAGTCATCCAGAAATGGATGTTTTCTGTGTGTCAACAAAGTGGAAAGCATGTGAGTATCGCGGGAGCAGACCTGTGAGTTAAAATAACAGATCCCGTGGGCTGGAAAAAGCATCCAGGAGCAAAGCTGTGCCATAGCTCAGCTCAGAAACCCACAGCAGTGTCTCCGCTTGCTGGGAGCGGAGCACAGCTTGGAGACTGGGAAACACCTGAAGGTCCTGTTCCTCACTGTTCCTTCCCCCCAGGCCCCTGTCCCTGCTGCAGTGAAGCCCTCCCTGGCCCAGGCAAAGGCTTGAGCGAGCGCCCTGCAGAGTGCAGGGGGAAGCACACCCGCACACAGAGCTGGTGCAGAAAAGCCAGGCTCTCTGCGCTGCTTGCTTTGTCCGTAAGATGCTGAGGAGCCCAAGCACCTAATGGCCATCTAACAGTCAGTCTGTAAAATGAGTATTGTTTATTTAACTGTAATTTTCAAGCATGCAGATTTTAACATAGCTTTTACACCCAAGACTACTCACTGTTGAATTTCCACATGGAGAAATTCTCACTGTGACTTGCCTGCAGCTCACTTAATTTCTACCAGCTCAGACACACTGCACACTTCAGAGCCATCAGCTCAGCTACAGGAACGACCACCACTGACTGTTGGGAAAGCTTCGACAGACATGCTCCGTGCACAGATTACCAGTGAGAAAACCAGAGAAAAAGCTCATGATTTCTGGTGAGGCAGAATATGGTTTACAGCAGTTTAAAAGAGCCCTGGTTATTGCTGCTGCTGGAGAAGGCAGCAAAATCATTGGCTTTGCATTGGCTTTGCATGGAATGGGCTTGGCCATGCTCTTGCCACCTTATTTAAAAAAAAAAAATGTGAGAGGTGGCGAGTATTCCTGCTAATCCCATTTATCCCATTCTGTACAAAGGTTTATGGGCTGCAGTCACTGGTCCAGATAACAGCAAGGGCTGGAATTTCAAAGGGCAATGAAAGGTGAGATGGCAGCTCCTAGACATCTCTCCCTCAGTCCAGGAATCAGCCCTTGAGCTATGGGTGGTACCCTCTTCAGAGAAGAAGTACCAGCCTGCTTCATATGTTGATTTCCTGACTGTCAGAATACCCAAAATATGTTTCACTTTCCAGTTCTTTTAAGGGAGATGAAAAAGCTGAGACAAAGGGAAGACTATAACAGGATCAATTTTAAAACTGAACTGGGAGAGGGTTTTTTTACCACTAAAATAAAATAGCCTTAGGTTATAACATAACTTTATTTTCTGTCTTGTCCATAAAGTACGTTCCCCCAACAAGAGAATCTGAACCAATCCATTCAAAATCTCACTCATGAGAAAAGGGAGGGGTGCTGACTGGCACTGCTACTGCATGGTACTAATAGTAACTGTAAAGAGGGTCCTAGGAAAAAGGCAGTAAACATTTGAAAGACATCCATTTCAGAAAGGGCTCAGATATTTCAATAGGAGGTAAGTCTCCCTCCTACTTGCGCTAAAGTGGTGTTTACTTCAGCTAATGGAAGTTAGTCTAGCTATGCAGCCTTTTCTTACGCAGGGTGGCGAGTGTGCAGAGCAACTGGGTCAGGGTGTGCCTCATGCCTTTTCCATGAAATGTCTTTTGTTTACATTGTATTGCCAAATTATGTCAGGGAAGTTGTATGTCTGACATCGATCGGGACAGCCCCCTCCCAGCGTGGTCCTCTGCAACGAAAAAGAATTTTCTTAAAGGTCAGGGGTACAACCACAGGGCAGCCGGGCAGCGCAGGGACAGCCCCAGAGGTGGCTGTTCTCCTCCTCATTCAACACCACCTGAACCATATGATTTAAGAATATGTGTATAAATATGCCAATGTCACTGCTAGCAAGCGGGAGGAGGCTGAGATTTCCAAAGCCAGTTCAGGTGTCCAGATGCCTTTGAAACGTGTGACAGGATTCCAAGGGGCTACGAAGCGCCATCAGTTTGACTCCCAGTCAAACATCAAACGTCCTCCCATAGGTGTTAATAAGTGGATGCTGATGCTTGTTGGTACTCACTGTCTTGCACGTGGAAGTGAAATGCCCACACAGCCATGCAATGAAAGGAACTGCTGTGAAAGCAATGTCAAACTTGTGATCAAATTATCAGGTCTAGTCACTCTGCAAACAAGTGGACATCTGCGTGCTCTTTCCCGAGGGTACTTGTACTCATTACATCTGCAAACCCCGTGTGATTGTTGCAATGATGGTATAAAGAGCAGCCCTTCCTGTGGTATTTCAATCCTCAGCTTTTAGTCAGTGCTGGAGGAGAAAGGAGGGTGGAGTGCAGGGAGGTGCCTCACCTCTTGGGAGGCTGGAAGAGTTGTTTTCGCTGAGGGTTCATGCGGAGGTTTGGGGTGGGAGTGGGGAGGAAAGAATTTCTTATCTGCACCTAAAGAGATAACTTAGATGAAGAAACCTCTTTTCACATCTTTAGTATGTTACTTCCAAGGTAGTTTCTAATTTACTTTTTGAAGCTTCTTCATCCGACAAACACAGTGGCAGCCTCAGTATTTGAAAGAGTAATGCAACCCCCATCCAGATTGAAACTGTAGTCTTTTCTATAAAAGCCTTCAGGAAAATAACTCGCTTGTACTGCCCTGTAGAGCTCCAGGATGCTCATCCTGCTGCGTAGCTCTTCAGCAGCTTCCTCCCTGAACCCCCTGCAAGGAGGATGCCCCAGCCTCACCCAGGCTCCTTGATGAAAAGGGCTTGGGCACCCACTGTTTTTCCCAAACGTCTGAGCATAAAACCCAGGCATGCAGGCTGCAGGGAGTTACAGCTCACTCCAGCCAGACCAAGATGCAGATAAAGGACTAAGACAGACCCACGGTCTAGATGTAGTCAGAGACAAGTTTATGCGTATCTCCATCTCACCTGCACTGAGAATGGGAACGGGGAGGGAGCCTCATTATCAGCAAGCAGGAGAGAATTTTCCCCATCTAGTTCCAGGAGCTATGTTAATGCAAGATAAAATCCATAGGTGAACATTTTTTTCTTGCTCAATGCACAACCTGTTTAATATTAATACCCTGGGTCTCCTTCTCGTGACTTGCAGTTCTCCATTTGTGTCTCATTTTATTACTTATGCAGATAATGCTGAGATTTATCTCCTCTTTTCCAGTGATTAATTTTCAACAGTATAGTATGCCAGCTGTAAACTTTTTCATGCCATAGAAAGTTTTAAATGCTGACCTTTCTGTTTTCAGAATTATAACAACAGGTCTAACCTCCAAAACACATTGTTCTGAATGTACTTGTTGAGTTTTAGCTAATGTAAGCTGGTGGGAACCTTTAAGGAAAAGAAGTATTTGAGGGGATAACTTCATCAGCAAAGATAGCTGATAAGTATAGGCATCTGTATGTTCAGCTCTGCGAAGAAATGTTCCCTGTAAAATGGCTGTGCAGCCTGCTGGCATGTGAAATTGAACATATTTGACATACATTTGCTGGTTTGTATGGCCATATGCCCCAAATTTGAGACCTTGCGTATGAAAGAAATGTACATATAAGCTTATAAAGATATTGAGTTAAGCCTCAGCAAGCCCTCATGTTTGGTCATGCTCTTACTTCAAGAGTCCTGTTCAGCCTAGCTTTCGCTGCTTCTCGTGTTCAATATCAGCTAAAATCCTGTCTGATATCAGATTGCTGATATCACATCTATGCCTCTGATACAGTTGTACCCAGAACACAGCTGAGAAAGAACTCCTCATTTTACAGATGGAAGAGAAACTAGGCACTGGAGCATATCCTGAAGGAGTCTGATAAGTGTGGGTTCAATCTCTAGCTCTAAATCCTGTGATAAGACATTACTCACTGAACTATCTCCTAATTATTTCTTGATTAAACAAATGAGAATCTAAATAGTATTTTTCTGAAAACTAAATCAATTTAAAGCAACACATGTGTTTAACTCTCCCAGTGTTAGGATTATCCTCTCATCTACAAATATGATTTTTAATGCAAACTTCTCTTTGCTAGACCAGGACTCAGAAACAGAATTACTTCAAAACAAGAGACAACAGAAATGATCATATGCTTCTATCAGAAAAATGCACTGGGTCACTGTTATGAAAGAGCAGGTCTACAAAAAGTCACTTTTATGCCTTAAATCAACATTTCTGTTGGATCCAGCTTTAGACATCTTCTTAGATGCTGTATGACCAATTGACACCTGAATGCCCCTAAACAACCAAGATTTTGTCCACGGATATGGCCAAGTTACATTCTGACACCCCCAAGCTGTGCAAAGACTAGACAAATGCCTAAGGCCTGGAGGGATGCTCAGACTCTACTTTCCCCTGTCTGTTACTTGAAGGACATGTTCTACCTCATCTTCTCAGAGGGCTCCTAATAACAAAGCACCTGGGGAGGGGTTCACTGTTTTGCCTCCTTAGCTTAGGGTGCTCTCCTGCAATCTAGGAGACCCAGCGTTAAAGCCCTATTTTACTGTGCTCAGAAAGGGGCCAGCAGCCAAGTTTGGTGGGAGACACAACATTTAGGCTGTGGGAATTCAGAGGTGAGCTCTTCCTTTGAAGCAAATCCACTCTTCAAGAATAAATAAACATTAAGGAGATCAGAAAACTGTGACTTCATAGCACAGTGGTTAAAGTACTTAGCAGAGACGCAACAGGCCACGCCAAGTACCTTCACTGAATCTTGAGTGACACAAACTGGAAACGGGTTCAGTCAGGAGGACAGGGTATCCAGCAGTGCAGAAGGGAGGGTGCTCCCTTTGGACAAGGAAAATCTGGACTCAAGGTCCTAATACAAACTGGGTGGAATGAGGCATTCCTGCACAGCTCAGGTCCTTGTGAAGGAGAGCTCTCACTCTACAACAGGGATGTCTCTTTTCCTTTTGAATCTTTTTCTGGAACTGTGGGTTGGGGAACTGCTGGTGGAAGCAGGGACCTCCCCCATATAGTCTGTGCCCATACCCAGGCACAGACTACCTTCTTGACAAACCTTCCTGCCTACCATTGCAGGTCCTTACCAGCTTGCTGGGGTCTCAGGGTAGGACTACCTGCTCCGATACAGAAATCTCTGGCAGACCATGGGGAGCAATAGTAGTCAAGCTACAGCGCTCAGCAGAGAGGATGAAAACCAGCAAAATACCCTTCGTTTAGACAAGACGTATATTCTGCCTGCATGAAGCTGCTCGGCAGGCAGGTTGAAGCCAGCGCAGGTGAGTGTGTGTGTTGCAGTGGCAGGTGCAGTATAGACAGCCCAAATTCTTCTGTAGAGCATACGTGGAGGGACGGGACTTGGAATTTCCCAGGGTGTCAGGCATGAAGCACCGCAGCGTCCCACAGGGCTGCGTGAGCTGGCTGCAAATGCCGACCTCTCCAGCGACAGTGGCTCTGTGTCCAGCCAACTTACCAGCCTGCTCCTCCACGTGTCTATTAGTGCGTGGCGGTGCTGTGTCTGGTTGCCTCCACGACTCTTGCTGTCTGCATAGAGGGATGCTCCTGCCACCTCCACCCCGCTCCAGACAGCGGGAGCCCTGCAGGCACGTTTCTGTTTGTGCACCAAGGATGGGAGGAGCAGGCTGACATCTAACTCGACAGACAGAGGCATTAGGCAGCAAAGCTTTTGAAAATGAAGTGCTTCACAAGAACTAATCTTCTTCCTAGCTTCTCGGCAAACAAGAGAGAAAAGAAAGGCTGGAGCAATCTTTGTGTGGAGTCGGACAATGACTCCTCCCAGCCCTGTTAGCAAACGTCGGTCGGGCCCTCTGTGCCGGGGTGTGAGTGGCTGTGCAATGCCCGGCCCTCGCACAAGTTTAACAATTACATGAGAGCTTGGGAGTGCCTTCAAGCCCAGAACACAAATTATGAATAAAGTGACTTCAGAGAGACTTCAATCAGCTTTCCTGTACTGACACCCTGGAGACAAACTGGGAGGGTTTGCCTGCCTTCGCCAGCGATTACAGCCTGGAGTCAATCACTTTTGTCAGCCTTTTTCCGTCAGAGGAGACAACAGCCACAGGCCATAGTTTTAAACTGCCTTGTCTCAGTGATGACTCTGCCCCAGGCCACATTTCCCTCCTGTGCTCCCCCTCCACCAGTGGGACACAAGGCATTCCAGCTGCCTTTCAGTTCAAGGATTAGCTAGAAAACTTAGTTTGGTGAGTCAGTGTTTGGTGATTATTTCTTGTGGTCCATTTTTTGAATACAGTGCTGCGAGGACATGTTGTTTGAACGGCAGCTTCCTTCCCCTCCAGCCCCAGCCTCGGACACCCACGTGCGATGCTCAGGTGGGCATCTGGCGTGTTTCTGTCTTTCTGACTCAGGTTAGCTTTCTTCAAGCCAGTTCTTAAGTTAGTCCTTGGAGACAAATGTGGGGGATAAAAGAAGAAAGGAAAAAAAAGCCTCTCAGGATTTAATCATCCCCAAGGGTAAAGCAATGTGCAATTGGTAAGAAAGGTCACTGAGGGTCAAGAGGATTCAGGGAGGAAAGTGCCTTTCATGAGGAATTGCAAATGTTTACTTTAAACAAGTATTTAAAAAGTCAAGATCCTGAAAGAAGCCATATGTTTCGATTTTGAGACCAATTAGTCTGCCTCATCTGCAGTTTGTTCTCTGGACTTTTGGCCTTTCACTTCTTCCGAAGGCAAGGAGGCTAATGTGCCAACACAACCCCTGAGAGGCAAGGGACAGCCGGGGCAGCTGCCTGAAATGATTTTTTAGAGATGCACTTGAGAATGCTTTTCAGAAATGATACAAAGATTGACTGCACAAAAAAAAAATGAAGAATTTGACTATGCCTCTTTGGTGGAGGAGAGCTCTGGCAGTCGGCACACCACCACGATGATCTCTTCGTGTTTTGTAATGCTCTTTGATAACAGGAGTCCTTAAGAATTTGTTAGGGCTTTGTTTGCGTACCTAATCATTCTGCTTTCCCCCTTGCCTTTCCACAAGGACTATTTGAAATTTTTTAACTTCAGGAAGGTGTTTCTCAGCACGCAGAATTTAACGAGGAAATGAAAACATGTCATGAGTAACTGATGTCATTCCATAAATCCCACTAGCAGCATTTTATTTGGTATTTGGCCCCTGTCAGAGCATGTAGCCTCTAAAAACAACCAAACACAAAAGAAAGACAATATGAAACAGTTCCCCTCTTCATATATAGATAGTCTTATTGCACTCTTCACCTGGGTCATTGTTCATGTGTACCACAGTCGATGCTAAACACCATGGGAGGAGGGAGCAGGGCCAAAAACATCCTATTGCACTTTACCAGTCCAACAATATACATATGCCATATAAATCGGTTGATTTGCACAGCAGGACTGGAAAATGCCACAGCACCAGGTGCTTAAGGACACAGCATCGTCTCAATTTCTGCAGCCAAAGTATTCTAAGATTGTGTGGCAGTTTTGGCTACAAGCCTCCTGAGTCCAGGTGCCTGAATTCAACCTCAGCCATGTTAATTCATCACAACCCTTTCCACAAATTCTGATTAAACTTAGGATTGAGAGCAGGGGTAAAGGCCTGGTCCCACTCAAATCAACAACAAAATGAGGTACAGCCTCACCCGGGTTTCATTCAGCATCCCGCTTTCCTGGCTGCCAATCCTGTATCGTAAATCAGGTTGCACTTTACCACTCAGAGCAAGCACTAGAGCGGGGACAAAATTCATAACAGGATCTGAAAGCTCAGCTTATAGTAGGCTCGTTGATGTTAGAGGAAGTAAATACGAATCACTCATTTAGGGGAGAAAACCTGTGAAAGGTCTAGCTTTCCTATTGTTTGGAATCGAATATCTGAAACCTTACCAAAATTCATAGAAAAAATTGGAATGTGCTTTATGGGGTAATAAAGGGTGGTGTTCTGCCTGAAATATTACAATTCTCATTAAGCAGGAATCCACATAAACTGCAAGGAAAACCCTTCTCTGTTCATCAAATTAAAAATGAAAAAAATCCTTGATTTTTCAGCGCCCAGCAAATATATCAGACTTGCTGGCTTCTCCATTGAGAATTATTCTCCTATTTTTTCACTTGAGGAATCCTAAACTCACCAAAGTTTAAAATCCCATATGTCTATAAATTACTAGATAAAAGGAGTCTTCTTGTAAAACAGATATTTATTACCTGTATAGAGACAGGAAAATGGAACTGAATTAAGGGAACAGCTCCATGTAACATTAAAGAAGTGAAGTTCAACTTAATACTTTACAGAGTCTGACAGTATTGAGAACTGAAACAAAATGGAACAAAGTACGTATTTATTAACATTCCAGAGACATGGATGGAATAGTACAGTGTCTCCTAGCCATAAGTGTTCTGTGAAAATAGGGATAGGTAGCCTGGAAAGGGCAGGAATCTTCCAAGATCTCCTGGCAATGATGTATTACTTTTAATTACAGTATCTATGTCATCCTATATACTCTCATCTTTTACCTCTGAGAGCAGCGACATGTCTGAAAGTGGAAAAAAGCCACCTACTCTTTTAGCAAAAAAAACTCACCCTGAAATCTTTCTCCAAAAGCAGATGCTGACTTGAGGTGTTCATTCATTAAGTCAAAATTGGATGAATGATTTTCAGCTTAATTGAAAAATTAAAACAACTTATTGCAGAAAGAAACTACATTAATTTGTAATTCATTCATTTAATAAATCAAGAGTGAGAGGTTATTTTTCTCCCCAGATTACTTTAAAATATCTTCTGAAGCTTGCCCATTTAACGAAATTGTGTCATAAATCCAGCAACTGAGACTTCTGGTTGGACAAAATGCTATTGTATAAGCACTATACACGATGGCCCTGGATAGTGCATGGCAGCTTCCAAAAGCAAAATACCTTAAGGGCTCATCTGTTTGCCATGGACTCTGAGGAGACCTGATGAAGTTCCTGAATGGGAGATCGTATTTTGGAGCACTTTCATTAACACAGATGTTTCCTATCTTGTTTTGAACTATTTGGCAAATATTTCCAAAATGCCTGGCTTTAGTTTCACAATATTTGTGTTTGGCTGCGCAGGTGGGCACCATGGGTCCAGTCCTGCAAGTTGTCCAGGGCGGATCTCAGTAGCCTTTCCACAGTCAGAGGAGGTTTTCCTAAGCTAAGGCCTAGCTCTGTAATGCGTCCAAGGGGACTAACAAACCTTCACACGAGGATGTTAAACGGGCAATTACAATTGTGAACTGACATAAAAAAGTACAGGAGAAAAGAATGGGAAACATTGGATGAGTTAAAAAAAATCTATAAATTAATATAAAGTAATATGAATTCAAATAAGTACAAATACCTTGGGGCTTGAACTGTGATCACAATTCATGGCTACATTTCTCTTAAGGACTGAGGTTGCAAACCGGACTGGTTTCTTCCCTTTCCCAAGCCTTTCTGCTAGGTGGAGAGAGGACACTCTAGAAGAGATGAGCCAAGCAGGTCTTTATCTCTGCAGCAGCTCCGGTCTCTCACTTTCATACCCGTCAGCATCAGCAAGTTCAGGAGCAATGGATCTGCATCCTGTGGCAGCTGAGTGGTCCATACCCAACCTGACGCAGCCTGGAACACACATACAGAGCAACTTCATATCTCGCTGGCTGTGATCATCAGTCCAGGACTGCTGGAGGTCCATCAGCCATGATAACCAGATGTCAGGGGATCCGGCAGGTTATCAAAATGGCAGGGCAGCGGGTTTTCACTAAGAGCAAGTGGTAGCTGGCAGACCTGGGCAGATAGCTCAGTTAGTAGTGATGCCAAGCTCCTTCTGTGGCCAAAGCTAGTTGCTTAAGGTGAACAGCAATGACCCCAAGTGCCAAGTGATTGCTGCCTCCCATCTGATCTGGCTTTGCTGTAACCATCTGCAGTCAGAAAGAAGGAGCCCAGGTCAGTGAGATCTTTCTGGTGAGTGTGAAGGCATGCGCTGGAGCATGCCAGGTGCCATAGCCCAATGGGTACTTTTGCTGCTCATCTACTCTGGAGTACTCATGCCTGTGCACTGATATGCTCTTTACATAGATGCTTGAAGTTAACAATACTATCAGTTCTTATATAGCACTCTTCTGACCAGTAGCTCAAACTGCTTTACAGATAAAACAATGTTTTCCCATTTTACTGAATGAGGCATGTAAGGTATGAGGAGGTGAAGTGATCTATTCCCATCATGGGCAGGGAGGAAATCAGCCCTTCTCCAGAGCTGTAAGCCCTTCACTTTCTCTGCTAGACCCCACTACCCCAGCTGTACTTCTCACAGCACCACAGTGCTCAGGTTCCAGCTACGAAGCACTAAAACACGTAAAATGGATGAAAGCTAACATGACCACTTCATTAACGACTGTTGAAGCCACTGATGAATTACAGACACTATCTATAAGGTGTAGAGGAAGAGACAAGCTTTCAACACACACTCCTGTTGTCATGGCATACGTGTGACTTGCTGCAGTGAGTTGAAATCATTGCCCACTGCTTTGCTTTGAATTCTAGTATCATGATGTCCACAAACCTTAGAGAAGCTATACATAGATAATCTTTGGAGAACATAAATATCTTGCTCTTGGATTTGAATTTGTCCCAATGCTGAGATGTATTAGTATGCTGGCTCCCCTCTCCTTTATTTCCCGTACTTCCCTACTTGCCACTATAACCTTCATCACAGACTTCATCTGCCACTTCTCTTCTGTAGCTCTGGGTAAATCCAGCAGTGGTTTACACCAGCTTTTCTTCCTCTAGCGAGTATGAGAAGGTGCAGGGGTCACTTTTACTTCTCCACCCCATACTGCATGGACTTGCCCATCATGGTTGTATTTCTACCCTGCAGCCTCTCTTTGCTTCTCCAATCACTTCTGAAAGATGGTTCTACTTTACTTGCTTTCCTCAGCTGAAGAAAGGTCAACTACTTGAAGTGGTAAATCTGTTTCACTGCTTCTGCTTCCAACCCTCCCCCAGGCACAGAGACATGCCAGGCACTTCTTTATTTTTCCCCACTCTTCTGTTAGCCACATCTTCCCCACCCCGGTGTTATTTATACAATAAACTCACAGCCAAGGGTTTCCTTGGCAACACACGTGCCTTCCTGCTATCTATTTTACAAGCAGGCTTGAATTGTCCTGCAATAGCTTAGAGGCAGCAATTTAACACAGCTGGTGGCACAATACTTCTATTCTGAGTACGTTTCCTTCACCAGAGGTAACTCCTGTGCTGATAACTGAGCTTTCATACATCTGTAATGGCAAGTAAAAGGAACATATTATAGTGAAAATAGAAGTGAAAGCATGAGGGGAGCAGTCAGAACAAAGCATCCCAGGAGCTGCACTTATTTTATATTGCAAACTAATCAGTTACTGAACAGCAATAACTGAGGTACCTAAGTTTACGTCTTTTCATGAATGAAAGAAGACATTGTGCTAACTCAGCTCACATAAGGGCGTAACAGCTCTCTATGGGTGCTTACACTATGGCTAAGTTATACTTGTAATTCTCACAATTTATTTTTTCCTTCTGTACCTTTATTTATAAAAAAGGCAAGGTTTGCAAAGGCAAATTCTATTTTTCTGAAGATGGTTAGCATACTAGACTCAATAGACAACCCTCAAGTGCACACTCATGCACAACAGGGCAAGCAAATAGAGAAATACGTTGCCACAGTCTTTCTTTGGTCTCTAGTCAGTCAGTCCCTGTAATAGACACCACTGAAGTCTGAATATGAATATCTATTTTATCTATCTTCTAATCACTGAAGCAGAGAACAAATTGAGGGGTGTGTGATTCATGGGTGCATGTACAAGCTATATATTGTATATTCCTGTACCTCAGAGTATTCCTTCCCCAAAGTGGACGGAGATTTTGATTATAAGCAAGCCATACATCTTCACCATACCCCCAAATTAGCTCTTTTCCTATTTTTGTCTCCATTTCTCTTGACTTCACCAGTTCTGAAAGAACTAAGAAAGCTGTATTGTACTGCTAATGCTGTATTTGCAATAACTGCTTTAACAATTGTAGCTTCTTCCCCCAACAAATTGTCTGAAAACACCCTCCATTGCTTTTGTGTGGAAATCCATAACACATTACTTGAGTACCTTTTCATGCAGAACAAGTTCAGTCAATAATTTGCAAGCAAGCTCTTCAGTGATCTTCACTGTTGTCCAGCATCCGGTGTTGCTGGGTTGTTGAAGCTGAGTAAATTTTGCTGCCAAACTTTTTAAGGCTATCGTCTGCAGTGTTTCCTGCGGTCAGGAGCGAGCGAGGGCTGCCAGTGCTGAGGGCTGAGCAGAAGCTTTGAAACGCTGATAGCACAGCGAGCCAGGGCTGGAAAGCCTTGCTGTGATACTGGACGACATCAGCCAGGCCCAGCTAATGTGCCAAGTTGAAGGCTGCGTGGAGCAAGCTGATATTTGGCCACAAAATACCAAGCACTTTTATAAACGAAAGACTTCAGCTAGTCAACTGCGGTTAAGTGTGTCTACACAAGTGCTTGCAACACTTCTGAAAGTCTTGGAAGGACTGGGAGGATGTGGTCGCATTTTTCGTGAGCAGATACGTCCTTGTCTATCTGTTCTCAAGACTGCCAGGTCTGTGAAATTGGAGCTTCTACTTGCTTTCTTGAACAAAGTCTTGGCACTATTCACCTGAAGAAGTACTTGGCACTGTGGTTTTTTGGTGACCATCTGCTGTTGTAACAGACATAACCTATTCCTGTAAGTGGAAAGGGAACAAAAGTTATCGCAAGTACCATCAATGCAGATTCACTCACTTGTAAAAACGTTCCCTGATGGGCAGATTCTGACCTGTGAACACCAAGTATTCTCACAAAAAACCAATGGTACAACAAAGAATTGGTGTAATACAACATAAGGCAGAAGAATATGCTTAAATACATTACCCAGAAATATCACCTCTGGATTCTTAAGTATGAAATGAACCCTAAACCAAACTGTAATATGCTTTAATATTGAATCAACTTGCAGGAGAGATCCAAATAATGACTGCAAAGATGAAAGAAAAAGTGTTTTGTTTCCAGTATACCCCTTTCGGAAACATTGAATTTATAATACCTGCCTACCTTGACAACAGCAGCGCATGGAGATTTATTGGTAGCAATTAAAGCCCATGATTTTTATTTCGGTTGTCTCCAGACAGATAGGAAATTCAAACAGAGGTCTATTTACTTAAGGGCCATGTACGCTTTCTAGCAGCATATTCAGCTGGGCAGGTTTTCTCCCCCTTAAAATGATAAATCTGGCGGATGATGGAGTCATCTCTCACTGGTATCAAACCCCACTTATAAGCAACAGATGTGCCGATCTGAGCTCCAAAGGTGGGATACTAATAGTTTGCAGACGAGCTTTTGTGCTGGAGAGAAGATTGATAAAAGTGAGAGCTGAATATTAATAAAAGACTAGCGTCGTGCTTTCCGAACTTGGATCTGCATGAAAGCCTGGAAAAAACGTTCTCTTCAGCTGAGTTAGTTCAAAAAGTCATTCCTTACAGATTTTTGCTTTTCAAACAGAAAAAGGATTGTTTGTTAGGAAATGGAGAACATGCAAGTATTTGAGGATGTTCTTGCCTCAGGGCAGTTGGGATTAAAAATGTACAGTAAATCTACAGCGGTAGAAGTTCGTTCACATCAGTGGGAATTTTGCCATTGTCAGGAATCAGAAAAAAAGGATTCTCAGGCACATTTCAGCCATCCCTGTGGGTCTTTTTGGACAGAGCTATCAGCTTCAAGAAAGGCTCCCATTTGCAAAGGGTGAAAATGAAAAGAGAAGAGACACCACAAGACATAGCATCGTGTGTGTGTGTGTGTGTGTGTGTGTGTGTTTGTGTGTGTGTAAAGCTTCAGCCATCCCCTTTCTGCAATGGGAACAAGCAGCAAACACTTACAGTGCCTGAGAGATCAGCCCAGGGGTGGCAGAAGGCACCTTCTCCACCCACATGTACTGCAGCACTCCATCCTGCGCAGAGCTTACCACTTACTGCTATGCTGTCTTTCAAGGTCTGCCCTCAAAGAGACACTTGGGCTATGCTGATGCTAGTAAATTAAACAGTGCCAGGGGACATTCCTGAGTAATGTAATTCAACTGTTCATAGTGTTAAATTGTTAGAGCAGTCCTCGGGCTCTATGTGAACTGAAAAGAGCAGTGGGGCTCTATTTTCAGTGTTTCTTAAAACAAAACAGGGGGGCTACCCAGTGCCCAGCAAAGAGAAGGCACATAACAACTAGGCAAAATCGCCTGCCACTGGGGTTGTTCATTCAGCGCTACAGGTGTTTTATTTTCACCAGGCAAGGGCTGCTAATGCACATGAAGAGGACACCTTTCTCTGTCAGCAATGACACTATGCAAGACTGGCATCATTCTGGTGTTTGGAAGGGTTAGTGCTGAACACTAATGCGCTTCACGTGCGCTCTCGACAGGCCAGGCAGGTAGTGTAAAGATAAATGACTTATTTCTAAGTACATCGAAGCTCTCAGGATTAAAAAGTGCAATATGTAAGTACTGATTTTAGCACTTTGTTCAAAAATGATCTTGTGAAGAATCCTCATTAGAGGCATAAGATGAAACTGGGTCACTGTGAACCATGTGTAAGCTCAATTCTCCCTTATTACGGTTACTGCCCTGGAAGGTACTCTAGGAATGAGCAACGTAAGCAGTGTTTCATGCCAGCACTTTGCCATAGTACCTTCATTTCTGAAAATGAAACTCAAGTGACAAAAAGCTGTTTGCCTCTTTCTTGTCTAAGTGTTGCTATTTAAATTGTTCAATCCCAGTCACAAAAGGGCACAGAGGTTACTTTCTTCTGTAACCCCAAGTGCAGAACAGATCCGTGTCCGTGCACTTGGGAAGCAAAGTCCCTCCACATGCACACCTGGTTGTTCTTTGTGTGGCTTTGGTGCATATCTGTAGTGCAAGCAAGGCTCCAACAGCATCCCTCAACCTCTGAATTTACAACACTGTCTGATATGAAGATCCAAACAGAAGGGAATGGAGGAATAAAAACTCCCTTTTTCATCACAGCAAGTCTCTGCTATGATTGGCTTATCTAAGCCATAGCCAAGGATCTCCTTGGGGAAGGTGCTTGTTCTGGGATGCAGGAGATCCCTGGGTTCAACTTCTGCATACCAAGAAGCTGGAAAGGGGAAAGTCTGGCTGGATGGTCAATGTGGACCAAGATCAAGAGGAGCAGGTTGGATTCCTGTCTGTACTGTAAACTTTGTTCTTTGCTGACAGCATGAAATGGGAGTGCAGGTATTGTCCTACTCCAGTACAAGAGCTAGACCATATTCTTATCACCATATATATTCAGAGGCACGTATCCTGAGGCTCCAATCTCAGTTTGGAGCTTAAGTGTTTCTTCATGTAAGAATAAAGTCTAACGTGTAAATATGGGGAGAAAACCATGTATTTGCACAGGTAATAACTGACTAATAGCAATTCAGTCTTGCAAGAGACCAAGTATCAAACTGACATGGTTTGCCCTTTTGTTTTCTTATTCTGACTATGTTTTAATCAGTTTTCTCACATCAACATCTGACTCACCTCATTTTTCAGAATCAAAAGTCTTGCTTTTTGAAAAACCTTAATTGTGAATGATGAACAAGTTTATGTGGTAGACTCTAAAAATAAATACCAGTCCAGCAGTCAGCAGTTGGTTCTTCATTCACCATCTACATCAAGCTCTGGGCAAAAACTGTCAGCTATCAAAGAAGTTGTTTAGAAATCAATACACCTTTGAACAAGAAGGAACAGGTATACTACTTTCTAGCATCTTGTCAGCAAACTGTGAAGGTCTAATCTAAACACAAAAAATGTGTGATAATCATGCAGAAAATGAACGCTGGGGTAGCAGAAGAAACAATTAAACACCATCAACTAATGCCCAGTGCACATGGAAAACAGTGTTCAAGGCATGTCTCAATAACCTCCTTCCATCAGGCCAGCTGCAGGTTTAAAGTTTACATTGAGGGCTTTTTTTGTTTTTTTTTCCATAACATTTTTCTTGCAGTGAAGTCTGACTGAGTTCTGAGAAATTCATTCAAGCTTTCCCAGAGAGGTACGTTAGAGCAATACAGTAAACTATCCCTCACGTTTTTGCTTGCGGAAAATATGAAAGAGAATTCTCATAGGGAACAGCGAATGAAATGTAGCCAAATACACCTGGCTGGAATTTACAGAACACGCTGCCATATTTTTAAAGTCGAATCTCATATATTAGATTTTTCAGTGACAGGCTGTATCCCTCAGGATTAAACAAACATATGAAACAAAAGGCAAAGGCTCATAACGAGTAACATTCTTCCCTACAGACCTCCTCACCAACTGTACAAGTCCTGCCTACTACTGACGATAAGTAAACCCAGCCTATGGGACAGGTTTACCCAGCCCAGTCCCGACCCAGCAGAGACACAAGCTTGCAGTCAGGAAGCAGGTAACCAGTCACTGCCCTCGTCACCTCACCCACGTGGCATAACTCTACTGCTTCAGACCACAGCTTCATTTCGACCCGTCACTGCGTAGAGGTCCTTCTTCAATGAGGAGAAACAAGAACAAAAATTTCTGTAAAACCCAACAGCTTAAGGGAGTTGTATCATCTGAAATTGTGGTTTTGCTGATCGCCTCTTTTTGACACAGCTCCAAACATCAGAGGATGCGTCTGCTTCTCTTGTAGTAGTCAGCAGCTCTATCTTTGGAAAAAAAATGAAGTTTTGCCTGTTTTATACACTGCTCTACACTTCTTCTTGATGCAGAGTACTGAAATATTAACCTATCTCCTGTGATTTACAGGTATAGAGGGTTTCTAAGTTGGGCAGTATTCTCAGTTGTGATTAATTTTAAAATGACTCAGTAAAAAAAAGCTCGGTCTCAAGATTTTTTTTTGGGGGGGGAGGTGTTAGAGAGTTTGTCTTATGAAAGATTCTAGACTGACAGCCCTGAAAACAGTTTTTCTTCTCTCTTCTGAGCGTGGGAGGGGTGAGGACTCAGACAAGCTGTGGACTTGCAAGACTGTTACAATGCAGCCTTGGTCTGGGAGAGCTAATCCTGGAGAGAGAGGGTAAGGGGTGGCAAACCAGCTGGGGAGATTGCAAGGATTACAGTTGCCCTCAAGTCATTTCATACCATTTGGTATTGCAGCAGTTAAGGGATGGGCAGTAGGCACTGATCTGCACAGCCTTCTCCTACACATCGTCCAACCGAGGTGGCTGCAGAGGACCTAACCGACTGGCCAGGCGTCACTTCAGAAATTAGGGAGAGCAAAGAACTGGTCTGATGTCTCCACAGTGAAGTGGTTTAGCCTGGATCCTTCCTCTTTCCCAGGCCCTATGGTTGGAGGCTCTTAAAATGCTTTACAAATACTAACACACTCTGGCTCACTCCTGCGTCTGGGGCTTCAAGTCCGCTGCTGGGTGTGAGGCAGGTTTCCAAGATGACTTCGGGCAGACTATTTTGATGTGTTTGTCCCTCATCCTGCGTGTATGCAATAGGGACAATACCGGCTCACAGGTTGTACTCTGAGGCAAAAATAACTGAAGTTAGTGACGTGTTTTGAGAAAGTACCCCTGCAAGATAGAAAGTAGACACTTGGATCAGCTCAGGAATAAAGGGAGGAAGTGTAAATGAAGCAAGATAATGGTGGAATTGAAAACCCTCCAAACGGGCAAACTTCCTTAACTCTCAAGTACTCTTTGAATGTGTAAAGGACATAGCTACATAAAAAGGCAAATTATCAGGTGTAAAAGAGTGATAAAGCTGTTAAGTGAGTTGCATGCCTGTAGGCCAGCTAAGCCCTTGGCTCAAGGTGTTCTGTGTGCTGGAAACCCTCACTTCCAGTTTATAACTCCAGTTTGTCACCTTGCTTTTAATCATAGCATTCCATATAGTCCAAATAGTTTTTATTTCCCATAACATTCCAGGTCAGAAATGAGAGTTTTCCAAGGCTACAAAGGCACTAAACCTTCTTACTACTTAATTTTAACTATTTGTAACACTTTAAACACTAGTTCTTTGAAAAGGACCTTACTTTAAACTGTCTTTTACTGTTGTTTGAGCATCAGACACTGAATTAACTTTGCTGAAAAGTCTACATAAACCTTAGCAATAATATAGCAGCTAGCTTCCTGATCTTGTTTAGTAAATTCACCAGAAATTACTTGTTGCTTTTGCTTCTCTGTTGTTGCTTACCTACTGGCTTTAAGTTAGGCTGACTTCGCTTTTCACGAGATGTTGCCTCTGTCTCCAGGGCACAGCAGTGAGCACAGGGGTGTTCTTTCTGGTCTCCCTTAGGAGCTTCAAGTCACCCTTGGAATAAAAAGAGAGTTTTCAGCCTAGAAAAGGCTCTTATGGGCCACGAGAGAGGATTAAAAGCTCTATAGATGTGAGGCATCCATTTGCACCTGGCTACCACCATACCAAAAAACAGGGGGAATGAAAAATATCATGTTAGAGTGTCTGAGGCAGAGCCACAGCTCATTAGGAGAAAAACCTGTTTCTAAACATTTGCTCTGCGCCTGCCTATGTTACTATTCACAGTTTTGTTCTGATTAAGTGGCAGTTGGAGTGGATTATAAAAAATTGTTAGACAAGAGAGGATGCATTGCACCCTGTAAGTACTGTGGCAGCTGAGAAGTTCATGACAGCAGCACGAGCCCATCACTCTCCCCACCAAAGGAAGACAAAGTGAAGAAAATCAGAGGTCACTGGTGACACACATTCCCGGCACTTGCTGTGTTCTCACGGGGCACAGCTTATCTGCACCCTCCTCCTGCTGCCTTCCTCCTGCCAGCAGACTCCTCTCAGGTTTTCGTCTGAAGCAGACTGAAGTTGTCACCTGGGGCATGGCTACTGCTGTCCCCTGCCCTGAGCCAGCGGGCACGGAGCAGCCTGGGTCTGTGTCACTGAACCCTCTCGGCACGGGGGCTGCAGCTGAGCTGCATGGCTGGCACCGTCCCCAGCCCCACGCTAACGCCTGAACTGTGCCTGGGAACAAGTGTTGGTTGGCACAGCCCAAAACCACCCCTGGGACCCTTTTAAGGCTGTGTTGGCTGAGACGATCAAGTCACAGGGACCAGACCACTCCTGGCGTTTAGTGACTGGGAGGGACACTGCCCTGGAGGAGGACATGGAAGAGAGGTGGGGGACAGGATCAGAGGCTGTAATCGCTGCCGCTGTCCCAAGCTGCATATCTGTCAGAGGTCAGGCAATCTGCCCTACATATAAACACTTCAGCCCGATTTGTGGGCTGCCAGGAACGGCTGCACGACTGGCCATGGCTGTTGTGTTACTGTCACGTGTGACACAGCCCCTTAAGTACAGGTGCAATAGCAGCTATAACCTCGCTATAAGGTCAATTACCGCTTCCAGCACAATTCACAACTGGTATCTCTACAGAAATACTTGCAGAAGAAACATTTAAAAAAACTTAATTCCTTTGAAAACATGGCTACAGATTCAGTAAGGAACCTGATTTCACAGGTATTTTGACAAACCAGAAATTAATTCCAGCATCAGACACAGATCCGATAAAACTGCAAATGTCTACAGAGGGTTTTAGATGAAGCAGTTTCAGATGTGTTATTGTACTGAATAATCTTTTCCTTGAGAATTTAATTCCTTTCAACAATAAGAATGTTTAGTTTCGATTCTCTTTTTTTTATCCTTAGATCTCAAAGATGTTTACAGATAGGAAACACTTGTGCATTCGCAGAGCATGTGTGTTTGTGTCTGGAGAGGACTAAAGACATCATGTTTCTACTGTAGCATCTATACTGTAGAAAGTGCAGGAATAATCATGATCTTTTATTTGTAAATATGGAAGAAAATAATCTGATAAGACATGCTCAAATAATGCCCTCAACATGTACTATAACTTTTCCTGTTTGACACTTAGGTTTTTAATAAAGGTTAGTAAGGGCTTCATCTGGATTTAGTTATCCATTTGGTCAGGTTTGACAGGGACATAATGGGAGCATACTTGCAGCCCATTTTATATGCAGAAATACAATGTACACACAACTCCAGCCCTTGTCAATGCAGAGTGTGAGCTAGCCTCTCCGGGAAACTGGATTATTTACTCAGTTTGATAAATTCAGACTTCTCAGGCAATGTTCTGCCAGTTGCATTTCTGTAGCTGGCCGAGAAGACCCTTTTATTGACATCCTTGTCCCGGTCTAATTCAGGCTAGGAATTCAATTAGGTCTAGTGGTGTACAGAAAGCAAGAATTGACCGAATGGTTGGAAAAGGTTAACTTGTTACCACACTCTACACGGTAACAGGGTACTGCATATCAAAAGTTCATGACTATGATCTCTGCAACGGGAACCAAGGAGGAAGTAAAATCACTAATTAGCAGCTACTATACTGACAGGCAACACTGGATGCCCTGCTTTGCAAAGCAGCTGAATAATTAATTGACATAATGGTATCAGCAGAAAACATTTAAGACTTCTTTTCAGGTTTCTTTTAACAGACTGCTGGTCTAATGAATATCTTAGATATCTGCCAAACCTAATTTGGAAGGACCTTTGTCACAGATCAGTTTTAAGACTAATTTAGTCCTTTATTGAACTTATTTTTAGCATATGTTTCACTGGAAGGCTCACAACAGTAATCTTGACTGTTTGGATTGTTTCATTCTTCCAGCTGAGAAAATATATTTATCCTCTTGTTTTTATCTTGCCTCCCAATTTCATTAGAGAACAAGTAACGTAGTTGCAGATCAGAAAATTAAGAAATAATCTAATACTTAGGACACAAAATCTATAATTTAGTTCATTACTGATTACGTAATTTTATTTTTTTTTATTCCTGATACATTTATACTTAACCATCTCTATGCAGGGGTGCTTCAGCAATCTCTCATGTCAGGACTTCAGCTGTTGCTTGTAGATTTAGGAATCATCAATGAATTGACTAGGAAACCAACACAAAATATTGCTTCTCAAAAGTGAGGAACAGCTCTTCCACTCACTGGTGGTGGTGACTCAGGAGGCAATGGCACTGTGGAAAGGTTGTTTTTAAATGAAGCTTCCCACAAAGTTGGAGAAGCTCATTTCAGAAGCAGGATACGTTTCTGCAACAGAGCTACAAACGCAATAATCTGACCTGTATAAGAACCTTAAAAGTCAAAAATAAATAATTTAGAATATAGCTGCTTTTTTCAAGTGCATGTGCAATTTTTTTTTTTTTCCTTCTGCTTTTCATTTCAATAGTGAGTTAACTATCTGAATTTGGACATAGTAAAAAGCTAGTCATCTTGTACTACCTCACCTTGTTTCCAGTGGCAGAATTTCACTGAAATACCTCACGAATAAGCTGTTTCTCTAAAATTACCTTTCCTTCTTTTCAATTTATTTATTCACAGCAGGGATGCTGTGACCAACATACAGAATAATTGTGGGGATTGTTTCGCAACCCACGGTAAATAAGAAATGAAATAACTACGAGCCATGTTCTTTAAAATATGGTCTACTCACTTTGAAAAGCTTAAAAGCACCCAAAGTATTGCACGACTGTATTGATTTCATTGCACCAGATGACTCAGTGTTTCTTCCCACATCATCTGTATTACAAAGAGTAACATCGCAGCCATGATGCTCTAAAGATACGAGTCAAAGTCTGAAGTTTGCGGCAAATACTTTGGTGTAGATGTTTCCTAGCCCGGCAAACTTCACTTTGCTTGAGATTATCTGCTCTCCTTTCAACACACCTGCCACCTTTTTTCACCACTTCCCGTCAGGAGCTGTTACAAATCATGGGTTACCGTCACCATCAACTCTGCCTTCTTAAGATGTGTACTGTGGTGTTAAAGCAAAACACAGCGCTTGGATGGCAGAGTTTGCCAAGCGTTTGAAGTTTTGCTTTTTTTGTGGATTTAAAACCTACTCCCAAAGCCCCTGGCTAATTGTCCATTAGTATGCTCTTTTAAACATTAAACAAAACCCTTTATTTACCTTCCCTGTTGCCTGATGGTCCTCAAGAGCCAAAGCTGCTTCTGCCTTAGCGACTTGAACCTATGTGACCTGAAAAGTCAGTTGAGATGTTAATTCACTGAAGAATGAAGCTGAACAATGATGGATCGAAGAATTTCCCCTGCCCAGAAGAAAACATTGCTGCATAAGCTTTGTGTATTGATCAGCTAGGTTCAGCTTAATTCTCTCCAGAGCCTCAGTGCTAACCAGTTTCTAACACAAAAGGAAATTGTAATGTCTGGTATTTGAAGAAAGAACTATTGATTTACCGTGATGGTAGTCCAGTCGAGAGTCTTTTCCTTGGAAGTGTTGCCAGAAGAGCCAGACCCGTGTGCCTGGTACCTTTAACTCAGAAAAGTGATTTAGTTTTCTTTTGGGTTGCAGAATTCTACTGATTTTCCCCATAGTGACTTTTCTGTCATCATGACAAGGTCAAAATACACCAAACTCCAAACTTCAATTTCTCTGCTCCCTGCAGGTTTCTTCTAACACTTCTAATATAACATCAAAGAAACAAAATGTCCCAAGGAAGAGGAAAATGGTGCATTTAAAGAAATTCTGTGCTACTTGGCTGCTTTAAAGTCTTCAAGGTGGAATCCCATTGACCTCAACAGAAAAATTCATGTTGTTTTTATCGAATTACAGCCCCACCTTACAACTTCAGCTGGTATAAAACCAGGTAGATGGTATAAATTGTCATAACTGTTTAGAAATATACGGAACTGTCCTAATTTACTGCAGTTCAGGATATGACCCTACCTCCTTTAATAGTCTTTAAAACATTAAAACCCTTCTGAATCCTGGGAGATGGATCCTGCTCCTCATCACATCCAGATTCCCTAGTGATGGCTCTAGTCATGACTTCTGAACTTTTCTGGCTGTCTTGCATCGAAATAGATGCGATGAGGAATGAGCAGATTTGAAAAAAACAATGAATCTGCAGGCAATTATTACTGGATGATGACGCTGTCCTGTGCCGTTTGGTAGCTGCAAAGGGCCTTATAGACTTTTAAAAGTTCAGTAATAGCCATTTAAAGAAAAGTCTTTTGCTTTTAAAAGCCTGCTTATAAATATCCATAAAACTGGCTTCAGCTGAACACAGTCTGAGGATTGCTCAGCGGACAAATCAAAACTGCATTAGGAGAGTGTTCAGAGCTGTATTCTCACCTTGGTCCCCGAGGGCAGAGCTCACTTCTTTCTGGAGCGTGGGGTCTGGAAGGCAGCCCAGGGGAGCGAGAGCTTGTGAAGGGAAACATCTAACGTGCTCTCCCTTCCCCTGCTGTGGCCACAGGGGACACGGCATCTGACACAGCCTCCCCAAGCCCTGGTACTCCTCCTGGCACACTGCGCCAGTTCAGCAGCTTCAGAGCAATCTCTTCAAAATGATGCAGTAGGTGAGGTCTCCAGTGGAAAACTCAGAGGCAGGGAGACAGAAAGGACGTGGCTCAAGTGCACACCCAACACAACCTCTCAAAGCTATGTTTCCCTCTGGAATCCTACAGTGGGCTCTCCATTTAGATTTCAGAAAGCAGGGAAACCACCCTAATTAATGGAAAACAAGTACATTGCACCTCTTTGGGGTTCTCCTGAATTGCAACTACTTTAACTCAATTGAGAGTAAGGGGTTTGCTGGGGTGTGCCATGGGGTCCTGGGCTGCTGGTCATTCAGATCTGGGGACAGGTTGGAGCATGCTGCTGTCCCCTTGCATCCCAGGCACAGGTGGGGAGGTGTGCTGGGGAGAAGGAAAAGAAGAGGGAGAAGTGAGATGTGCCCTGACTTGCCCTAGGAAGGAAGGGGACGTGGCCAGGAGTGACCGCCTGCACCTAGGCACTAGGAAACATTCCCTTATTTGCCAGGTTATTTAGTCAGAGCTGTTTACCTCGGTGTAAATCTCTATGCCTTCTCCCCCTGTGCCTTCATTACTGTATGCTCAGAGCAGAGTAGTATGCACCTCAGTTTATAAATCATCTCGGTTCAGTTTATAAATGCCTGCTCCAGTTTATAAATATCTTAAAATTGTATTTATACTGTGTTGTATTCATTAAAAAAACATGATAAAAAGCATAAAGTAATAAAGCTTCATACAGTCCTGACTGGAAATCCCTCAGTTTCAGTGAGCTAGGCAAGCTCTAGCCTTGCTATAACTGGCATACAAGGGCTGATTCTTCCCCTGCTCCGAATGCCAAGGGATGGGGAGGGCAACGCAGCTCTGGTTCAGCAGCATGAGTCCAGGGTCCATCCCTTACCCCTCTCTCCCACTCAAACCCAGGTAGCTCTCCAGGCATGAAGCAGTTGAGCCTGACCTGAGGCATCAGGCATCTCGTTTGCAGCCTTGGCTTCTGCAGTCCGTACCGCTTTGGGAAAGTCATCTTGCTGCCAGCTCTCTGCCTCCAAAATGGAAATTACAGTCCCCATCTCTATGGGTAGCCTCCACCTCCATAAATGAGAGTGGATGACACTATGGTGAAACAAAGAGCATCTGATTCTTCTTCTGCAGAGGCATTGCATAACCTTCAAAAGCAGCAGATGCAGCGCAGGATGCCTCCTGCTACATTTGGTGGAGGATGTGCTTGCCTGGACCAGCGGGGAAGAGAAATCACAGAGAAATAGGTGGCTGTAAATAATTTGGGGTCAGTTGCTTTAAAAGCAGAAAGCCTTTTTGCCAAGGGAGAGGACGCCTATCACCCTGGTAAGGGGCAGCAGGCTGACGAGCATGTTTTCCACTTCAAACAGGGCTGAATCAGCTAATAATATTCTATCCCATGCTGTGGTTAGCCTTGTACATGGACCATCCCAGGTGCCTGCCTCTGCAAGGGGGCACGGCCTCAAGCAGCAGTTGAGGGGAAACCAGGGCGATAACCAGCCTGGGTCAGCGGGGCCAGAGCCCACCGGGCAGCCTTTAATTAGCAGGGAGGACTGCATTGATTTTTTGCACTCTGGGGCTGCCCGGCAGCCTCTGTGAGTCCTTCTGTGATAATGAGCACTGTTCAGCCCAGAGGCTGTGAAATTGGGGTGGTGAGGAAGGGGGAGGAGAGGAAAAGGAGCCCAGCTCAGCAGAGCTCCAGCTCAGCTGTGGCAGGGGGAGCAGAGAGAGCGGGCAAAGTCCTGTGGGGTCCTGGGGCTGCCCCCACCTCACACCAGGCATGGGTTTTGTCCAGGAGGCTTGCCCAGCTGCAGAACTGGGATGGAGGCTGGCAAGTGGAGTGACACCATCCAGAGCAGCCTCTCCTGCCAGGATGCACAAGCCTTTCCACCGAGAAGGGTGGAGAAAGGGTCTCCAAACAGAAGCCCACCACAAGAAATACCTGGACTGGTACTGCATGTTCTCATTCCTCTTGAAATCTCTCCACAGACACCTGAGTGGGATTGTAAAATGCAATACAGTCTGTACAGAAGTAATGAGTGACACTTTAATTTTAAATTTCTCCATACACAGAATCAAAGAATCATAGAAGAGCTTAGGTTGGAAAAAAACATTTAGTGTCACCAAATCCAATTGTTAATGGACAGAAAAATACATTTGAGGATGACAACAATGGCATTTATTTTGTATGCAAGATCTACAAAAATGTCGGCATCTGCACATAAAATATACGTGCACATAAAACACCAGGCAGCAGTGGAAGTAGAAAAAAGAAAGGGAAGGAAGGCAGAAAGAACAGCTTACTGGATTGTCAATGGGAATTTGTGATAATCCATTAATAGAAGGTGTTTCTTAATTTCCAAATGACTCATCTTCATCCTGCTGACCTTTATATTAATTTTGTGTCTTCAGAACACATACATTGTTCTGTTTCTCTTTGCAGCTTCTCTATATTTCTTTTCCTTCTCATTTAATTCTATGTTACTGATGCTAATAACACAGTAGAAATAACGTTCCCATATTAAGTACCATCCAGTCTTTCCAAAATTACCTCTGCCAAGGAAGCAGATGACAGCTTGACTGCCATTCAGACGGCATATTTACTGCAGAGCTTTTGAACATTGATGAGGGTCAATTGCTGCCTTGCATTGTTTCTGAAATAATTAAATAAAAATATAGATCTCCAAGGCTGGAGGGTACCACAGGCCTCTGATTCTTTTAATGGAGGAGAAAAAAAGTGCAATATAGGTCTATGACAAAATGTGCCCCTCACTGCAGCTGTAACTATGTATTGTACAAGGATATGAAAAAGCTTTACAGCAGAAATAATTTTCCTAACCCTATACGGGGGTTAGCACGGTGGTTAGCTCATGTCTCAGAGTCAGCACTGTTGTAAAAATGCAGTTCTTTCCAAATTTTCATCCATCTATTCTGAGTATTGATGGTACACTTATTTTTCAGTTTACCAGTCTTTCTGAACTATTTGATTTAACAATATTTTCTGCAGCAAATTCTGCAAGTTCATTATATACTGTGCATGAATAGCTATTTTTCTATTTCAGAGTTGTTAGGCTTTACCAAACCCTTCTCTTTCTTGTATTAAAGCTGTGTTAAAAACTGGTGAGCATTCCTTTATTTCTCATGAGCCTCTCAGCTTCTGTTTCCACTTATTAATGTCTTCATTGATCTTTCTTACTATCTGGAAAGATTTCCTTGTTAGAGATCATATCTGTTGCTCTTTAGGAGGAACCAATTTTCTTTGCTGGCTACATTTGGATGAGGACTGGCAAACTACAACTGTAAACATTATTAAAAGTGAGGGGGTGATGAGGACTGAGATATGACAGCCTTAAACCATTCTGCCCCATTCTTGCTGCCCCTTTCTTAATAACATCAAAACCTTTTTGCTTTTATTGGTATTAGGGAGAGGTTTCTTCTGGACCATCTGTAATAACTTGCAAATATTGCTCTGAAACTGTTATCACTTCGTTTAGAATACAGTGCAGTGCTGCAGGGAATTGCAGTATTTCTTTTAATGCTTATAACTTTGGTTATGCTTATAGCAAGAAAAAGAAAACGAAAACCAGAACAAGAGTCAAACTCATAACACATTGCCCGATGGCTTAGTTTTGTCATGTCTGCATGTCTTAATCCCTGACTGATCTAAATCACTTAGCATCATCTGCAAATTTTGTTACTTTGCCCTGCCATCAGATTATTAATAAACAGCCTCAGTCCCAGCAGATACATTGCAAACACTTCACTATTAACCTCATTTCTAGATGAAAGCTGGCTCTTTATCCTTTGTATTTGCTGTCTCCCAGCCCATTTCCACTGCACAGCAGAACATTACCTTTCACCTTCTAGGTGCCTGGTTTCTTTGATAGCCTCTTTGAGGGACTTTAAGAAAAATCTGAATAATTATATCTGCCAGTGCTTCTTTACCCACTAATTTGTTGACACTTTAATGAATCCTTACGGTTGGAAGCAAGGTTTTTCTTTGGCATAAATCAGCGCTGTTTCTGTAATCATCTTATTTTCATCTAGGTGGTTTTATAACAGCTACTTAAAATAGCACACCTCCCACTGAAGGCTCATCAGACTATTACTGCTGCAACTACCCCACAAATTTCAATTTGAAGTTCACTATTCTCCAGGCCTGCAGTTTAGCAATTCATTTTAATGTATGGTTTTTTCAGAAGCTTAACAACTTCTTTTACAACATCCTCTGCATTCGTAGACGATTATATTTCTAGTCACATTAGTTTCAGCTTGTCAGTATAAGAATTTAACTCCTATCCTGCCTGATGCCCTTTTGTCATGTGTGCACTGATGTATGTACATTCCCAGAAAATCCTGTGCATTCAATGCAATGTCCACACACAGTCAACTGGAAGCTGAAAAATTGTTCTCAATAACCACTTGAACACCTTCTGCCTTAACTACAGACTTTGTCTGTAACTGTCTGACAGTTACATCCAGTGTCTTTTTCTCTAATTCAGCTCAACTCCCTCTCCATCACCTCTCAGCATAGCTCAGCTGATTTCATATTATACATCGCAATGAAGTTACCAAAGCAGCATAGAAACTCCTCTGATGCACTTATAAATCTTAACATGAGGAGGAACTTCTTTACTTTGAGGGTGGCAGAGCACTGGAAGAGGCTGCCCAGAGAGGTGGTGGAGTCTCCCACTCTGGAGACATTCAAAACCCGCCTGGATGTGTTTCTGTGCAACCTGCTGTAGGTGACCCTGCTCTGGCGGGGAGGTTGGACTAGATGATCTCCAGAGGTCCCTTCTAACCCTGACCATTCTGTGATTCTGTGATTCTGTGAAATGGGATTATATTTCATGGCTGACTATGATAGAAAGGGGATGGGAAGTGATGAACTAAGATATCCGTTCCAGTTTGATATTCAAAGTTTCTGCCACCCTAATGGACAAACATGTTGTTTGTTGCTTACAGCAGTACATCCAGTCCATAACCCACAGGCTTCAGCTGGCTTCGGGTCAGGCCCTGACTCATGACATTCTGCCCTGGGTCTTAGACAGATTCAGTTTTGACCTTCTTTGACTTTTCCTGAATAAGGATTTGCAGATTTGTCTCAAAACAGTAAACTTCCACATTTTCTTTTTGTCTTTTCCCTACCCTCTACCTTGCAATGACCAGTCAAGCAGCAAAGCCGACCAGTTAGCCAGATGTTCCCCAGGGTTTTTCACCTCAAAATGCTTCTGCAGGGGCTCATGTACAATTGCTTTTTAACACACATCCCTGTTGCACACCCCTGAGCAGAGATTCCACCTGAGGTTCATCTCTTTTCCTGGTATTGCTTTCCTACCAGAGCAGATTCTTCCATCCTCGGTCACCTTCACCGCTGACTGCACACACACACGCACTGTGGGCTTTGCGGTGGCAGCACCTGATGTAACTTTGAGGACATTTTAGTGTTCACTTCTCTCACGGGTGCTTGTATATCCTAACTGGCTTCCCTTTACACGCCCCATAGGCTGAGCAAGTTACAACCTCAAAGCCATTATTGCATTCCCTTTTACTGTTACATATTATTACGGCCTTCATCTGGACATTTTCCAAAACCAAGGACTTTAGATGCTGGGGTGAGATAAGACAGTCTCCAAGACAGCACACTTATCCTTTAATGAAGGCCAAGGGGCTTCATGCATTATAAATGAGCCATTCTTTCTTTAGTTTAGTTCTTCCTCAGCTGATCTCTGCAACTGTTTCTTTGCCTGCTCTTCTTTTTTAATGTGAGGTTGACATTGGTTCCCCGGGGTTGAAAATGGCCCCATTTACACCCTTCAGATGAGAATTTAATCAGTGACCAGAGATGACACAAAATTTTAACTTTCTGCTGTTCATATCACCATCTTATTACATCTTGTGTGTAGAAAAATTGGGACTTTTTGTCCTGAAAGAACATAGAATTTTTCGTATATAGTCTAATTGCTTTCATTTACCTAAGCACAGCTTCTGGAACGGGGCATTGCGTTTAATTCACAGGTATTTTATACTGCAACAGGGAGATTTTTCTCATGCATCAGTACACATGAACCCATGAATAATATTCTGGTTCTGTCTCTTGGTGACATTTTCTGGCCATTTCATGTGCAAACCCATTGCGATCTCTTTCTGCCAGATCACTTTGCTGCAATTTTGCTCATTGAAATTACATTTCTTCCAAACGCCATCAAGTACCCTTAGAGACATGCTATTCCTAAAAGAAGAGTCTTTGAACACAAACGCTCCATTACTTGGTAAACTTGTTGAATCCACTCAGGAAGGAGACACTTTGAAGTGAAGTACCCGTCTTCTAAAATGAGATGTGCTATGTTTCTTTGCCTCATGTCTGTAAATTTAATCCACAAAGTTAATTTTTTATTCACTAATGGGAAATGGAAAGAAAGGGGTTTAAAAATGTTTCCCATCTTCCTGGCTTACAGAAAAGAGTGAATCAATGTAAGAAAAAGGATATGCTGAGAGTCTTATAAAACTTTGATTTCCTAATAGTGGCAAACAAACCTGGAAAATCAATGGATTCACCCTCTTAAGGAAATTAAAATCCTCCCTTGTACAGGACTGTGCTACTGGATGTTATTGAACTTAACATGATTACTTGCATCCTGTAACAATAGTAATCATCTGTAATGTAAATGTATTCAATATTGCATTATACAAATAGCAATAATTTTAGTTGACATTCTCTGAGTGTCCCCAGCCCTATACTCTCAGAGAAGCATATGTCTAGGATAAGATTTCAAATTCCGACATCTTTGGCTCTGTTTAGTTTGAGTCTTGACTTGAATATAATTTGGTTTTCTTCTTCTGATTTTTTTTTAAACTCGGCAATAGGCTGTTCAAGAAACTTTATTTAATGACATTTTTTAATTAGTTACTTCATGACATATATTTATAACCATAAGTATATATGCATATCTATATCTAACTAGTGTTAGGTGTAAGATATTATGGTACATACACAAAACCAGAGCAGAATATGACGTTACCAATTAAACCTAACTTTAAACAACAGACAAATTATGATTAAGGCAGAACTAAAGAAGAACATGCCTCTATAGTGGATCAGGTTCCCTGGCTCCTGGGAGTTTGTGGGATGAATAGCTCAGGAGGGTGCCAGGAATCAAACCTGGGAAGTCCCTGAGATGAGAATAGCTGGTGGATAGTAGGGTGCAAACTGCAGATGCTTGTTATCTTCTTACCTGTGTTCATGGCTCCTGTTGGCTGCACAGGCGATACAGACATCTGGTCTGGCCCAGTACTGCTTTTTACATGATTTTATAGTACCATCCCTATAGCATGTCTCAGACTTTTCATTCCCTTTGAGTGTCTGCTGAACCACGTTGTGGCTCTGCCCTTTCCTTTCAAGGAACTTCTTCCCCTCTTCCGCTGTCACTTTTGTCCCCCACTTCATAAACCCACATATGGGAGCTTGGGACTGCGGCGGTCTTACATTCTACACGTCTCTGGTGGTTGCTGTGGCATATCCTTCATTTCAGCTTCTTAATTCCAGCTTTCCTACTGAAAACAACTTTGGAAGCTCAGGCACCTAATCATACTTGTAGTAATGTTGCAGGTCCCTGCTTTGTTACCAGACACACCGCGTGCTTTTTTCAATAAGAAATCAGGCACAAAATTCACTTTTTGTGATGCCAGACAAAACAGCTGTTGCTTATTCTATTATATTTTGTTGTTTCTGCCCATTTCAATTCCAACAGCATTTCTCTAAGAGTTATCATGTAACACTGACACTTGGCGGGAAAGGTGGCAGTTATAAAATTAGAGTTGATTTATTCATCTAGGGAAAAAAAAAACCAATAGCAATATGTCACTTCCCATGTAGCTCTTTGCTGTTCATAAGTGCAGTTGCAACCTTTCCTTCAGTGGTACAGAAGAAAATAGTTATTCATAAAACTGTTGAGTACATCTTAAGTGCCCTGTCAGTCCCCTGTAACCATACCCATTTTAAAATCACCAGCCCAAATACACATTATTTTTGGCCATTCTGTTGAACTGATGGGTGAATTATGATTGGAGATAAGAAGAAAAGGCCTGACACATATAGATGTTATCCTAGAAATGTTTTCAGCATTTAAATGCCCTTTTTTCAGGGTCCTGTATGACACTATCCCATGGCCAAATGAGACTCCACTGTTTCCCAGTTACAGTGCTAACAACTACAGCAGCACAGTCACATCCCTTTTACAGTTAAGACAGGCATTACAAGGGCAAAATTTCCAGAAGCAGTCTAGAAATTTTTAATTAGACCAACTTATCTCCTTGGGTAAAACAGTGTTGTGGATCACCTTTTCTTGGTTCTCTCTAATATTTTCCACGCTGCTGAGGAATATGGCAGAGTACAAAGTTTCTGCCAGATTGACCGGGAGATACTCAGGCCAGCAATAGAGCCACTCTCAGAGCTGCAAAGGCTTAACTCATGGGCAGGCTGGCCAGAGGTCTGCACAGTAAGTGCAGGGAGTGTCAGAACAGGCAGGGAGGTGCCTGGGCAGTAGAAGTCCTTCAGGGTTATACCAGGTGTCCTGGGGTTTTTTATTCATCTTGATGGGTCTGGTTATGAATTTCAGATTCAGTCTGAATTCTTTTCTCAATGTACCTTGTGTAGTTCTTCAGTGATTAATGTAATGGTAATTTTAACATAACAGGTGAAATAACGCACATTAAAAGGAAGAATGTTACACATGAGGGGAGAGAGATCTCCATGCCTCCATCAGGGTGCTTTCCACCAGAGTCCACCAGCATGATGAGGGACAGAGCCCTCCATGCCCAAGCAGCACACTTGAGCAGACCTGAGTGAAGTGCTGTGCCATCTGCCCGTGCTTCTGCTGGCTCCTGGAGCAGCAAACCTCGGAGGTGGCTCCCTGGTAGCATCCCAGGAGCTGTCTGGGAGCAGAAGATGTGCCAGCGGAAGTGGCACACTTCCAGAGGCACTCTCCACTGTTTGTCTTCCCTGCAAGGCAGCCACTGCCTGATCTTAATCTTCAAAGACTGGCCTCAAGTATATTGTCAGCCCTCAGTTCTTAGTTGCTCGTGGTGCCTTTCAGGAGCTTGGCTACTATAGCAACCCACAAAAGCATGGGTTTTTTATTCATATTGAATCCCTCTTACAGACAAGACTTTTAGGAAACGCTGGAGCTCCCTGTCTCAGACCTGTTTCCTCTGTATCTGTGCCTGTTTGCTCTTCTTCCATGCTAATGGGGTTATCCACGTAAATAGAGTAAATTCAGTTCTCCAGTGTATACCCAGGACTGCTCTGCAAGCGAGCCATGCCTTTTTAGGCAGCTCCAGCTGCCCTCTGTAGTTAACAACAGACCTTCTTAAAGGTTGCTGATTTGCCATCCTCTTACCCTGTTCCAACACCCAGGACCAAATCCTGGCTTAACCCAGAAAAAGACAATGGAGACCTGCTGTTATTACTGTGAAACCTCACGCCTGATCTCAAATGTAAGGCGCTTGTTATGACCTATACTGCTCATCACAGCTGCCTGAAGGAGGTATTGACATATGTGTATATACAATGGAATACCCTGAACTTGTTCAGACAAGTCTCAGAAACACAGGCAAGTCCAGCCTTTGGAAGACGTGACGTTGACTTCAGAAAGTAATTGAATCTTTTGGTGTAAAGGATATCCCTGATGGTGTGTGGATGGATAACGAGCTACATTCTTTCAATGTAGATAGATAAAGTATTCATTTTAATACCAGCTGCATGGTAGAATCACAACTAACTCTGTTAAAATCTAATTAACGTGGGAGGACAGAGAGGTTGGAAACCTGTCCCCATACTCACAGGAACAGTGTCTCTGATCAGTCTTCAACTGCAATCTGGTTAATAAACAAAATGCTTTGTTGCCATAATACAATGCTGAAAACACGCTACTGTTGTGAGAATATAAGTGTTCACTGTGAACATCCTGTTTTGTTCAGTGTCTTGAAAAAGCTTTTGGGAGCTTTTTCTGGGGAGAAAATTAAGAGACCCTGGCCATGTGAGTGTAGAAGTGTGGAAGTCTTTAGTTTTAAGAGATGAATAGTGGGCATAATAGACGTAATAAAAATTGAATGGTTGAGAACCATTGTTACGTGTGCTTGATATGTAAATCAAGACTGAAAGGACTTAATAAACAAGTATGCAAATAGACTGGACTCCCTGGAAGATGCTTACTACAGATACTCGCTACTTCAAGGCCTCATCGTGTGTCCGAAGCTTTAACAGAGTTTAGAAAAGAATATTAACATTCATAAGGACAAAGTTTGTCTGCACTAGATGGAATAGAATGTATCATGGGGTTAAGGGTGTTGCTTTCCACAGCACAGGACAGATATCTTCTAGGACCATACCATAGCATTTCAGAGACATTTGTTACATGTTGATTCAAACACTGGCCAGCATCCCAGACAAAAATAATGGAACACAGGTCTGATGCATTAGGACTGTCTATATGCTCATTAGTGTCTTTTACCTTGTGACCATTACAAGCTATCATTCAACCAGATTGCAGAGCCAGACATTTTGAGTATCTAGGAGACGATCTGACAGCAAGGGTGAAAACCTACCTTGAAACAAGGGAGGTCTGGGGGAGTTTTTGTGATAAAAATTCATTGACTCCTCATCTGGGCCAAAACATCTCAGAAATCCTTCAAAAGCAGGATTCAAAACTTTTCAGTTTGGTCTAAATTTCAGAACTCTGATGTAAGCAGCAGCATCATGCCCCTGTCTTCTTTTCATCTTGGTGTCACTCTCCACAGGAGTAGTGTAACACTCCTTACCCTACAAGAGGACAATTTTTTAGGTACCTGTGTCCAAACTGACACAGTAGCAACTTTATCAATACTTTGGGAATTTTAAAGGAGAATTAATTATGAAATTATAACCTCACTGGTTTTCATTTTCCCACTTAGGAGACATTTTAAGAGGTATCTGTGTATTTACAAGGCTAATGTACTCAATCTAATTAGATGAAAATTTGACAGTAAATTGATACCATTTTTTAAACATTCATTTTTTGGAAATCTGATTGGTGGCCTCATGACAGTGATGCATACTTCAAGCACAGGATCTTCTTTAATTGGATTCAGATTTCACAGCCTAATCACACTTTAGTATTTTGAGAGGAACTTCATGATTTCAAAAGAGATTATGGCTAAATAATGGAAAAAATGCTAGGCAACAGATGCCAATTTGTTCTTTGGCTGCTTTATTAAAGCTAACAGAATATGGAAAGTAATTATTTCTTTGAATTTCTTTTTTGTGATGTTAGAACTACAGGAAGCTGGAATTGCTCTCTGGGTGTATATAAATAGGCCCTGTCTAACCAGATTGATTTTACAAAGACTTAAGTGACAGATTTTGAACCGTTTGAAATTCCAGTTAGAACCCTCGGCTTTGGCATGAGACAGAGAAACAAAAGCAGAAGACATTGGAAGAAAACAAAACAATCCTGAAACTCATTTAGAATTAATTTTGGAAAAATTCAGAACATTTAAAACTTCAGCGAGATTCTATCTGCTGGTAGGTAGCACTGTCATCCAATAAACCGTACTTAAAAAGGAGTTTACCCCAGGTTTTCAAAGTGCTTCAGGAACATCCTACACAGCGCTTGTTCTTTCTGGACAAGGCAAACCCAAAGCCCTGGTTCGTAAGTGTGATGCTCATTAAGGTGTGGAATACGTAGAAACAGTATCCTTTCAGTTATGTTAAACACAGCCTTTACAGCCCGGTCTCCATGGGTGGAAGCAGGCAGACATGAGCTCACTCTGCCTCTGCTCCAGGCTCCTTGGCCGTGGGCCAGCTTTGGTTTGAAAGCCACACAACTGTATTAGCTTCTCAGCAAAGCAAGTCAACTCGGGCACAACATTAGCACAGCTCCATCGTTTCTGAACCAGCCGTAGTCAGAGCAAAGAAACTCAGACCTGTTTGCACCCATCCATGCGGACCAGTTCTGAAAATCCCAGTGAGTCACCTCTTGTTGTAAATCGTTTCAACTTCCACTCCCTCTGAAACTACAAAAGACTGTCTCAATTTTTGTGCTTCTGTGCTGTGCCTTTTGACTTCTCTTTGTGCAAATGTGGAACGAAAGATAAACACCACCATTTACAACAAGTCTCAGCTCTTGCAGGGCCACCCTGGCACCAAATGGGAACCCGAACTGCAGGTTGGAAAGCAGCTGGTAAACTAAGTGTAGGGCTGACGAGGCATTTGGAGGCATAAGCAAGATCAAATCTCAAACTGTATAATTTTTGATGTATTTTAACCTCTTTTTTTTAACTCATACTAAAAATAACATGATATATATGTATATATGAGGTATATATGTGTAGAGAAGCTCAGCCAGATGGGAGAGAGGCATCAGTCCCTTCATCTCTCACATGTGCTCATGGGGTGAGTGTCACTGGTATTCATCATCTGGCCTCCTTCAGTAAGGAACCACTGCATTTGCCCCCCTCCCCGCCCCTTTATTCACATTGCTACATAGCAAAGAGCAAAACTGCCTTTAACATTACAGTGCCTAAAGGCCCGCTCAGTATAAGGATGCCATCACAGAATAGAGCATATCCTTGCTCTGCAGGGCTTAAGGCACCAAAGGGGAATAAACGCCAGCCTATCTGAGAGCCTGGCATGAAAAAAGAGGCAAAGAGATGGAAGAACAACTGCCGTACTTCCCACCTCTGGGCACCTCTGAGCGCAACATGCAGGGTGGGTGACCACGGTCCAGCAGCATCTTCAGGCACTGCTTTGCCCTACTGTGAAGGATTCGTTATACTCTCATCACAGATTGAAGCCAGGTTGCAATCAACGCATCCCTTGCTCTTGGCAGCCTTCTTCTGGGTCTTATATGAGCGAAATCGGCATTAGGTGCCTGAGGTGCCAATATGTTGTTGCAGTGGCATGGAGAGAGAGCAGGGGGTAAAAGAAGTTCTCCTGCAACCACTCAAGGCCAAAGACATTGTTTAAAGCTATCTCCCTTTACACCTACCCAAGTGTCTCAGGCCATCAAGCACAAGAAAGCTCTTGGCTTTTCAAAACCAGCAACTTCATCCAGATTTCATGCCTGGGAAAGTCACAACCTTCCAATCCAGGCACTGTGGCAAAAGTCCGGCTGATAAAACACCCAGCGACTGCAGACACTGGTTAAATACAGCCAAGGGCAGGCCAGCATCAGAAAGTAGCCTGGTTTGCAGAGTTAGCTGGGTTATTTGAGCATGTGCTCAGTATAGCTCAATGCAGAATAATCATCTCAGAGTAAAGCCCGTACTCTGACTGGAGTACTCCAGCCTATGTTTTGGAAGGTGCTCATTTGGGAAGGGAACTTAGGGTCAGAATCAAATGAAAGGCAGCTCTCCTGCAGCTCCCAAATGGAGAGTTGACCATAGGCACAGTAAGTGTGGTTGATGCATGTTCTTGCAGGGGAGTTCTAAGAGGCTGCCCGCTGCCTCAGGTAAATCACAGCAAATGAGTGCTGACAGGTGGAATCCTGGTTCCCATCCTCAGCACAGGAATAACATCATTAACAGACTCAAAAACAGAGACTCCAGCCATGGCAGATTTCATCTCAGGACTTTGATGAACAAGGCATGTTGAAATAATTGACAGTTACTGCATATTACACGCAGCATTCCTCTTTCAAAGATTTTTAATGTGAGATTGTTAAAAATTGGCTAGAGTAATATTTCATTTAAAAACACATTCACAGAATTAGCTAATTGATTTTACAATCAAAAACACTCCAAGAGAACCTGATTCTGGTGTTACTATAGGCAGTTTGCATTGCTCTGTGGGTGCACAGATTCAGGGAACTTGGTTTTTTTGCAAATCTGTCTGGCATAGGAGAATGTGTCAAAGAGACAGGACAATGAGTGAGATTTTGAAATCCTTTGGTTTTAAAGTGCTGGTAAATGGAGAAATCCTTAAATAAGCAATCATTAGAGAATCCACTGTTGACAACTGGTCAGTCAATATGACTGTAAGGAGTATGGATGCCGTCTAAAAAGAGGATGGGATTTCTGCAAATAAGCTGTTTCAATACCCTGCAGCTTGCTACTGCATTCATCTGTTGCCTCCTGGATAAGGTTTGTATTAGAAGCACTTTTAGTAGAAACAGACTTTGCCCTTTTTTTATTATTATTATTTTTCTTCAGGGCTAAACAAAAATAGGGCTCTGGTTTCCCATTGCTACTGTAATACAAAGAAACATCAAGAAATATCAAAGGATGTTTAGGAGCCACTTTCTGTAATTGTGAGTGACTGAGCAAACACATTGATATTTGTACTGTTTTCCTTTTTTTCATGAGAGTTTAAGATTGTCTTACTAGATAAAAATCAAGCAGAACGGAAACTTTCCTTTTACTACCTTTAATTTTGGCTTTGTTCTGTTGATCTTGGTTAGGTGACAAGGTGAAAGAAAGGCAAAGTGTCAGGAAAAAAACCTCTGTTATCATCTTCTGAGTAGGAGTGTCAGTAACGAACAGACTATTGTATAGTTCTCTTTTTTATACCACATACATCAAACACTCAGCGCTGAACTGTGTGAACAATTGACATCAATTCAATGCCAAATACTAATAACAGCAAAAAATAGTGTCTGAAGGGTTTCAGTAATGCAGCTGGGATTCTTTTAACTGATGTATTCAGTCATAGCAAAGTAGGTTATTATACTTTAAGCAGTGTCTTTGTTAGACAATCTTTTTAAAAAGGAAATAGTCTGAATAACAATACCTAGGACTTATGCGTTGCTGTCGTTTTTTAGTTTACTTGCTCCAGTTACCACACCCCTGCTTACTAGTTAAGCACTGCCCCTTCTTTTATGGTTTTTTTTTTTTGTTCTCAACCGTTTTTGCTGTTGATCTTCCTGTACCAACAAAGGCTAAGCAAATGAGCCCCGAAATAGCAAGGGCTAGGCTATAAAGGTCCTGAATTGCCGTCTCTGCCTTTACCACTGACCCGAGCTTATTTCTTCCTAGGGAGTGGGAAAGGCGGCCAGGCAGGCACTGAGACAGCCTTTGCCAGGGTGCACATGGGTTCATCCCCGAACACGCAACTCCTAGAGATGCGTCTCTCCTTTCTGAAACAGTCTGTTGCTGCTAGATCCAAAGTGACATTTGCTTTGTGCAAACTCTTTCTTACACAAGCAAGTATGCCTCGGGCGATAGAAGAAGACCCAGCTGGTCATTTCACCTCCCTGATTCAGGATGTCCTATTGCAAAGCTGGGGAAGACAACAGGAGAGAAGTATCAATCATTTGCCGTGTGCCTCCAGCCCTAACTGGCATCTCATCCCTGACAGGGGTCTCCTGGACTCCCCCACCCCATGTGCGTACCCTACACTAATCCGTAAATGCATAGACCACAAGTCTGGCAGACATAATTTTATTCTGACATCCTGCATAGTAAAGGCCATTCCTTTTTATGTAGTCACCACATATAAAGCAAAATAAACATAACCTGTCGAATCTAGCTGTGGACAAATGCGAGTAATACAGATCACGGGTGTTATTTCATCCATACAACCTGTTAAGCACTGAAGCCTATCGCAGAGCCTGTGAAAGTTAATAAGAGTCTTTCCAATGTCACACTACGTGCTTAACAATGGCTTTCAACAGTAGATTAATGAGATTAAAATAAATAGAAATATGACTAATTATTTATATACAGCATGCTGCTTGTTTCAAAGGATCTCAATCGATATCTTTTAATTTATATGACAGTCTTTCCTTTGATGTCTAATTACAGAACAGGAGGAAAGTCTATGACTCCGAAGAAATTTCCTACTGAAAACTAATTTTTGGCAGTAGATGCATTTTCCTTTGCAAAGGCTCTCAGACAGCAATTCCTGGCCAAGTGTACTTTCTGCACCACTTAAATTCCATGTGTTAAATAGAGCATAAGTGGTTGTCAGCACAGGGGATAGCTGTGTCCTTCCTGAACTGTAAACTGTTACTGCTCTGTGCATTTTGTTTATGAAATAAAAGGCAGAAATTTAACAGCACTGTTCAATCATTAATTTTTTTGATAAATACTTTGTTCTCAATTTGTCTGTAAGACCAGAGAGATTCTCCTCTTTTTTCTAGTGCTTATGGTGTGTTATTGACATTTTGTGCACATTTGTAATAAATAGACATTACACCTTGTCTTGCTGCAGACAACTCTGAGCAGGATCCTTTCTTATTTACTAAAAAGTGTGGAATAAACAATGCTGCTGTTAGAGTCGTCAGGATACTTCTAGTGCCACAATTAGCACTATGCTGGGATGACGTTTCTCAGAATAAAGTAGCCATCTCTCAAAACCTGGTTGGTGTTTTAGACCCATGTTTGAAGAGAAGAGAGAAGAATTTTCAACCCAAGGCACAACAAGTGGAGGCATTCCTGCCACAATGGCAACTGTCAATGCTACACTTATCTGTCACCAGGACTCTACACCAAAGTGTTCATCCATCGCTGCACCGGTCATCCTGGGCACCATGGTGAGATGTTCGCCTGGGAGAGCCGCTCTAGGTACAGTTGCTGCTTGTGTGCCCTCCTCTGACTGATGTCTCCAGCTCGCAGGGATTTTGCACTCCAAGTCTGTGTGTTCAGCAGCCAGCCACAGGTTAAAGCCATCTGTGCTTCCCAAAACACTTCGCTGAAGATGCAACTTTTTGAGCCACTTGGGTGCTACTGCACTTCTGATGCCTTTTTGCCCTGGTAGTAAAGAGGTTTGGAACAAAAAAGGCAGTATTTCAAGGGCAGTGTGATAAGGCTGAAGGTGGAAGCCACTCAAAAGCAATGCTGGTTAGGTGTCTCCTAAAAGGAGTTGACTCATTAAAACTTAACAGCACAGAAAGGAAGTGAGAAAAGCAGGGATTTCGGTGAAACCCGGTGGTGCTTGGGATCACAAGCAAAGGGGTAGGTGAGGTAAAGCTGCACAGGACTGAATCTGTCAGCAAACCTAATCCAGCCCCTTGGGGACTGAGGGGCCAACATTACTTAAACTACCTAGTTTTTCCCCTGGTGCAAGTTACTTAAATGACTAAATAAGTGTTTGCAGTCAGATAACCTCACTATTTGAGATACTGGAGGTATTTCCTACAGTAAATATAGGGAAGTGCTGAACAAGGGCATACTGAAGGTACTGAGGAAACCCTATCTTTTTATCTTAGGTTCAAATGCTTGAAAGACACCACTCCGCTCCAGCCACTTCCGCTCAACACGTCCCTCCAAAGAGAGGGCATAATTGCTTCTCCAGCCAAACTGCTTTAACCTCACATCACTTTTACAATCAAACAGTTTTCCCTGCTCTCACAGGTGTTCTGTCCCCTCTCTCCCCTAAAAACCCGGTTACCTTTTCCCTTATCGCTCGTGGCCCAGAGGGAGAGTGGTTGCCTACCCCCATGGTGAGGGGTGGGTTCACCTCGGTGTGAGCACCAGGGTGCCCAGCCCTGCCTGCTGTCCCATCCCTCCTCCCGCCTCCCTGTCCAGGCCACCTGGCAGCACAGGATTTGTCTTCCCAGCGGAAGCGGCCCTGCGCTCCATCTGCCCAGGGTTTTGGGGACGGGAGGAGGTCTATCGCAGTGCCCTGCTACTCCAAGCGTCATCAGTGAAAACCATGGCTAATTTAAACAAGCTGTTCCTTCCAGAGGACACCAGCTGTCAAGGACACAAACACAATACGTGGCATGTCTCCCCCGCGTCTCCCGGTGTGTCACGTTTTATAGCACTGAACGGTGACCCCTGATGCCGCATCGCCTTTGTCCCAGAGACTCCCTGCGGCTTGTCCTGTTTTGACAGACATGCTCCGGCCCCCTCTCCCGGAGGAGACCCCCATCCCCGGCGGCAGCAGAGGGCAGGGGAGGCCGCTCCTGGCCACTCCTTACCGCTCTGTCTGCCCCTCTGACACTTCCACAAAGAGAAAAACCAAAAAAAATAAAAGGGTTTCAGGGCAAATCGCAAAGGGCAGGCTGAATGTCCAGTCAAAGGCAGGGACCCTCACACCCTCCTGTCTCCCCAGCCCCCCTATTTCTGGCTCTGCCATGGGGAGGTCAGCCAGGAGCTGTGACAAGAGACTGGTGACAAGATGCCCACTGCCTCCCCTGCTTCTTGCCCTCAGCGATATACAGCTGTTTGACCAGCTGGTGATCGCAGTACCACACGTCAGGGGATGCCGACACCAGTGAGGCTCTTTATTTTCCCTGCTATTGCAGTGACCCGCTGAGCTGTTTCAGCCCTCTGGGATGGCCGTTTGCAGGAGGTTTGAGAAAAAGCAGGATCAGGGCATCGGAAGGGTGGCTGGTACAGCAGCCCGGAGGCAAACAGGAGCAGGACGATGCCTGTGTGGAGTCATTCCTACTGCAGAGCCCTGGTGGAAGGGAAGGGTCCCAGCTACAAGAGCACCCACAGCCACGGAGCTAGCTAGGCCCTGCAAACTGGTACTGCTGATGGAAAGAGAAATCACTTTCTTTGGCTGGGAGGGACATGGGACACTGAATTCTCTGCTGGTCAGACACTAGAAATGTAGAAATATACTGCTTTGAATGCACTGAGTCTCTGGGAAGTTCTAGAAATGGGGTAGTATCTCCTGCTTGGACAGAGAAAAGTGCAGTCAACAGCAGTTCAAGCTTTGGCCTTCCTGTCTCTCCACTGCACCTCCAGAGACCACATCCAAGGCTTAGTTTGTGGGCTTATTTAAATGTGGGACTCATATTAAAAATTTATTACCACTAAATAATGCTGTCTCTCTTCTTCCTTTGCACTCTTCATCCTGTTGCACCAAAACACCACCGCTATTATGTTGCCTTTAAACCAGCTTCATTGATCCTGGCAGGTTCCTTCCGTCCCTCCCCTGCCCATACAGAGATGCAGGCTATGGCCGTACCCCCATCGCTGCCAGCGCCAGCTGTGCCTGGGTGGCAGCCAGGCTGCAGAGCTCTGCGGCGGCTTCAGACTCAGGGTTTTGATTGCTGGCTAACCTCTCTCTTTTTCTGCTCATGAAAAAAGCTGAGCATCTCCTAAGCGCTGCCATAACACAAATAAGGAGGAGGAGGAGCAGTGAGAGAGCTGTGCTGAAGACTCATGAAACTCCATCCACAAACTGCCACTTTTCAGTGTCTACGCTTCAGCAGCAGGGCTGTTTAATCAGGCTTAAATGGCATCTGCCACCCCTCTAGAGGTTTTCTCCAGCTGTGGATTTCTTACTCTGCACCACTCCCTCCACTGTCCCAGCACAAGTATTCATACGGCTTTGTGCCAAATTCAGCAGGGACCAGGGACAGTCTATGGCCAAAGCGTTGGCCTTCAACACCCCTGCTCAGCTGCAGTCTAAATCTGAAAGCCTCTGAGATTCCTGGGTGCCAAGCTAATTTGTCAGTGGACTTACCCTGGGTGTTTTCAGACAGCACAGACATTTTGGCTTGGAATCAGCGCTTCTGTCTCTTCAGATATGGACCCCTTCAATGGTCTGTAAGCACTCTGAAGATGCAAATAATCATTTTTTGTCCTAAGGCCTGACAAATGCAATTACAAAGCTTAAAGTAAGGCAGGTCTCTTCATACATGAAGCTGAAGGGTTTGTTAATCTTTGGGATTATTCCTAAACCCGGAGCAACGCAGAGCCCATGGTGGGCAGCCATCCACAGAACAGCACTTCAGGACAACAGAGATTAGGACAGTTTAGGTCACCTTCGGAGACTGACTGCTTGGTGAGGTGGACCTGCACGCTTGGGCAACACAACTCTTATTAGAAATCTGTCAACCATTTTCAGATGCAGTACTGCTTAAGTTGTACAAAAGAAAAGCTATCTGGCATTTTCTCACCAGTTTACGGGAGGAAAGGCAGATAACCAAGACATTTAAATGCTTATGTGAAGGGAAAGGAAAAAAATGAGCTTCTTTGTGACTCAAGTGCATGGTGTGGAAAGGAAAAGATAAGTAAAAATGTCTTTGTAAAGTGAGAGATGTTAATAAGAGTGAATGCTAGGAGTAGCAATTCAGGATCCTAAGCAATTGTTCATTAGGCCTCATATATCACAGTGCCTTTCTTCTTTATCACAATACTCAATAATACAGAAACAGGCAGCGGAGTGAGGACACCTATTGTCTTTAAGTAGTGATCATGGGCTATGCCACAGCTCATATACTCCGTTATGGATGTCAGCAGCACTTAAGGTGAGAGGAAGTTTAGAAATAGGGAACGACTTAAGGAACACAGTTCAGGAGAGAAGCCAGTGAAATGAAATTAAAACATCTGAAAGAATTGAAGGCAACTCATGAAAAGTGATGATAGGAGTTAAATATGTTTAGCATGGCTAAATGAGAAAGAAATAGGATAATAAAACTATTTATTTTCAGAGCATAAAACAGCCAAGTGATTATTCAGTGTGGGGCATAGCTAGCAGCACTGGGGTGAAGTAGCAAAAAGAAAACATTGGCTCAATGTCAGCTGGAAAAAAATGGAAGGGTCAGTTCTATTAGACTGTGGAATAGCCTCCTGAGGGAAATGTGGGAAATCCATTGCCTGTTCATTTTAAATAGTCTGGACAATGTGCTGAAAAGTGAACACTGGGGGAAAAAATCTTGCCTCAGCAGAAAGCACAAAAAAAAAGCAAAAAAAACCAAACCCCAAACCCTCACTAACATCTCATCATTTGTGGTGATTTTCTCTAACCAAGTTCACTTCTAAATGGTGCAGAGTGGCTTGCTGAACTTTCCCAAATTATTTTTGATTAATCGCCTGGAGCAAGGCTGGAAGTTAGCTGTAAGGAGTTCAGCAGTTCCTCAGGCACTGAGCAGGCAGTGAGTGAGTGACAGCACTCAGTCTTTAAAGTTATGGCAAAATATACTGCTCTTCATCAACACGCCTCTACAGCAAGTAAATGCAGGAGAGGCTAATACACATTTGACATCTCGTTTAGCTTCTCATTGTGGTGCCTGACATGAATGCAGCTACACAGTGTTATACAACTATGGGTAGTGATTGTGTCCTGCCACTGTGTCACCTCGGTATTTCTTCTGGCCTGTATAAAGTCACTTCTCCAGAGTCCCCAGTTCCACAGATAATTTCAGCATGTCTCCAAACTCCACTAAAATCAAATTCAATTTAGGGGTCTAAGTTACATGTCCAAGTGCTTCACTGAGCTGGGAAGCTCCTTCAGAAAGGGAAAGAAAAAACTAGATAAAACCTCGCCCCTTTGACACGAGCAAGAATAAACCTCATGAATGTATGAACTACTCTGCCATCCAGGAAACGTGTTAGTTGCTTGTATCGATAAAGAAAAACTTTCAAAAATCCCGCAAGTAAGACGGGTTTTTTAACCTTAAGTTTGAGAGTGCCAGTCATCCAGACTCAGCAATATTTATTTTTATTTTTTGAAGTGTACGTAACTGTCTTTGAAGACCAGTTCAGGTAGTTCTGATATTTTTTTCACCACTAAGTATCACATTTAAATTCTCTTTGGCGCAATGTTTGGGGGACTGGTGTTTGGATATGTTCACATATCTCCAGCTTACTGCTAGGCACAGTATATTGAGCATATTTGTGAATGATATAAACTTGGAAGCACTGGAATAGTGCCTTTAAGTCTCACGTTATAAACACGGGGTAAAAACTCGGTTCTTTCATATCAAATATATCCACCATAGAAAAGCTAGGAACTATCTCCTAGGAATGGACTAATCTATTGTAATTGTGGGAAAAATACAATTTGAGCCTTCCAACTCCCCTCACCTTCCCAGGGCTTTAATCTGTGAGAGATCACACGCCGTATCAGAAGGGTTGTTCCTAGCTACTGATTTAGCCTGTCTTCCAGTCTTGTAAATGGGACTGACGCCTCATGATGCTTCATGATTTGGTGGTTTTTTGTACTTGCTTAAGACGTTCAGCAACATTTAGTATTTACGTCGTAGCCTGCAGTTTCTCTCCCAATTTGGTGGCTTTGCAGGTGCAACGCCCATGTGAGCCAACAGTCGTCTAAGGGAAGAGACCCCATTTCCCACCACAGGGAGTGAACTGAAATTAGGTCTTTTCTGTTCCCTGCAATCAAACTGCAGTGCAAAAATTATTCCTCTCCAGGCCCCCAGCAGAAAATTAATTACCTGTGAAGCTCAGAAGGAAATATCTAATCCCACCTTGCACGCAGGCACAGCAGGCACCGGAGCTGCAGACAAGCAGTACTGATGACTCTCCCGTGGGGACTCACTGTTGACTTGGCTGACGGGTGGGATCAGCTATGCATGTGCTAACCTAGACCTGCGAGACAATATCATCCTCCCAAAAACAGTTTCTGTGGAGCTTCTGCATTTTGTTTGCTTCTTCTTTACTTACGCAAGTGCCTTTATACTCAAGGTCTTTTCCACGATACATAAATTTCACTGCTTTATCATCCTTCTATATTTTGGGGTTGTAAGGTGGCCCTGCTCTGGTCTTGTCATCCATCATATAGAGGAAGGACAAAACCCAGGAGTAAATGATACTCAAGAGACTTTGCTTGTGTTCCTTCTGAGCATAGATCCCCACATACATTGGTTGTCCACCACAATGTCCGTCATACCCATAGCTAACTATAGCCTCCAGCTGTATCATTTTACCATTGTCAGCTTGTGATCTTTTCAGATTTAACAAAGTACATAAGGTCAGGGAGGGTGGAAAGCCTAGCGAAAGTCAGAGGTAGACTATCCCAGATAAATAAAGTCTTTGGTCTTTTAATTGAGAGCTCAACACAAAAAAAAAAACCCTCTGTGGGAGGAATGTCTTACAATAATGCAATATAAAACCTTGAGAGGATTTTTAAAAGAAGAAAAAAATGTTTGGGTCAATCCAAGGCATTCTGTTTGACTAAACTTAGTTCAATTTCAGACTATTGAACCACCTTGTAATATTTCATAACTTTTATTCTAACTAACACTTGCTCAAGTTTAGTTGAAAAGTACAATTTTAAAAATTAAAATCTGAACTTTCATTGTTAAGATACCGATGCAACCTGTCTAAGTATCTTTACATTCAAACACTCTAAATAAAGATGTAGACATTTTAAAGAAAGGTCACTACTTTTTCAGCAGCATTTAAAACCAATTCTGCAACAACTGCTCCAACACAAGCTCCAAGATAAGGAATACGTAGGGGAGTGTCCAAGCCTTGATTTAACCATGTCTACAATGCATTTGAAGCTGTGACTGCTGCTTTTGTGGAACCATCCAAGGTGCCTGCAATAAAGAGAGTGGAGAACAAGAGCTGCAGAAGCCGTCTGTAACAATAGCATGCAGCTACTCCCTATAGCCTACAAACCAACTTTCTGTAGAGAGAAAGTAGGTAGGGCCCATTTGCAAACCTCTTTCTGGTACTGATCATAATTTCACCCCACAACATATTAATCTATGGGTGGTGGGTAATTAATTTGTCTCCAGTGATTTCGTCTGTAAAATATGTTACTTTTTCATTGTAATAGAGAAGATGCTAAACAGACTCCAGATTGTGAGAATCCATGCAATGTCTGACACCTTCACAATAATTAATTACTCTGTTCTAAAACCTATCAGGCTACATAATGAACACAGCAGTCAAAACATGTATTGCTCTGTAGTATTACTGCACAGACAGTTTTACCTGTCTAGGAACTTTCTAACCTGTGTCAGAGAAGTTATTAAATTCGGATAATGACACTATCACTATTCCACACCCTTTATCCTCTTCCTTGGTGACTACTAGTGAAAAGTAATCAGTTTAACACTGTCTGCTTTCTAAATCTGTGCTGTAACGTTTGTTGCATAAATACACATCTACTTTAATTGTACTCTGTGAAGGAAGATGGGATGGGATGTGAAATGAGATTATGTCTGATTTAGGTACTGGCTTACAAAATCTCCAGTATGCATTTCATGTACAGAGTCACCATATACATTCAAGTTAAAGATCCATGCTACATAATTAGGTCAGCCATTATTTTAAGAAAGGGCTTCACACGCAGCAGCAGACCGCTCAGGCAGCAGATTAGTCAGACTGTGCGTGCAGACAGCAAGCCAGCCGGACTGGGAGAGCAGCAAAGCCACGTTCACATTGCTGGAATGAACCTGCTTGACGGATTCCCTTTTTTTCTGGGTTATTTTACTCATCCACTCCTTTTTTAAACTGACACTTGACTGCATTTGTAAATGTATTTAGGATTCAAATTCAGTTTTATTTTTAAGTATCTCATTTCTACAGAACTTCCCCTACTCTCAGGTATGTCATCCGCCCTATGCCTCAGTTTCCCTTTCTAATTGGTTGTGAATATTTTAATATCAAACTGAGTTGCTCAGTTCTGAGTGACCAGCCTAAACCAGGTGCAGTCCCTTTTGCTGTAACTGAATGACATTTTTAGGTCAAATATCTTTTAAACGAACATTTTAAAGAATTTTGATCAAACAGACAAGAACGTTATTCTGACCTTTGTTCAAATCGGTTTTGCTATATTTGGTTACCTTTCAGGTATAGATTCATGCTCTTAAATTTTATGACTACTAACATTTGCTGAATACAAAGTGCAAAATCTACTATGTAAATATGTGCAAAAGCAGATTTTAAAATCTGTATTGTTTTAAAAAATAAATATTGGCTTAAATATTGAATAATGTCTTCCAAATCACAAAATATTTCAAGCAATGTATTTGGAATCTAATTTCTTTTTGTTTCTAACATTTTACAGGTCTTTTTAAAAGAAAAAAATTCTCCACAGCTGGGAGAACTTCAGGTTTTTACTGAAAGGAAAAGATCTTACAATCATCTGATTTCTTCAGCTGAAGATTTATGCAAATCACTTAATGACAAGGTTCACAGTCACACCTTGACATTGGTGGCACTGGAATATGAATGTTCACTACAGATAATTGATCCATGGAAATGTATTGAGTGAATAATGAATACACTCAAGGGACTCATCAACATGCACTCCAAGATATATCATTAAAATAATGGCCAAAACTGTCCAAAGTTTCAATGCAAAAATTGTTTGCCCAACTCAAATGTTTTCCCACCACCATTAAAAATTTGTAGAAGACGTAGAGCGTATTTGGTGAAAGAAACTATTTATCAGTTATTTTTCTACAGTAATGATTAAAGCAAAATACCAATATCAGTTGTTTATCAGTTTTTCTCATCTCATGACTGGTCACCATTTTGCAAGCTCTTTCAGTCACTCAATCCTCCTACCCTCAAGCTATGCCTTTTATCTTCTTTGATCCCTGTGTGGACTTCACTCACATCCCTCACCTCCTAAGGCCAGGTCTTTCATTCTCTCTAGCCAGGCCTTATATGAGTTGCCCTCGGATTCCCTTTGTTACCCATCTGGGTCTCTGTGTGACCTCTCCAATGAGTGCCCTCAGTGTGTCCTTATATTTCTTCCAGCTACATCTTTAATCTTCTGTAGCCTCTTCTCTGAGCTCCCCCTGTGTCCATGTACTGTGTCAAGCCTTGGTGTCCCAGCTGTCTAATCTTTAATCTTTGGGTTGCTTTGAGAAGCCCCCACTCCTTGCTACTACCCTTCCTACTCTTTTTCCTTGAGTTCATGCCCACTTAGTAAGACGGGGAGTGGGAAGAAAAAGAGTGGTAGGGCTGAACACCACTTCGGTCACTATTACTGTATTAAAAACCTTGGAACAACAGAGCTGGTTGGCTGACATGCAACCTATACGCTAGTTGAGCATAGAGATGCATTTTCTTTCATGATTAACCAGATTTCCTTGATACTGTTTTCTTGGACAATGATCTATCATGTCCCAAACATGCCATGCATATTCCCACAACACCCAACCACTGACACCCACATGTGGTCTACTGTATATACTGTTTCTCACTGGATCACCAATATAGGCTACATATTTTTCCTCCTAATGTTTGCTACGTGAAGCACTTACCTGAATCTTAGCTGACTGTTGGGCCTCTGACAGGAAGGAGATGTGGGTACCACGTGTGGATCGAAGAGGGCTTTCCTCAACCAGTATAAAGGTAGTAATGTTGGTGAGTCTGTTGGTCCTCAGGCAGTGGTATGACAGGTACTACTGCGATGGCCCATCGTAGGCAGAGATTTCTCAGGCTCTTGAACAGAGGTCACTGACGCCATCTGAGTAGGCAAAGTGAATGGTCACTTCGTTTCTCAGGACACACATGGCAGCCATGCTGACTTGATAACGGAAAACTTATGTCAACTTAGATTCATCCATTGTACAGATAGGCTAATCTTTTCTGAGAGCAAAAATTACTCTACCAGCTACTCGGTGCACTGAGAGGAATGAGGGGCTGGGGAGGAGGTGGGGGATCTCTGGAGAGGCAGTGCCAGATCTGGAGGGTGTTTCAAATCCCAAGCATGCACAGGAAAGCATCAGTCACTACTCAGCTCAGTTCAGACAGGCACCCACATAAAGAACCAAAGGCCATGTCTATATTATTAAATTAAGTGTGTCCAGAAAGCATAAGCCAGACACAAATCTGCTCCACACCCTCACACACCTCCCACAGGATTAACGTCTTCAGGGGGCAACTTCTTGCATTACCTTTTGGTTACAGTTGATCGTGTGAGCCCAATCTCAGATGTTTCCCTGAATTTTCAACATCCTCAGGACCTGTGGCGGCCAGTCTTTGGGTTAATATATGCATATGGGTTAACATGTAACTCGCAGTAACTCCTCCAGTTATGCCTGTTTCTAGAGTCCCGCTTTCAATAGAAATTGTTCTTTTATTGTTTCCTTATCTTCTCGACTCCTGTTTTCAGTCCCATGACACCAGCTCTCTGTCCAGCCCCTGAGTAACGTCAGCCCTCAGAAATTTAGGCTTCCAAGCGCTCTGGGCAGGGACTGATCCTCCTTACTTAAACAGTCCCCCATAAAACGAGTACTGATTCATGGTTGGGGATTCAAAGTCCTACTACACCAGGAACAATAGAAAATTGGCCAAAAAGTACAGTCACACAAATGATTAATTTAGCTTTTGCTCCTTTTTGTGAATACTAAGAACAAACAGTAATGAGAAGTATTCCATTTAACAAATTGGTCTAACATTTTAAAAAATCTGAGTTGTCCATTTGCTCAGAAATTATTTTCTGTATATATTCCTTTCATTGTGGATAGTCACAATTCGCTCCCTTATGTGCCTGGTGGTTCACTTACGCGACATACAAAAGTGATGTTTGAAAATATGTTTGAAAATATGTTTGAAATCGCAGAGCTAAAAATTTTATTTAATGTATGTTTTCTACCAATTTTCAGTTTCAAGAGAAGAAAATTTAAGCTCTGGTTTGCAAACACAATTCTAATGTCTTGATTCTCATTCCAGTTAACCAAATCCACTTTGAGATCCTAAAATGCACTTTCAGTAAACATTTATATGAACAATATAGCAAAATACGGGTCAGACACTGTTAAGGCAAAATTCAGTTTTGAATACCAGTGAGAATTTTTTATTCTCTATCCTCATATCTAGTGTACATTTCACTGTCTCAAGAAATAAAGGTGAACAGAAGCGTGGTTGCAGCAAAGAAAATACTCTTTAACAGTCTTGTTAAAGCAAAAAATGCTGAGCCTATTTATTTTGAAATTTCCTCTGAACGTGGTACACTGGACCAGACTTCTGCAGTCCTCAGCTGTCACCTGTCAAAAAGCTGCCCCTGGTCTCATTTACTTGTTTGTTGAGCCTGTTCTTACTGTACTGTATTCTTACTGTGTTAAAGGAGAAGCTGCTGCCCAAGCGCTCACACACCATTCACGGTGTCACACACATGCACACACACAAACACACTTACTCCCGGGTGTGCTTCCCTCTTTCTTCAGGCTCGACCCTAGGTTTCCCACAGCAGAGTCTCAGGCGTCGGATTTCAGAAAATAATTAATTTAATTGGAAGGTACAGCAGCAAGAACAGCCCGGGCTGGGTGCCTCCAAAGAGAGGGACCCTGAACAAAGAAATCCCTGGGCAATTGTACCTTTGTGATCCACACACCCTCCCCTCAAGCACTGTCCATGCATCTTTTAGTCCAATGGTGGTTTTTGGTCTGGGGTCTTCTAACATCTAATTGGATTCTTTTTCTGTGTCCAGGCTGGCAGGCTCCTGTCTTGTTGATTTGCAATTTCAGTCGAGGGTTGGAGCCTCTGTATCTTCTGCTTTACATTCCCTGTGCACCTGCCCTTGTTGGCAGAACACGGGGAACCAAAGGGTCCTGGACTTGAGAGAAACACTACCAAAACATCAGTGTGATATCCAGCACTTTCCTGTGTTAAAAGACTAAACAACACTGTACCATCTGCTAGCAAAATTACGAAGAATAGCTTTCTCACCACCTAAAGTTTTCGGCAAATCTAGCTACTTATGCTAAGTAGAGCTAAGCAAGCAGCACAAATCACACCAAATTATAATCCTAAGTAATTTATTCTACTTAAAACATACTTATATATTCTAAACTATTAAAATGCCTCAACAGCTGTACTGTATTCTTCAAATATAGTAATGTGTGGAAAATGTTTTTTTTCTGTTTATTTAGTGTTTTGGTTAAATTAAAAGCATAAATTCTCAGTTCAGCCTTTCTCTGAAGTGTCTTTTGTTTTTAAAAGGACTGGATTTGCCACCAGATCTTTGCTTCAACCAATATTGAACCCACGTAATCATTGAACTGTATGTTCACAACACTACTTCTAGGCTGCAAGTCACCATTTTGTACAGGTCTTTGGCATTAGCAGTGACCAAAGTCACTGTTTTGGCCAAGGTGTGGGGTTATGGTTGACCACAGCATAAATTTCTCAGCATCCATTTGGAAAGAGAAGGAAAAAGAAGCACCGGCTTCTCTTCACGGCGAGATACCTTGTGCCAATCCCTTACTGCCAGAGGAATTGCACAGGGCAGATCTCTGGCTCAGTTGCCTCATTTGTTTTCCTGCAGCGCTGATCCTGAACACCACGCTTACCTGATAAATTGGCCACCTTCCCTGCCTGAAGAACGATCCAGGGCTTTTAGATGCTCTTGTCATAAAAATGCAGCAGCCCTGCTGAATGGCCTGGCTGCTGTCAGCAGATGCAGCCCCAAGGCTGCGCCTGTGGCTCTGAACCCACCGGCCGGCTCAGCTCTCTTGGTTCACTCATGAGCCGGACCGTCATGTACAGACCCTCAGCTGATGTGCTGGTGGGACTGGAAGGATATGGTGACAGCATGGGTGAAATTAATGAGCATCTAAAACTAAGATCGTATTTAGAAGTCTATATAAGTGGTATAGCTCTTTTACTGTGCTGAACACTCATTGAAGGGACAGTTACACTGACATGAGGGCTAGCATTTCCTTGGGGGCTCTCCAATGAGGTCAATGACATCTGAGCAGCCCTTATCAAGTCTGGAGAAAGAGAAGGCAGCAGAGTCCGATCAAGATGGGGAACTCCTATGCGAACTCAGTGTTAAATATTGACTTTTATGTTGGCGTTTCCGGGACCTTAAAGAGTAAAGGAAATTATATTATGTCAATATTGGAGTGTAGAGACAATGGGTACTTTCATTGCTGGGTACGTTAAACAGATCTTCCGGCCCATCTGGATCTTCAGTAGCAATGTGCTGATTCATTTCAGGTTCATCTTTCATTAGTCATTAGTGATGGATCTTTTCTCTTTGTAGAAAAACATACATGCAGAGGGAAACAGTGACTTTTTTATTTGTACCAACCAACACTTTCTCTTTTCAGAATGGCTTCAGGCCTTTATAAAAAAAAGGTTTTTCAACTTAAAAAAAAAAGAGGGAGGTTAAAGAATAGCTTCATTCTTTAAAAAAGTACACTTTCAAGCTCTCATGCACAATACATGCCCTCTAAAATTTTCATACTGGGGAAAGAAGTACAGCAGATGCCTCCTCTTACAACCAGTGTGCCTTGCAGAAGTGTGGGATTCTTCATAATATATCAAATTATTGCTCCACTAAACCAAGTACACTGCTCCCTGCAGTTATCTCCAGAAGATTTGAAACCCAGTAATAGAGCAGATATACAGGAAGCTGAGGGACAAGAACAGTCACACTGAATAAGATTAATGACCCATCTAATGCTGTATTTTGGTTTCAGAGTGAACCATATCAGGTGCTGCAGAGAGACGCACTCTCCTAATAGGGAATTGCACCTGTCAGTCTGAGAAATTTCTTCACAGCACAAAGCAGCCTGGTTTTGACTCATGTCATGGGGCTGGAGGTCAGAGACCTGCTCCCTTTTCCTCCACCCCACACAGGTCAATTATGTCTTACAAGCTGCATTTTTTTGCTATTACGGATATGTAATTTATTTTTTTTTTAACAGGAGTCTTTGGATGGACGATACTTCATGACATCACTAGAAGTGCTTGTGCTGAAAATAAGCTGTCAGTTGGGTTGTCAATGACCCACATGCCTTCAGCTCGGCCTGCAGGCACCCGAGCAGCCCCTCAGCCAGGTCTCCCCGACTGCCCCCCGGCACTCAGGGCTCCGGCCATGGCAGCAGCACGGTAGGACCAGCCGTGGGCTGGGGCTGGGCAAGGAGCAGTGTCCTGGCCCCACTGCAGCTGCTGCCAGCTGGGGTCCCCTGACAAAGCCTCTTCCACAAAGACATGGTGGGGGGCATACAAGACAAATACTGTTGACAAAGCCCTGTGCAGACAAACTGAGTCTTTGCTGGGACACCATTTCACCAAGCCTCTGTTTTTAATAAAATCTGTAGGAATGAGGTATCTTGGAGACTCCATTTGGAACTGGACAGTAAACTCAAACCTTGTTGTGGCAAAGAGGTCTGATAAACCTTTGGACAGATGGAACAAGTGGGCAAGCAAACAAGCCTCATGAAAATCAGACAAGTCCAGCATGAAAAAAATTTAATCCATTTTTGATAACTATTGCACTTTCAGCTGCTTAACAGCACTGGGTTAAGAGGGATCGTATCTGGAGTTGTGCTGGAAAAAAGTGTCTGAACAATTATGCTGGAATAGTTTCTGTGTAGACCAGCCCTGGACCACATATGTCCACCATGCAACTTACCATGCTGATTTTTAGTTTTTTGTTTGCGTCTTACAAAATGATTGCACTGAGGCAGAGCTGAACAAACAGACTAACCAGGGCCAAGTTTTCTGCAGACCTGTCAGTTTTTGCTTCAACGCCACTCCTATTTTTCAAATACATGAGTAAATTTGGGAGCCTGAGTTCCTGATAGACCAGGCTACGTTAATATTTCCTCCCTCTGCTATTATAGTCTTCCACTTCTAAGGGACAATTCTTTCCCTGGAGTTGCAAAACATTTTTCTCACAACTTGCAGCTGGGAGCTTCTTCAGGACAAGGGGTACAGCATTTGCCAAGTATCCTATGCTTTTATAGCGTTGTCCAAGGGATTTGCATGTCTAATAAACAGTTTGCCTGGCTTGTGGTGCTGCAATTTATAAGCCTTTCAGAATTCATAAACTAATAGCACGCTCATTCCTGCTCAGTTCACTATTCATCATTATAAATGTGCCTTCACAAAGCCCATGGTAAGATCAGGACGCTGTCCCCCCACTAAGTCTCTCCTGCTACCTAAAACTCAGGAAATCTGACCCGGAGGTGACCATTAATTACACCAAGGTGGAGACAAGTACATGGGTCTGATGAACAGTCAGGTGACATTTGGGCTGCCTCCTAGTCTGTTCTTTCCAATTTGATGCTATTGTGCCTGGAGACTGTTGGTTTTCAGACTGTCAGTCCCAAGAGGACATATATGATGTGCTTCCCTGCGCAGCCTTGCCATCAATTCTCTGCTTGCTCTGGAGCTACTCATTTTTAAAGTGTACAAGGGAATAGCTCAATCTCTGTCATAGGCATCCATTCAGAGACTGCTGAAAAAGGTACTGGATTTGGAGATGTTTTGTATGAGGCAGGCTAGGCATTTTAATGGACCTTTACCTGCCGAAGAAGATGGAGCACTGACTACTCCTCAGGTCTTGGCAAATTTGTAAAAGAAACTACAGGCTTGAAAAGCACACACTAGCACCACCCTGTGCAAAGCCCAGTGACGGGACTTCCAAAACATGCAGCATTTCATAATCGCATCCCTCCTGCCGAGCTTCTCCCTGGGTGAAGCAGTGGAAACATCACGGAAGCAGCTCGCCCCAAGACGACACGCTGCCAAGCAGCTTTCTTTTACAATTACTCCATACTAAGCCACATTGTAAGATAATTATTTCATTAGCTGGATTGCGTGTTGGGACAGAGCAATCTTTGCCCTCTCCTTTTCATCTCCTGTTAGGAATGACATGGGAAGAGCCGCAGAGGGAAGGGAAAGCCTTTGAACACCCATGTGTTTACTTCTCTTTAATAGCTCTGAATCCAGAGAAAGTTAGGGAGTTCTTTGGCAAGAGTTAAATATTTAACAGACCTGGCCAAGAAATTCGCAAACCTTACATGATTTATCTTATTCTGTGCAATAAAAGCACAAGGAGAGTTAAATACAGCAGCCTGCTTGACCAGCTGTGATCAGGCATAGCAGTTTCATTAATTCTGGGGGTTATCCATTATAACCCCACTCTGAAAGGCAGGTAGGTGATCCCTCTGCTTTGCCATCACTCATAACAGAGGGAGTTAATCAAACACACTGAAACATTTAATATAAGCAAGGCCAAGGCACTAATCAGGACAAGATTCAAACCTTTCAGAGAAATGGATTGCTGCTCTCTGAAGAGTGGTCTGGAAGAACTTCCTGGTTAAACAAATGGGACTGGGGAATACAGATCTTGACTCTAAAGAATAGGGACGCAAAAATGCTGCCAGTTTTATATCTATCATCTGGAAAACAAGACCCTGAAATAAATATGTGTTTTTGAAAACGAGAGACTCTTTCTCATGAGATGTTGAGTCAGGCATTTGTTCAACACACCTGAGTGTGAAGAGAGCCACATTTTGGAAAGGAAGGACTTGCTGAGCTTTGTCCATAGAAGAGGTGTAGTGACAGTTGCAGCAGGGTCACAGGAAGAGTTGAGGGCTGCAATAAGTCTTGTTTGCACAGATGATGCCGGCCCCCTTCAGTATGCCCCCGTATGCCTTCTGGTGCATGCAGTGGGCTGGTCCAGCACCACAACCCCTCAGCGTGGGCTTACCTGAGTTTTATTAACACACAGACTGCTAGCTAGTCTTCAGTCATGTGCCTCTTCCACTTGCATATGAATCGTTTAAAATGAACTCCTACAGCTACTTCTTCCTCTGCCACAGTTATGTTATTTTTATCACTATGAAGAGCAATCGGCTCAGTGGGTATTGATTTGCAACACTCATGCATATGGAGAGGCTTGATTGCTAATTGAAGAAGGGTAAATCCAGTGAGCTGTGCAAGATTTGCAGTGTAACGGGAAAAACTTATTAAAGGGAAAATATCAACTTGATAAATAGTACATTTAGAGTTCCTTTCCCCTCAGCCCATTAAAGCACCTGCAACTGGTTGGTGATCAACAGAGGTGGCTGTTACAGAGACAAAAATTGGATCAAACAAGAAAAAGAAAAAAGCAAATGTGTCTTAGAATGGTTTCATTTTCAATATTCGGACAAGCCATCTGAACAGTCGTCACCAAATCAATAGACCCACAATTAAGTATGCAGTCACACGGCATGGAGACTAAAAGCAGAGAGATCTAGAGGGATCAATATGTGGGCTTTCTTGTTCCAGCTGTTATTGAAACGCAGATATATAGCTGGTGTTCCTGCTATATACTGTGTGCGCAGCTCATTCTTAGGATAATGCCGCAGAGAAATGGATTGGATCCAGTGATTAATGTGACCCTGTGTGTCCCACAGCATGAACGTACTTGTATCTGCACACAAAGACATGAAATCGAAATGCAAATTATTTGATATAGAAGGAAAATTAATCTGTGGTGGAACTGCTTCAGAGAATGAACATGTTTCACAGCATCACACCCCTTCCTCAGTTGATTGTTTCTCTTCTCCTGAGCTGTACAGCCATTACAAAGTGTGCACTACAGCCACCTTCCTCTGATCAAAAATGGTGGGTGGTTTACTTTCCAGAACAAAACGAAAGAAGAGGTAGGGAGAGAAGAAAAAGAGGCAAAGGACAGATTTGAGGAGCCTGCAGGTGCGCATGCCCTACCAAATGGGATTTCCACACTTCATCCCACTGCTCTGCAATGGCCTGATCCCGGCCCAGCAAGGTCAAACGTCCCGGCAGCCTGCCTTATTCCAAGAAGAGCTAGTCTTGTGCTGCAGCCTTCCATCCCTAGGCACCAGAAAGACCAAAGCCATACCGCTTAGCTCACATAAGGGCTTGTTGCAAGCCCATGTGAGAGGGAGAAAGAGTTCAAGCTCAACAGTATTGAACCACAGCAGGGCCTATATGCTCACCAATCAATGGAAGTTGCAGCACCCTGAGAGGCACCTATTTCGCTGCATCAAATTTATCAAATTGTTTACGCAAAACTGAAGGAAATTAAGCGAGATAGACATGAAGTGCTAAATTAATTCCTGGTACAACGATTTGCAGGAGCTGCTTTTAAAATAGACCTGGCCCATAAACCATAATGTGACAGTAAATAAACATAGGCATAAATTATTTGGTTTGGACATTAAAATGAAGTTTTAAGATGAGGGACGTTGCTCACACTGATATTTTTTTACAGCAGAACCAATATGTGCTCATTCTCATTCTAAAATTCCCATCACAGCCCTGAGCACACATTTCTGCCCTCCTGTGCTCCTGCCTGGCCCTGGCACAGTCAGATCTAGAATCTCTGATCAAGCTGCTCGGAGAGGAGCTGTGTAAGGGAGGGCTGTGAGGAGGCTTGTCAGGGCTTTTCCCTGATTGCTTCAGAGTTGATTTTAGCTCGCTTCACCTTGGTGCTTCCTGAGCTACGCTGCAAACATGCTTATGTCTGGCCACGTACCTCACTCCCCATGATCCACAGGCTGACTTCCCACCTGCACCTCATCTCTGCCCCATCATCATCACAAATATGCTGATGCTCAGGACGGCCAGCTGCCCTGTGGCTGCTGGGACAGTGGGACAAGCACTGGCTGACAGGTCCTGGCCCTCGCTGCTCCTGAGCAAATCCCGCCATCCAGATTTGTAATTTCCAAGATGAAAAATCTGTGCCTCTTGCTTTGAGCATTAACACAACAACCACATGTCAACATCATCACACTTTAGTCCATGCCCTCACAGGACACTCAATTCTTTGTAGTAAAAATATTAGATTTGGACCAAGGTGCTACACAGAATTGACAAATTCCCTTCCAATCTCCCTCAAAGGCTTTCAGCTTAGGAGTGAAACTGGCTTACTTGCCACTATTCAGCTTGTATTTGTCATCCTCTGTTACCACAGACTATTCCCAATACCAGTTCTCAACTCTCAGTTCCCTGCCAGGGACATAACCAACTGAACAAAAGTGCAGTTGCAGTGGTGCAAAAAACCAAAATCTTCCTAAATCTTGCAGGCATCACACATTTCCCTGGTGCTTTTAAAATCTTGACATTCAGTTACCTAAATCAAAAATGTGTTGCAATGCAGATGGTGGAGTTTTTTTAATAGACTAGCAAGCTTTAAGGACCAAAGGCAAGTTTGGTGTAACACTACCAAAGCCTTGGTTTCACTTATCCTAATGTTTAGTCTTAACTTCAAGGGCAAATGTTGACCTCCAGTAAATGAGCAGAATCAGGGTTTTCCCCCGTTCACATCAACAGCAACCCTAAACACTTCATGGGGACTCTTCCCCTACAGGCATACAGTGTTAACAGCATTAGGGCTGTAAGAAAGACGACAGAGTGTGGATCCAGCTGCCTTCCTGCTGACTTCATCTCTTTGTGGAAGTTATCACACTCAGATGGTGAGCGCCATCATGCCTGCGCTGGTGGCATCTTTGCTGAAACAAATTAGCCAGCACAAACTGAAGCCATGCTGTGGTTCTTTCCACTAATTTCCAGGTATGGCTACTGACTCCTGATTTTGATCGGAGCTGTCTGTGCTCATTGCATTTGTAGTGCACGTATGCATTTACTGCATGATCACCTGCCTAATTAGTTGCCCACATGGTCCCACCATGGAACATTCATCGTATTTCTCCTTTTGTCCCCCAGTTTTGGTGATCTTGTCCATTGCCTCCTGTTTCAAATTACGTTGTAAACCCACAAGGTGGAGAGAGCCTTCTCCTGCTGCCCACGCAGCACTTGGTGCAGCATGGGACTCGGTCTGTCACTAGGGCAAGTCAGCACTTTCACAACAGGGGGTAATAAATAACAGAAAGAAAGTGCAACAGAATGCAAACTTCCTTCTGGTTCCGGGATTTTGGCTATTAAATCTTTGAGATAAGACTCTCTGGCTTGTGAGCTAAGGGAAAAGCATGAAACACCTGCAGCTTTTGAATAGATTAATATTATTCATAAAATAAGCTAGGGACTCATTAGTCCCCAGACCCTCTAAAAACCTTTGGGTTTGGTGAGTGACCCAGAAAATGTTTTTTTGGTATCAGATTTTCTGGCACTTCCTTCCTAAATAAAAGCACCACGTTTCAAAACCTTAGTGTCTTGTGATGGCCTGTTTGTTTTGGTTGCAAGGGATTGAGTTTCATCTTGTTCAGTACACAGCAGTTGCTGTTGGAGTGATGGTATCTTTTTTAAGTTGCCTATAATTAAAGCTGTTTTATAATAATGCATGTGCTCCCAGTTAGGATGGAAGTGATGTTTACAGGTTTAGTCTCTTTCACACAAATTTCCGCTCGGGTGCATATCCTGCCTAGAGCTAACAAAAGAAAATCTTTGAGTAGAAATGAACTGGTAAGAGTAAACGGTAATTAATTAAAGAGCCCCATGGGAAGGCCAGAGTGTGATTATGCACTGTTGCTTCTTTCTTCCAGTAGCTTTTACCTTTAATTTTTTTCCACTTGTACTCTTTATTCTAAAAAATTCTTTTTATGACTCCTCTTAGAAGCTGTTGTTCCTTGCCTGGAAAAAAAGGGAAAAAAGTTGTGGATATATTCAAAATACTTTTTTAATGACATAAGTATCTCAGCATCTGTGTGAGGCTTTCTGCTGTGCTCCCAGAAACACAAACGTAACCACCCAGAAAGAGGGGAGAAACAGTGGTTTTCCACATCTACCGTCATGTCTCATGGATTTGGGACACCTCCAGAGTATGACATGAACAGGGAATAAACCACCCCATCCAAGCACTGCAGATCTTGTTTGCAGATTATCTATAAACACAGCAGCATCAGAGAGCTCCCAAAGCTGGGAACACCATGAACGCAGCCCTGCCCATCTCTGGCATGCCCTTGTTGTCAGGGCTTGAAAGTGGATCGATACAAAACAGATTGTGATGGCCTGATTAGTTTCTGTGCCACATCTCCATTACTTTCTTGACAGCCCATGACTGCCTGTGAAACAGCGAGGACTGCCCTATCTCTGCCAGAGCCAAGATCCTTACCCTGTCTGTCCAGGGCCTTCCAGAAGCGTCATGTGGCCAACTCCAGGGACTTACCTCCCCTAAATATACAGTAGGCTGTTAGACGACCCTATGAGAGAGAAAACCCCATCTGTACTGGTCAGTCCTATAGCTTCTATTGTAATTTCCAGTGTGTGCATATTCACAAAGCAAGTGCCATTATTTGAGGTAGAAATTACAGCAGGGCAGAAACAAACCACCTAAGAAGTCTCACGTGTACATGTGGAGAAGATTAAGATGTCTATATTTAATGAAGGGGTGCAAAGTAACACCATGGAAAACTAATTGTTGCATATATTCACAGCAATATTCTACCTCTCAGCATTAGGGGCTCCAATGTCTTTATGCAGGCACTAGACTGGACAAAGACCTAGAGAAACATCGTTAAGACCTGACAACAGGAGACATGCTAGCATGGAAAAGGACCTGACAACATGCAAAGTAATTCCTGTCTGATATCCATGATTCATTACAGAAAGTAGTAGATATCAGCAAATATTGTCTGTTTCATAACATATGGTGATGTTATTTCAATAATATTGTTTTGAAACTTCTACAAACTTGATTCTGCTTCACAGAAACTTCACACGTGTCCTTAAAAACAGAGAGAAAGAACCCACCAATTACCATATGGGCTCCAAAGGTAGGATCTAGTAGAATTACACGGTGTCTTTCAGACTCCTGAGGCCATTTATTATTGAGACATCATGTATAAACTTGACATGCAAATTAGCATATCACCTAGACATGCTGGAGGAAATTTTCAGACTGAAATGTCTTTCCATGTGTCAGGTTCCCATGTACCTAAAAACGGACAGAGCAATCACTTAAATCAATCACTTAAAGAGAGTTTTCTTCAAAAACAGGATTCTAGGATGTTCAGATAAATGAGCTGTAGAAGCAAACACAACATTGCCTAACTCAGTGTCCTATAATTACCACATATTCTTGTAATAAGGAGCACCCCAATAAAGAGGATGAACTATTGTAATCAATTAGTTTTCAAGTCTCTGTTCAGATAACCAATCTCTCTTTGGGCAAAACTCTGGCTTCTCCAGCTCTTCTTTTCAATACCCAACACTGTGAGATGGCCACAGAGCACTGAGTTTAATATTTTTTCTAGTACGTCTGAAGTCCTGTTTCCAAGGAAGCAACTGTGGGAAAACTCAGTTTTGAACAGAATACGTTAAATCCTTCCACCTTTCACTCTATAAATTCTTTTATGCCTTGAAATGAAATCATACTCTCCAATTCTACAGCATCTTCTGCTTTTAGTGGCACAGTACTACAGTTAAGAGAACTAGGCTGTGGTGGGTCTAAATGATTTCCACTACCTCCTTGAGAGTGGGGATCAGGGCTGACAGCACAAAACCGTGAGTCCCGGACTAACGCCTCCACTACAGGATATCCTTTACATTTGTTTGAAAGTGTCCGCTGCCATAGTGAGAGTCTGGACTGAAGCCCAAGATAATAATTTCACTGATCTCGATGGGTCTTGGGCTAAACTCTAAAGCTGAGGGGTTTTTTTTCAGCATGGATTATGCCTGCCATCTGTACAGTATGCTTGAAGTTTTCAAAAATATGTGCTAGCAAGCCTTCTGTTTAGGTATTTTGCATACAGACAATATGGTTTGAGGGTTTTTTTTTCCCCTTAATAATGGAATTTCTCTGTCACATTTGTGATATTAGGCATTTTCTCTCTTCTGAATGTAACTCTTTTCTATTCATTAATTTCCTTAAAGAAATTCTCCTCAGGAATTACAGATAAAAGTCCTTATCATTGCAAGAAGCTTTATCTTACTGAGCAAATTATAGTACAGTGAAACCCCCAAAATGGTCAGAACTTTTACAGATGAAAACAGTGTTATATAAAACGCAGAAATTCAGGGCAACAATCCAAAAATATCCACCAGTGGCCACAGGTAATATACGTATATGTTTACATTAAATATGTATACACATGCAAAACCCCCTCTTTAACCAAGAAACAGTCAGGGAATTTAGTAATTTGATCTTCACAGTTGCCTGCACTCGTACATAACAAGCCAAAGGAAAGGCAAGGGCTGCATTTCTGAGTCAAGCTTTAACACAAGGTCTGCATTGAGTATGTCCTTAGGGAGCTGCACTAGCACAGAACCCACAGTGGCACTTATTGTTCAACAGCGTAGCCTTGGGAAGAAAGCCATATAACCATTGGGTACAAAAATTCATTAAGGAGGGTTCTCAACAGCCCTGTTGTCCCTGGCCAAATACCTCTGTCTCAAAGAAAGCAAGGAGGGCTACCTGGCTTTCTTACCCACTCGACTCATCCTCCTTCATCCTCCTGCAGTGCCATGTTCCCTTCACACAGAACAAAACCAAAACGAAAGGAATGAAACATCTCCCTCCCTGACTTCCAGTGAGGGAGCCTACATTAGCTGGGAGAAAAGAAAGCTCTCCTGTTCCTAAGCATGGCCTGGCACAGTTCAGTAGAGGGTTCTGGCACAAGGATGACTTATGGCCTCTATCTAGCCCATAACCAGCACACACTCCCACTTTCTTCTGGTTTTCTGAGGTCTTCTGACCTCACCATACCACGGAATGCAGGAATGCAGCTCTCTGAGAGCAGGCCCTGGTGAAGTGGCACGAGCCCCGCAATTCTTTGCATGGAGAAACAAACCCCAGGAAGGAGCAACTCCAAAAGATAACTATGCTGAGATTTGTGTTGTCCACTTCAAAATCAATGGTGTTCCCCCATCTCTGGCAGTTTTCAATTTCAAAAACTATCACAGTGAGAAAAATGACTCACAGAGCTTTCATTTATGTAACAAATGTATGTAGCTTTCATTTATGTAACAAATGAGGATGTGGTTTCAAAACGGTCATGCACTGACCTAGCCCTACTCCCACTGCAATCTATGGCAGAGCTCCAATTGACGCCAGCGGGAGTAGAATTAGAGTGGTGGGAAATTATTTTGAAAATCGGATGGAAAAAATCTCTGAACCACATCTGCTTTCCCTTTTCCCCCTCTCTTCACACATCCACACCCTTCTCTTGGTCTCACTAGCTGTGGTGAAATGATGCACTAATTGGTTCTGCATGGACAAGATCACATTGAGGGAGATGTGTTGCCATAATCTAATCTAATTAAAATAATTCTCAGGTCTGAGTGAGCATTTAAATAACAAAATAAAGCAGCCCTTGACAATTGATGCTTGCTGTGAAAATGACTGAGCAATGAGTAATTTCAATCCAAGCTGAGTTCCTAGCTCATTTACCTTTCCCTCTGCATATCTTTTAAATCCTAATTATATGTAATCAACAGTATAAGCAACATGATTCTTCTTGTAGTTGACAAATTCGTGGGTTAATTTTGCATACTTTCAGATACGTACATACCAATGAACATATACACTCTTTCTACCTGAGAGAATTTTATATCAGGTAATTAGAACTTAGCTCAATTAAAAATGCTCTCAAAACAAGTACAGCGTCTTTTGGATCCACAAAGCTAATTTAAGAAGCCAGTGGGCATGATTAGGTCAGCCCAACAATGAAGGCTGGCTGGGAATTAAAAGGAAGGCCACACACGCATGACTTTATTTTTGGCTGGCCTTTTCCAGCAGGGTGTTTCAAGATTACATCAAAACTAATAATCCATCTGGGTGCAGAATAAGGCAGATCAGCCCTTTTCCAAAGTGACCAGAAAGGCTGTATTGCATCATCCACATGGAGCCACCAAAACCAGGGCCTGATTTTTAGGGTTTCTGAGTATCCACCCTTCTAATCCACTCCACTCTTTGGGAGGAGCCCAGCACACCCGAGAGCAGATGACTTTCCTTGAAGGATTATCTGCACTGCCAGGGATGGAGACCAAGGCAGACCATTCACCTACCGTACCGGTGAGCAGTGACTCCAATAAACTGCCATTGTGCTACTCATCTTTCTCATGTCTGTCAGGCAGCAGAACTTATAGTGCAAAGCAGACAAGCCAGGAATGGCGGTGACCTGGTGTGGGCCATGCCCTCACCCATGGGGACCATCCCCTGCGGAATGAACATGAAGGCAGAGCCGGGGCTTGTAACAGGACCCATGGGCAGCCCCAGGCATGGTGAGGGGATGGGCCAGGTCCAAGGTCCAGCCAGGGAGCCCAGCTGGGAGCAGCGGGAGATGGGGACAGAGTAGATCCTTTCTTTTGCTGCTGCCAAGTAGTCCAGAGGATGCCTACCCAAAGCTCATAGCAACATTTTGATTCAGATTTTAAAAAACCAACACCTGATTAACAGATCAGTGCACCACATCCATGAAATCAAGTTTCATTTTTTTGGTGACCTTTCAAATGTGCAGGTTAAAAGGCAAACCTCAGCCAACTCTCAGGGCATTTTCCTGCTGTTTCCAAGCTCTTTTTCACAGGCACGGGTGAAGGTGAACAATTACTACCAGCTCTAATGCTATTTCACTGCTCTTGGCAAACCAATTTCAGTCATAAGAGTCATAATTAACCCTCTGCATTTATGACAGTATTTTACATGTTGTAACTGAGATGAAGACAAGAACAGATCTTCATAGCACCCCTTGCCTCTCAAGTACTGTGATCCTGATTCTACAGGTGAAGAAACTGAGCATATTTAACCCAGCAGTCAATATGACTTCAGACAGTGAGCCAGACCCCACGTCGTTAACCACATATGGGTCTTTGTCTACATCAGGGTCATGGTACGGTGGGAGAACCTCAGGAAGGACATAAGTCAGCAAGCCAATTATTGTCCCATTTTTACAATATGGACCTTTCAAAAAGGCAATCTCAGCTTTTCACCTATAAAAGGGAATATAATCACAATGTTTGATTACCCTGTGAATCACATAAAATACAAAGTATAAGGTTTGTGAGCTCAGTTCTCTCCTCGTACTCTAGACAGCTCTTGCTGATTCTTCTCCATTATGGTGGGATCTCATCTGGTTTTTAATATTTTTTAAATCAAGCTAAAGAATTTATAAGTGATGAAGTTACATCCTGGCACAATGTACAAAATATGTACCTCTCATAAACTGTGTGATTAAAAAATCCATGTATGTCTGAATATACCATGAACAGAATATATGACCATGTTGAAGACAAATGTAGATGATATTTAGTGCATACTTCAACTCAAATTTCCCTTCAGACGAAACTTCTGCTGTTTATGAAGCTTGAAATATAAAAACTTAGCAGTGGGTGTTATGAAAGTCTGGTTCTCATTTCTGTACGTCAGCTTTTCCGCATTAATCAATTGTCCAGACTTGTTTCCACTGCACTTCCTTGGAGGATTCTTCCAATTCTGGGCTTGTCTCCACTTCTGATTAGCACATATATGACTGAAATAACTGACTTCTTTTTAAGTATCTCAGTTCAGACTGGGGAGAATAACTGTAGGCATCTGAGTTTGAAAAAGATTGGCCTAAAGGCTGAAGCATTTCTGGGTTTGTTTAAGGGTGTGTTCAAATCAGTGTGTTCACTATGCAGAAACATCTGCAGAAAACCTGTCTGATCACTTCAGGAGTGCTGAAACAGTTTCTCCCAGACTAGGTCAAAGAAGGCAACAAAGAGATTCCTGGACCCTTCCCACTGTGTGTCAGGAATTATCTAGTTAATTCATTTACCCTAACAGGTAATTAAGTTGAAACTCCCCTTGTGCATGGGCTGTGCACTGGGGCTGTACTCACACCACCCCAGGGTAGCACAGCTTGATGCAGAGTCCCCGCTTTGCCCCATAGACCTGGCAGGGACACCGCAGCGGTCACTGGAGCTCTGAAGAACAGCCAGAGACAGGTTTATCTGCCACACCACCGCTTGTTGCCCTCTTCCCTGCCATAGTCTCAGCATCGTTCAAACTCCCACTGAAACACCCTAGGTAGTGGCTATAGCACCATGGGAAGGTGAGACAGAGGATTAATGGATCCAGGAAGCAACTCAAGTCCCCTAGTCCTACCATGTCCCCCTTCACTTGTTATCCATTATAGGTTGCCTCTGAAAGAGAAAGAAAGAAGCTGAGCTGAAGTATCTGCTACTAGGCCCATCTGTCACAACGTACTTCTACTGTTCAGTCATGCCAAGATCTAAATGTCAGGAAGGTAAAAACACCAAGGCATTTACTACCCATGAAATCTTAAGGCTGTGGGATTAAGCAAAGAATAAACTTGACCCAGTCAGAACAGTCTCCACTAAAAAAGTTGGTCAATAATAGTGAAAATGTTTAATATTGCCACCAATATGACATCTGCCAAAACACTTTTTGCAATGGGCTGTGAAATCAAAGTTCACAGCACCAGTCCAACACAGTAGCCATGAGACTGTAGCATAATAAATGTTGCACTGTCACAAAGGAAACACTACAGGCATGGTAGTCCCCCCGCTGAAAGTGCTTGAGGGAGAGTGTCGGACTTCTAGGCTCTTGGCCACAAGAAAAGAGCATCCAGTGGGTCAGAAGGAGACAAGTGTGAGCAAAGTATTACTTACTTTGTTTGTGTCAGCCATGGCCTGAGCAAAGAGCCCAGGCTCTGATACTATGCAGCGGGTTCTCCTGTTACTCATAACTTATATTCACCTGTCCTTATCCTTGACTGCATCCTGTTTGGACCTGGTTCTGCATATTCATTGCGTCAGTGAGTCAAACTAATATCAGTGGTAACAGGTAAGCTGTTCTTATAATTATCATAAAGATGTTATATGCTTGTGATTGGGGAGAAGGATTCTGAAACCACATCTCTGACAAATGATGAAGACCCTTCGTGGTAAATGATAGATACTATTTTGGGAACAGAGCGGTAAGCAAGGAGAAAAATAATGATCAACCCAATCTTGTTCCTGTTCAACAAGCAGCTCAGCTTTCCAATATGAAGTCAAGCATCATCTTAGCTAGAGGGCACCACAGAGCCTGGTTCTTCATGCCATTTCTGGAGCTGCAGCCTGGCTTGTGCGACCCTTACAGTTAGTAATGACAACGAACTGTTATATATCTGCCTATACATAATACTAATGTGATCATTTAGGTCATGCCTGGAAGAACCAGTCAGGATCGCAGGCTCCCTTTACCAAGCTCCGTACAGGTGTACACTATATATTCTCCATTTCCACACAGATCTTCCTTACTAAGAAATACATCTATGGTACTTTATTACCTTCCTCTCAAGCAAATTTGCTCAACATGGTTACTGTATTTACTTACCTCAGTAGTCTCCATGTGTATGCATTCAAATAATCCTGCACAGATGAGGGTTACGTCTGTGAGTGGTTGACATCCTCTTTAATTTTATGTCAGGGATCCTGGAGAATTTGGATGGTGCCTGGGATTTGTGTAGTCACACAGTAAAGTGAAAAATTTCACCCTAAAGGAATTATCTAGTATTACTTACACAGTTTATTCAGTTAATCAATTTATCCTAAATATGTATGCAGCACGCATTATCTAATACAGACAGGTAAGAGCTTTAAAAGTGTTTTCAGTTATTTTTGAAGACCAGTTTTGCTTTGCATATTTGCAATTCACCATGTCAGTTAGGCATTAGCCAGAAAAGTCCTCATTTTTGTACTTGATTTGTTTGTATTACTGGAGTTTATTTTGTCTGTTGTGACCTTGCTCTTCCCTATAAGAGCATCTGCTTTGGTTGGAGTAATGGCACTTCCTTGTCTATTTTCCACTGTGTGCTTAATATTTTTCCTCTTTGTTCTTTTTCTTCTCTATCCGTTGCTTACTATCAGTGTGAAAAAAATACAGTACTTGCATGACATCAGTCTGAGCTACAATTTTTTCTCATGAACAGTGAGTCCCTCACATCCAGGTGTGGGTGCTCCCAACACTCCTTCAGTGACGTCTCGACACTACAGTTCTGTTTTTCAGTTTTGTTTCTTTTATGACCACTCTCACCACCACCATCACCACCGTTCTGATATCAACAGATCAAATGGGGCAACAGTTGCCTTTTTCCAAGGCAACTTTTTCCAATTTATTCTGATTACAAAAAATAATGGCTGTAAGCAGAAAAGCCTTCCCACCCCCAGCAGCTGCTGTTTCCCTTCACTTAGGCAGGGGTTAGTTCCTCTTTAGTTTCTTTCAAAAGTGATCTTCATTTCAACAAGCTTCTTTTTTTTTTCACTCCCATCCTGATCTAAATCCTTGTGGTTCAACCAGGAATCCATAAATCTTTATTACCTCAGGCACTTCTCTTTCTTCTTTCATCAAGTGTTTATTTCTATGATAATACTTCAATACCTTAAATCACTGCTAAGTCATTTATCATAATAAATGGCATTTCTTTAATGTTATGTCCCTGTTCTCCCACCTTATCTCCAGTTTGTTTGTTCAGATTGCAAGCTCTTAGATATTGCACCCAGAATTTCCAAGAGGGAGCAGTTATTTTTGTGCTTTTTAACCTGAGGAGGGCTCAGCATACAGGTTTCCAATGGGCTATAGAACAGCCCTACCATTATGCCACATCAGCCTGTGTGAAAAACAGTTTAAAGCACAGAAGTGCTGCCGTAAGGCTGCAGCTTCTCCCCATCTCCTCCTACAGAGGAAGGCAGAGCGACCAAGAAAGTCTTATGAATGTTCTGTATCATACTCTCACTTTCAATGACAGTATCCGCAAAAAAAAATGGCTCTACCAGGTGTTGTCAGTAACTGCCAGGGATAGGTGCAAAGCGATGAGAGATCCTTCTGAAAACTAACCAACATTATTGAACTTGTCTCTCTTGCTTCCCCATTTGAAATATTTGATGAGGAACTTCTTTGCCTGGGACCACTGAACAGTGATGCTCCCCCGAATACAAGGGAACAGCACAGGGAGAAGATTATTAGGAAATATAGGAAGTTTGTGATTATTTGGAACAAATATAACAACAACCTACCCACACCGCGAACAAAATGCCTTTTTTCCCTTCCCCTTCCTCTGCATTTGCAGCCACTACAACTAACAGCTCCCTCCCTGCCCACCAGCACAAGCACCTCAACGACAAATATGCCTCTATCAAATCACCTTCCCTATCCACTTAATCTTCTCACAGTTTGTCATCAGTGGGTGGCACTTTCCCAGACCCTAAGGAGCACTCAGGCAGGGCTGTGCTCAGTCTCTGGAGAGGCTCCCCAATCCTAGTCTTCAACTCCACCACTTAATTCAGCTATGGATACTTCAACTTAATGAGTGGCATTACTAGGAAGAGGTTGGCAAGAGCTGATTCACTGTTGCTGCCAATCTCCGCTATTCTGTCGGCTCCACTTGACCTTGTCTATACCAGCACTGAAAGCTGTGGCTGAGGTGATGTCTGCTGAGAGAATTGCCTTGTCCTGGCTGCAACCATCCTGACTGCGATGGCAAAGATCATTTGTGGGCTTTGTCCCCTTCCATAGCCAAACGTACAGGCCTGGAGGGCCACCACTGGAAAGGGCCAGAGTAAGAACCATAATGGGTAACAGTGGTACAGTCATGAGCCACAGTCTGACATGACATCAGAGCTGTTATACCTCTCTCACAGACACGGGTTTTGGGGGAGAGAAGGAAGGGAGGATGGAGGGACACAGAAAGCCTCCAGCAAAGCGCCCTACCTCAGCAGTGGAACCTTCTCACTCTTATCTGAGACCCTTTTTTCAACCACTTGGTTTCATCAGCCAGTCAGTTTGGCACTGAGGGAGCAGTTCCAGTTGATTTCGTGTACATTGTGACAGGATTGCAGGAGAGCATCCACAAATGCACCTCCTTGGTCCTTACCTGTATTTCTGCTCACTCCCTTGATGGGAAGGAGGGATCTCTCCCCTCAGGAGCTGCAGGACGCAGGGCTTACCTATTTGCATGTTTTTTCTCCACTTTAGCGTGAGAGTTTGTTTGCTATATAATAAAGATAGAGTTGATTAAAGCGTGTCTGGACCTGGATTAGTACGTCATTGCAACCCCTTGGAACTGGCAGCATCAGACAATCCTCCACACCCCAGCTGGATCTTCTCTTATTGGCCTAATTATACCTACCTTGCTATCCACTGCACTGACATGAATCATAAATGTCTTTATGGGCATACTTGCCGATGTACTGTGTAATTGCATAGACACTGCTCCTCACAGGCCAGATTTTCCCTGGTGAACAGTGCTGGCAGCTCCTGCTGCTAGCAGAGAAAGCAAAACGTGGCAGTCCTGCTCTGCTGCAGTGAGGGACATCAAGTAGGCAATGGCACTGCTGTCGCTTGCATGCTGCGTGAGGAGAGGTCATTCAGATGGCCACATCCCATCCTCTCCTGCAAGAATGATTTTATCTTGAAAATTTGATAGGGTTTCAAGATATTAGAGCCCTAATTTCAGCCCTGTGGCATACAAAAGAGGGCTGATGGGCAACCCTTTAAGACACTTCCAAGCACCTAAAGAAACTTCAACTACAGCTTGTTGGCAAATGTCAACATGGTTATCCTGTAAACAGTAAATATTCATACTCCAGGGGCCAGGAAGAGCCCACACACCTGCATATGGCTTCTGTGTCTCCCTGGAAGTCTTGAAAATAAAGCAAAGACCAGCTCTTCTGGATGTAAAAAAGTAGCACTGGCCTTAGATGCCTGGAGGGAATGAGATGTACAGCCATAATGGGTGTGAGGCTGCTTCCCAGCTGATGGTTCATGGAGGGTGCACAAATGAGAGGTAATCACCACCATGGAGCACACACCAGGTTTCCTGTGCACAGGACCAGTAACCATCAGCTCTAGGTCATAAGGGACCTGCCTCTGTCTCCACTGAAGCAAGGCAGGGGCAGAAATGTCCTCCAGAGAGAAGGAGCTTGATGGGAGGGCCACCACCCTCCTTCCTTCCCTCTCCTTGTAGCAGAGTCCTTGTCATGCAGAGAAGTACCAACAGGAACAGCAATCTCCTGAGACTCAAACACCCCCATTGAACATCGTCAAAGGGCCAAAAGAGCTGAACAGATCTTCTGTAGGCTAAGAGCCTGAAGAGAGTGCTGCTCCTCATCCTTCCCGAGCAGCTAGACCATACAGCCACATGGTTCAGCAACTGGATCTCTTCTTTTCTTTAAGGGGGTGGAGGAAGCTAACCAGTGTATATCATTTGTCAAAGGCTTATGATTCAAGATCCAGAGACAGTGTGGTTGAAGTCCAGCCTTGGGGGACATGAAGGAAAGGGACTTATTACATGAAAATTGCAGTATTTCAGGAGACTGAGTGTTACAAATGCCAACACTTTTCTCTGTAACTCAAAATTTGGATTCTTGGCAGTGGTTTCAAGGTGAAAATATCTGGGGCCTATTACTTATTTCCTGAACATCCAATACCTCTTTACAAACACTGTGATTCAATCCCACATATGAATACCCACCAAAGCCCAGGATGCAAAGAACTGTGTCCACCTGAATAACTGCAGACATTTATGTGTAGAGAAGAGTCTCAAAAAAGCCCAACCCCAGGGGTTTCCAGAAACAGGGAAATTAGTTAAACCACTAAAAGAAAAGAAGATGCAAGTGTCCTTTCCAAAATCTTAAAATACTTAAATTTGCTCTCTATTGATTTATCCAGCTGGTTTATAAAGATAAAAATTAATGAGACTTTTTTACAAGAAAATTTTTAAACAAAATTTTAAAAATCTATCTTTCTTCTTTCCTTTCCCTCTCTGACATAAATATTACATTCATAAATCTAGCCTGCAATAAAATCCTCTCCTAATTTATAGGATCAAGTCCCCAGAAGACACCGTCGCCTGTGAAGTTCTGCCAACTATCCATCTAAGCCTGGTACTGTGAGCATTTCACACCACTTCTTGTGGATTGCTCCATTCCTAAATGAGTTTAAGTGTTGTGCCTCTGGTGGTTTTTCATGAGCCTTCCTCAGGCACAGCTTCCACATGGTTTCATTAAAAAAATAAAAAGGCATTTAGTGCTGCTTACGTAGAGACAATTTACCAGCCTCTAAAGAGAGGCATTTCCCATAGTATCCTGCCCTATTTAACCAATCTCTTTATCACCTTGATATTGAAAGCAAACAGAAGGATGTATGATGGGAATAATTTTTAACAAGCTGTCCTTACCAGTAAGTGAGTTTGACTCAAACCTACAATTCTTCTGGGCTTGCACTGCTGACAAGCCTGGAATCTGAACCCTGAGACCAATAAATATTGCAACGTGATTCCCAGATCTAAAGACCCTAGGCAAGACAGACTTTGGGAATGAGATCCATCACAAGCAATGTATAAATTCTGCACTCCACTTTCCCCAGAAGACAGGCTACTTCCTAGCTTCCCTTGCTCATTTCAAATTTCTGTCATTTAAACATGCCTTTAAAAATTACACGGTTCTTACTGTTAAATTATGAATAAATAATATGACTTCTCTTGCCCTTTAAGAAATCTTTTCCCGCTATATAACTTGCTTAAAAGAGCATTGACTTATTATGGAAAAAAATGTACTGAGAATTTATAGTCAATTTGAGTCTGATCATTACCTATAAATCTTCTGACCTGTTTCCTGTATAATTCTCTCCCATTAGTTCAGCCAAAGCTCCAAGTAGCCTGGCTGATCAGGCTACTTCAGATTTCATATCTGTTTTTTTTTCTTTTTCTTCTTTTTTTGCTATACATCTCAACTTTATACTATCAGTGTCTAGACCCTAATCAGTGTGATGAATAACGTTCGCTGAAGGCCTGGTGTCCCTTTATACATCTGCAGACTCATCCACATTCCCCTATGGACCTCCCAGCTCACCTGACCTGCAGTCTTTTGGTAACTAGAAGCTTCCTAACTTTCAAAGACCTTTACTTCAGGCAGCGTATCTCCAACCTCTCAAAACTTCCTGAATGATGCTGCCTGATATGTCCCTCTGAAAAGCAGACAAAGAAACATTTGTCGCATTATTCCCCCAGCTGGTTATTGAGTTGAAAGGGATGGAAAGAAATCTTGGAAAGCTCTACAGTTAGATTTTCCCCATGTGTTATCTGTTCCTACTTTAACGGAGTTACATCAGAAATGAACTGGCAGGAATACTGTGTTCAGATTCAGAATTTACCGTGTTCAGTTTTGGGCCCCTCACTACAAGAAAGACATTGAGGTGCTGGAGCATGTCCAGAGAAAGGCAACAAAGCTGGTGAGGGGTCTAGACCACAAATGTTATGAGGAGCAGCTGAGGGAACTGGGGTTGTTTAACCTGGAGAAAAGGAGGCTGAGGGGAGGGAGGCTCTCTACAACTACCTGAAAGGAGGTTGTAGCAAGGTGGGGGTAGGGCTCTTCTCCCAAGTAACAAGTGATAGGAAAAGAGGCAACAGCCTCAAGTTGAGCCAGGTGAGATTTAGATTGGATATTAGGAAAACCTTCTTCACAGAAAGGGTTGTCAAGCATTGGAACAGGCTGCCTAGGGAAGTGGTTGAGTCCTGATCCCTGGAGGTATTTAAAAGATGTGTAGATGTGGTGCTCAAGAGCGTGGTTTAGTGGTGGACTTGGCAGTGCTGGGTTAATGGTTGGACTTGATGATCTCAAAGGTCTTTTCCAACCTAAACGATTCTATGAATATGTGTGATTTTAAGCCTGGCGTGAAGCTAACCTGCACAATAGTGGAGCTGGTGCAGCCCACCTTCTACATCACGTCTAACTGATAAAAAAAAGGAGAGAAAAAAAATTAAAAAGAGATATCATGCATTAAGGAGTAAGTACCAGCCCACATGGACAGATTATGTTAAAAATATCTCTGTTGTGTCTTTATCAATTGTGATTAATCCTGCAAGACCTTTTTCACACTGGCTAAGCCTGCTACCTACAGTATGCATGGTGGCACACTTAAAATGCTGCTAGCCCAGGGCTAGGAGCCAGGGGCCATGGCATCCTGCAATGTGCATCGACATAAGTGAGTTCACACTGAGCGGGACACGAGAGCTCAGACCTTGCACAGAAGCAAGCTACTTCTAAGCAGCTGAGAGTGGAGTCTTCTTTCATGGAAGACGTGCATCTCCAGAGTCCTCCTGAGTTCCTATGCGTACACATAACCACTAATCTGGCAAAGAAATATAGTCCCTTAAAACCTTTTAAAGGAACTTAATATATGTCAAATACAGGACAAATACATCATGTATAAGACAACCAAGGAATATAATGTTGATTATCAAGTTATTACAATCCAGACTCTATTTTCTAATCTATTACTTCTTTAGGAATTAACATGATAGCATTACTCAGGTCTGATTTATTCCCCGCTGAAGCCAACAGTAGCAAAACTATTGATTTCAGCTGAAAGGACGGTGTACTCGCATGGCCGATGAGTAAATCTACACTGCTAGTCTCAAACTTCCAACACTATCAACTCTTGTATCTCTGTCGCAAATCTCAGTGTATTTAGGAAAGAAAGCTAAAGCTCTTAGACTTGCATGATCAGAAGAGGAAATCAGGTGCTGTTTAAAAATTAAACAGAAAAGTAAGCTTGGATTTCCAACTTGCAGAGGAAAGCTTGAAAACATGAAACACCAAACTTGGTGACAAAAGTCTTAAAATGTCTTACGCTTCAGGTGTCTTGATTTTTAGCTCAGGCTCATTAAGAGCCCACACATAGAAACACAAAACTGTGTTCTTAATGAATATGCATGTGGCAGACACTCAGTGAATAGTTTTCCCAATAAAAAGCAGATTTTGGAAGCATGACAAGAGCACCCTAATCAAGAGCACCCTAATCACTGTTACCCAATTCAGTTTATGAGTGGTGGCCAAGCACTCCAGCATGACTGAAAACTCAGGCAGACCTTAGGAGGGTTGGGATGTTAGTTAGCAGCAATTACACAACATATCTGGATACAGTCAGTCTGTGTTCATTATACAGCAATGATTTTAATTCCCTAAGATCCCACTGCCTTTATAAAATATTGAGCACTTAGGGGTAGGAAAACTGTTCCTATTAACTTCTTTGTCCAGTCTGATTTTTATTGCCCTTTTATGCTAGGCCCTCTTTAGACAACTTTGGCAATAAATATGCTCCTAAAGACTTTTTATACTGCCACTGGAAGTGTAAAGAAGTCTGGCTGTAAATGAGAATCACGTCCAGTGAGTCCAAACAGACATGCAAAAAGAAACCAAATACTTTTAAGGTTTAATCACCTTTAGCATAAATCTACCCCATACAGGAACAATAACAGCATGTTTCCAGCCATCCAACACTGGATTGTTTCTCCAGTTGTCCCCTTTAATTAGCCTTTCTGTCCCCTGGTGCTCTTGGTTTATTACTTCAGTTGTAAACAGGGCATTATTCAAGACTGTTTCAGGCTAATTGCACTACAAATATTAAGAGTCTGGCTGTTAAGTGGTCATAAATGAGTCTTTGTAACTACTGGATGGTTAGTAAAAATAATGAAATGCAATTGTTGCATGTAAATACAAGTGACCAGTGTAATATTTTATAATGATGACTATTTAATTGAAATCTACGTCCAATATTTCTGGATTTCTGAAATATTTAGCCATATTTGTAGCAACTGGCCTTTGAAAGCCAATTCTTTGTTTTTCTTTCTCCCCAAAGAATTCTGTGTTAGATTCTGTGTTAACCCCAGGTACACAGAATGAATGCACCTAGACCATCAGTTGCCTTGAGAAACTCAGTTTTGGCTCCTCTGCATAAGTGACTTCCTTGGGAATCTGGGCCTCAAAGGTAACGAGCACCCTCAGAAGCTGCAAGCTCTGCAGTTACGTAGCATCTCTGAAAAGGGCTAAACCTACACTAAGACACAGAGGTATCTCCTAGCCTTCTGCCAGGGCCAAACTTGGTTAAGGGACAGTATGCCAGAGAAGTTTCTGAGTAAGTTCTGGGGCAGGACAAGAAGAAATCCTGAGCCTGAACTAATCCTTTGACCTCTGGGATAGTTCAACATGTGGGCACGGTGCAGATATGGCCAGGTTTGCTTAACCCAGCTCCATCAGCTTTCATCTCACCATTCTTTGCAATACTGTTAAACAGCCAACATAGGCTACGCTTTTTCCTGGAAGAATTTGGTGTGTTATGCAGCAAAACAGTGCAGGATAGACAGATGGCTGTGTCACACATGTCCTAGGCAGCAACATAAACATCCAGAGCCACAGAGTAATGAGGATGCTGTGGTTTATAAAGTTCATTAGCATGTGCTCCATGGAAAAATGTAAATGCCAGCAGTGGGATAATGCAAGCAGTAAAATACACACTTCGGTAACTATCACTAGTGAAAATTTTCTTCATATGACCCTGCCTTAGAACAAATTAGTTGACAACTAATTATGTAGCGACTGCTCTTGAGCTTATATAATCCCTGTCAAATTGCACCAAGTGTGGAGTGAGGACCTGTCCCACAAGTCATTATACAAACAATTTAACATGTTGTTCTATTGTATTTAACCCAATGCTGTTGCAAGCAGAATATCTCGGTGAGTAAACCCAAGTATTTTAAACCAGAAACAAGATAGCTCGAAGGGCTAGATAAATCCCCAACATAAACATTTCTATTTGTGTCTTCATTTGTGCACTGACTTGTTATAATGCTGACTAATTGGTTTGTAAATTTTGCTGTGGGTTCTTTTTCTTATCTCACCTACATTTTGTTGGCAAAATCCAAACAAGCATTAAGCTCCTAATGTCATCAACTAGTTGCTACAAGAAACTGTGACCCTTTAAACTCCATAATCCTTAGGGGAGTAGCAAACTCCTCTGCTGCATTAGCTCATAAGGCCTCTTTTTTAATTAGAATTTTATTGAATGGACTAAAAATCCTGATCTTAGCTTCCAGTTACCATCCTCATCAATTCCCATATCAGGAAGGGCATAGGAGCTACAGAAAAGAATGTAGCCCATTCCCTCTGCCCGGAGGAGGAGGTGTTTGCTTGACACCTGGCCAAAGGTCTGATATCCAGCAGGGTGTAAAGCTAAGCCCATTCCCACAAGTTACTACAAAGTGAAACAAAGTGTGCTCACGAAGCCCAAAATGCATATGTCACATTTCTTTCGGGACTTGTTAAATAATCACTGAGCAATTCTTCAGATAGCTATCCTCACAAACCCTCCCGAAAGCAGAAATTGTCACAGAGAGAGATGAAGCATCAGATCAGGAGTACAATGAAACACCTCTAATCATCCAGGTCCAAGTGACTTGATCACACAACGAGGCTTTGTCAGGAGTGGGAATTACGGCCACTCCTCTCCAGTCCCAAGATCATGGCATAACCCACTGGACCGTCTTTCCTTATCCAGAGCTTGCCATTGAATTCAAGCTTTGGTATTGCTGTTGCAAATACAGTTAATAACTTTAAAATAAATTAATAAAGAACAGGATCTCCTGCAGAGTTCTCGTCCCTAATAAAGTGGTGGCAAGGGAAACATGTAGTGTAATAAGAAATAATTGAAACAAAGAACCTGTCTTTTTTATCAAGCTATTTAGCATTTTGGCTTCCTTCCAAATACATTTCCTATAATTGGAAACATTAAATTGCCTGATTTAAATCTGCAGCCCCCTCAAGCACACGGTCACATTGAAGGATGTGGCATTGTTCATGAGTCAGGCTCTAACAAGAGAGCAAGTTGGAAGAATATGACACTGTTATGTTCTATTGAAAGAGCTAGGTGGAGGGGTTTTGCAGATAATAGTTAGTTTCCTGAAAAATATTGGTTTGGGGATATCCATACATAATGTAAGCAAAACAAAAAAAAAAAGGGGGGAGGCCAAGAAGAACTGGGAAAAAATCTGAACAATTTATCTTGACCTATCCATTCCAAAAATGTAAAACCATGTAATATTTTATACAGAATAGGAAAAGCATTTTCCTTTGTACCCTTTAACCTCCAAGCCTAAACACTATACAAAATGTATTATTTAAGAATGAAAGAAATATGTTGGTCCTACCTGGGTAATTTCCTTTCACTTCCTTTTCAATTCCCTAGGAAAACTAAGCATGTTTTGTTTCAAGTAAATACAAACTGTTTTTCTCTTTTCTTTGTTCAGTCAGCTCAGATAAACAAAAAGTCAATTACTATCCAGTTCTAAAACAGATACTAATAAGAAACCCTTCCACTAATGCTTCAGGTGCAGTAATGCACTGAAAGGTTCTTGTGTAAACATGGAGCCATGGTACACGAGGGGGTGTCTCCACTGTCCGTTCAGTCAATGACTTCTCTGTCTATATGTAGTGCCTTATTCCTTTGACTCATCTTTTCAGGTTTGTATCATGTACCATAATACCTTTGGCTTTCTTTTCTAGGGGTAAAAATGTCAGCAAACTCTGACCTCCCAACCAATTTCACCTCTCTACACTCTCATGGACTGATCAGTAGCACAAGTTCACAGAATGGGGCAGGGTCAGATGCGCCATTGCCATGAGATGTGGAGAAAAATGTCCTAGGAAGAGATGAAATGGAGGGGGACAGCAGCCCAAGCTGAAAAAGAAAGATACGGAGGATTAATGGAGACAAGCTATAAGTGCCAGCCATATGAAGAGCTAAAAAGAAGTCAGGGAAGTGTTTGTAAGTAAATATGGAAAGAGGAGTGGGAAGAGTGAGGACAGAAGCAGCAAGAAAAAGGCACGCACCCTTTCAGACAGATGGCCGTAGCTTTGGCGAGTGAAACTTCAAGATGGATATTACCTGCACTGAAAGGGAAAGAGGAGGGTCCCACAAGGGAAACATGCACTCCCTGTTTCTCTAGAACGTCCCAGTGGTCATGGCCTTCCCAGCACATCACAAATACCGCTTATTTGATGAAAATTTTGCAGGAAAATGAAGAGGTATTCCTGTGAATGTGCATGGCAAGAAGCTATCTTTGTAGCTAATTTGTGGACTATATTGAAGAGAATTACACCGTTTGTCCAAAAGCTTGTTTTTAAAGCTTATGAAATGTTGCCAGGTTTTATCACTGTCAAGTCATCTAAAAGCATTTTTTAATGATTACTTATCATATCTCAAACAAATAGAAAAGTCCCAAAATCTCCTATATTTCTTACGAGATGAGAAAGCATGGCAGGAAATAGGTCTGTGAAGGAAGCACCGAGGGAAGAGATATGGGCTTCTGTACATAAGCAAGTTAGGCCAGAGGTAGGTCTGGGCATAAATTAAATTTAGAGTAAAGAAAAGAAAAATCAACTATTTTCCTATAGAAAATCTTTGCAGGCTGCCATCAAAAAGAAAAACGGTAAAAATACTGTTGACTTGGGAAAGGAGGAAGAAAGTTGCTTTGTTGTTGTACTCAACCTCAGGGATGACTCTCTCTGAGACCTATTCTGCTTCCTTTTACACATACATTTGTTTTCAGAAAGCAATTTTTAATTTAAAACTGTAATTGAGTAGCATTACTTGCTCAAAATATTAAGACTTTTTAAGTAGCCCCTTGAGTAAAACATTAAGAATGTATTGCTTTGGATCCTGAAAATCAAGGTCTGCAGTATGACTTTGCTCCCCTAATGCTTTTTCTGCAGAAATTCATTATCTGAATTTTCTTCTGATTGGATGAAAGATGTTATAATTTTTAAGAACTACAAAGTACAGGAGGACCAGAGCCTGGGTTTCTCAGGAGACAGCTAATCACTCACTGAGTTTTTCACCTCTAACCCTGGTTATCTGCCACTGGAAATTACTAAAAATAATAACCCAGTAAGACTTGCAGTAATTCTATCTACCTTACCCCTCCATCTCCTCGCAAAGGAGGAGTTGGCTAGTCTGCTCCTTTCTCAGTTCTCAGCATCCCAGATCCAACTCAAGGGAACTCCCTGACTCATATATCAGCTGTTCTTCCCATGGCACCTCAGAGAAGGATGCTGCCTTCCATATGTCTTGGTAGGTAAGGACTGCTGCGTGGAGGTCTTCTGCCCCTGAGGGCCCCTGTCCCTTCCAGCCGGGCTCATAAGTAATTCTGGGAAGAAACGTTAAACGGATTCACACCACCACAACATGCGACTACTGGGTAATTGCTAATCCGTTAAGAGATTTGTTAAAAGCAAAAATGCTGCTACCTAGAGATACAGCTGCTGAGTTTGTAAGACCCTGACTCCCAACTGGAGAGTGAGGGCATTACCAGGGACGCTGCGCAGGAACAACACTCCCCTGCTTCTGCACCCAGTGCTTTTTGTCTGTTAAGTGAGGAGCCTGCTTCTCTCTGAGATTTTTAACATGCCACCACGGAGTTTCTGCAATATTTAGAAACAACTGTTATGAAACTGTATAGTCTACAGCTGAAGATGAAAAGGTGCTTTATTTACCATTACCCTTGCTTTCATCTTCCTACGTTGTGTTAAAATAAAAAGTTTACAAGGAAACATATGTCAGAGACAGTTTTTCCTAGAATGAACCTGCAATGCCCACATTTGTCAGATCCTTTGAATTTCAAAGAGCAACCTCAAAGGGCACCAGCAAGAAAAGGTGATATAGTTAAATGGTTAATACATAAATGCTTATAATTCCAAGTCCATGTTTATGCATACACATTAATACATGTGAAATCATGAGCTATGTTTTTTGCTAAGGGAAAAAAAAAAGGGAATGGCTGAGGGAATGATTTGGAGACTGTCATTTTTTTCTATTCAAAGCTCATGAGAAGGGAAAGTCATTGGGCTTGAGAAGACTCTTAAGGACTTTTTTTTAAGTTCTGTTTTAAAAAAATATGTTCTTCACCTTGTCACTTCTGTATGGCAGTACTTTCCTATATACACTTTCAGACCAACACTTGTTGTTTCCTAAGCTAATCATACCCATGCAAAGGAAAAGCAATTTAGAATCTGTACTTAAAACAAACGTACGTCAGAGGAATATTTAGAGTTTCATCTATGACTAACTATGCAAACAACGTGCTCCACTTGTCCAGGGTATCATTAATGATCTGGGATGGTGGTAGAACAACGGTGGTGCCGCAGCTGCGGTGGGAGGACTGGGCTGTATTGTGGATCACCTCAAGTGTCATACCAACTCTGAGCCCCCAACAGGGCTGTGGCAGGGACCATGAAAGACATCAGTGATGGGAGTTCCTTGTAAAGAGGGCAGGTGGACCCCAAATGTACCTGTAACTACAGATTCTGGCCTTTCAGTTGGCAGCAAGGTAAAGGCTAAATTCTGTTTCAGGCTGAGGTCTATAGTGGGAAATAAAACAGAGCAGAAGCTGACCTTGAGTAAAAGTCTTAAATAAAAATTCCTTATATCTGGAAAAAGCAAAATGACTGTTTTTCTACTTCCCGCACATAAGCCATTTTTCTTTAACCACTCCCAAATACGACATCCTAGGAACACTGTTAGAATTTTCTGCTAGAAATTATAAAGAAATATATCACCTCCTCGTTTAACAGAGGTTAGTCTGATGGTTAGTCTGGTTACCAGAATACAGGTGAATGTCAATGCCAGGAGTTGCTTCATTTGTTCAATACAATCCTGACATTTATCATCTTTTATCTTCTGTTAAAAGCCCATGAAGCTAGAAACACCCAAACACAAATAAAGACAATTACTGAACCAAGGAAAGCAGTTAACTTTCAGAGCAGAAAAATACAGCCAAGAAAGCAAAAGTAATTATGCAGCTTCCACTAAAAGATGCTAACTCTACAAAAGGAACTATGTTGTCATCTATGCATCAGTACATCAAAGTTAAATCGTCATCATGTGATTTAGATGTTTATTTAACCCCAGAGACTGATGCTGCCAAAGGGGAAAGGGATGCTGCCAAAGGGGAACAGGCATTATCCCCTTTAATAAAAATCTAATCAGATTTACTATTTGAGACATCTTATTTATTATTTAATTAGATTAGGATCAGCTCCTCTGAAATAGAAATAAATATTTTCAAGCATTTGGCTGCTTGATACTTTTCCTCAGTTATACAACTACCTTGTGTTGGCACTGGGTGATATTAAATGCCAATATTGGTAGCTACATTATTCAGAAAATCATGTATGAACACCACCTTGACTCCTGGCACCTGAAGATTAGTTTAGGTTGAAAAGGTATGGTCACTTGCTAGTGCTGTTTGGAGGCATACCAAATCACAAAATGCTCCCTTTGTTTCTAGTTGCTCCTCTGCATACAAAACAACTAGAAAATGAGTGAAACCTCAAGTACTTATCATTCTGTAAGTTGCTGGTAGTTGGAGGGATGCCTGTTGCACTGTGTATTTTGGAAGCTGGGAACATCACCGCCAAGCATATACAATCTGACTCAATTACTCAGCTGAACAAAGGCACTTTCTTATGACAATTTGCTTCCTTCTGATTTTACTTAGATAGGTTAACCACTTAGAAAATGTCTTTGCAAACTCAGATGTTTTCTTTGAGGATCATAAGTGAAACAGAGCCATGCTCTCAGTAAAAATAATATATTTTAAAACAGTGGATAATATTGAATGTATTTGCCTGTTCCACAGAACTATGTCTTCATGTCTGTGGCTTGTAAGAAAACACCATTGTGAAGGTGGTTGTGATGGGGAAAATTTCTCTCTGCCTCTGCCGGGTTTACTGCAGGCTCCAGAAGAGAAATGCCTTTGTGGTGTACGCATACACGGATGGGGGCAGGCGTAAGTCACGTCACAGATGGAGTACAACACTTTCTCTAGTTGACAAAAAGGGTTCCCCTTCTACATTTGGGAAGTAAAGACTTAAGCTCAGATATTCACAGCTCACTTCTATGAAGAGCGCACTTTGCTCCCACAACAAGGTCTGGGGTAGTGTTCCTTAGATACATGCCATTGCCGAGAGAGAGAGAAAGCAAGAAAGCAAGGAATGACGAAAGAAGAGTGTTCTAGCCTTGTTGTAGAATTTCACAAATACTTTGGTAGGTGTAATAAGTACCGTATACGCAGCTGTTGGCAGTCATCACACTTCTTAATATAGGCCAAATCAGCTTAGAAAGTGGAGATGTGGACACCTCAGCATGAGCAGCACAAGCTCTACTTATTTGATGATACTGGGCTCTTGTTTTGTTTCTTAAGGAATACAAAAGGCACGCTTCACTTGTACAGTGTGCCCTCATATTAAATTAATTTCAGAAGATTAAAGACATTGATGAGGTGATGATACAAGCAGGTATAACACCCTGATTCACAAAGGAATCCTGGGTAGAGCCAAGAGCCCAAAACCTCAGCTGGCAACACTAAACTGTAGCACTAAGGAATATATTGGAAAGATTAGCAGAGAAGCCAAAAACCACCTAGCTAAGATGCAGTTCACACTGAGTCAGAAAAGGGAGATCAAATCTTCAACAAAGAGCAACAAGAACAGAAGTCATCGTTATATACCTCACTTTAAAGTGCAGATGAAAGACTAATCTATAAGAGGTCTTCTTCAGCAGTCCTTGTGCCCCACTTTCACACTGAAATCAACACAGACACCTCCCTAAAGCAGCTTGCAGTTGCTTGAGGGAGTCATCAGAAACCAGTGCTCATGTCCATGTGGTGGGCTTGTTAAGTCCCTGTTGCAGGTATAGCCAGAATGATCTTCTACGAATCAGAAGAGTGAAAAATATGTCAGAGCAACACAAATCCCAAAGATCACCAAGTACATCAGCCGTCAAAGGCTAGAAGACAAACACAACAGCAAGGATTTCAAAGTTAATTTCAGTGCATCCAAGACTCAAGATGTCCCTATCAAGACACTATAATCTCCTCTCTACAGACGCATCAGACGTGAGAAAATGAAAGTAGGACAGGTTTGGATAAGTAAGAGTATTTGTGACTGCCTGGCACAATGCAAACTTTTTCGTCTCCCGAGCAGTGTTTGACAAAGCAGAAGGGATTCATCCAAAGGCAGTGATACAGCTGCAGGTAAACAGAGCTTCCTTTATTCCAGTTCTGGGCAACAGACATTACAACTTTTCATATAGGTACGCTTTCCCATATGGGTGAGCTTATTCATTTCCCCATTTAATGTCCTACCATTCTTTAGAGACATGGAAGACTGAGCCTGCGGACCTCACCAGGACAGCTTGGGTGCTGAGAAGCTAAATAAGGTACTTCATTGAGAGGAAGGGGACACGGTAGTTATCTGTGCCAAAATGAATTCATTTGTTCCATTAACACACATAAAAACTTTCATTGAAGTTGATGAATACTCCCATTATCTCAAACAGAAACAGGATTGCACTTATTACAAGCTTTACAAGAAACACAATGTTGATTTAAACTGAGTCAGTCAAGAAGATGTTATACTGGAGACGGCAATCTTCCCAGTGCAATTGCTCAAAACCTTTCTAGAGCTGAAGCACGTATAATGCACTTGGAATACAAACAGTATAAAGACATTTTTTCCTACCAAAATACAAGAGCTATTTGGGATTCATAAACATATTCACAAATACCCATCTCTTGTCCAAACTCTCATAAATATCAGCAGCCCAACCAGAATAAGAATAACATCCATCTGAACAGTATGCTTTTACTTACAACAATCTTCGTGAATGTTTCTTTTTATTGCAACCATATGTAGTCCCTGCATCTGATAATTCAGCTTTCAAAGGATGGTGGTTCTTGAAGCCAAGGCCAACATTTGTTGTTAAATTCAAAGATCCTAAAATGAAGGTATTAAAATTGTTTATGAGAGACGTGTCCACGCAGTTTGTTGAATGTCTTCAACTTCTCGTAAATAGGCAACTGCTGAAAGTGATACAAACTCTCTGTCCAAAGAGTGGTTTGCAGCCTTCTGTGAAAAGAATACCAAAGCCTCCAGTGTAAAATACAAGATGTTCTTTATTCAAAAAGGATGCACTCTAGGCTTGGTACATGCCTTAAATTTCACTGAAAATACAGAAAAGCAGCAAAACAGAGCAAGTTTCAACCTTGAAAAGCAACTATTCTAGTTTTATGATTTGACTTGTGAAGAATAAGACATTCAGAACTAGTCCCCTCAGTTTTTTCAGCAGAAAGTGCAAGTCCCCAAGTGGACCAAGTTGGTCCCCAAGACGACCGAGAACATTCAATTCTTCCAACTTGCACCTAATTGGGTTACCTAGTGCTAAACCACAAAATGAAATACATATATTATCTCCAGTCTGAAAACAGCCCCAGGGAACCCAGTAGAGAGAGGAACCATTTTTCGTGCATCAAACATAACAGCATATGGTTTATATTCCTTTCATTCTTAATGCATCCAGTTTAGTCTTTCATTAACCAAAACCATCTTTGTCAACAAAGTTGAATTTCTGAAGTATAACCAATTCATTTTTAAAGTATCTTTCTCAAAAAAGAAAATGTTGTTTCAAAATTTAATTACAAAGCATGTACTTGACGCAAGTTAGCACACTAATTTAAACATGATATACCAAAATTAAAGCAGAACAGATCTTGACTATTCTACATAAGCTGCATTTTTGTAAGACTTTTTTGGACCTGACCCAAGAAAGCACTAAAGCCTGTGTTTTCTCTTCTTTACTTGCGTGGGACTTGACATCACCTTTCCCAGTCTTTGTTGTTTCTTCTTTCCACTCTTCTGTCATTTCCCGATGTCTCCATCTGCTCTTCTGGGAAGAGTAACTATCCTGCACTCTCTGTCAAGAAAGTCTCCTCGGTACCCTTAGTGCTTCGCAACTATTGACTTGAGTTTGATGCTTTATCTTGGGATTCATGGCTGAGTATTTGGGGCAGAAAGCAGACCCAGTATCTCCTTTTGAATCTGGCAGAGATTAGCCACAGTGGCCATTTCTCTGCTGTCATCATGCAGATGGGACGAGACTTCAGCATGTGCTTAATGAGAAACACAGGAGAGAACTGTTAATTGAGGCAGGACTGCAGATCCGTGTTCCTGAGTCACGAAGGTGGTCTGATCAATCTCATCCCACACATTCAAATGCTTTCATGAACAGCATACTTTCCAAAATGGAAATCCTTATAGCAGTACAGGGAAACAACTACTCAAGTGTGGGCCCATTTCAAGAAATGTAAAGATCTGTTTGTGAAGGGGTGGTTAGCTGGTGAAAAAGAGAATTTCCAAGTAAAAAACTGGGAAACTTGGTAAAATCTTAACTGGGCTGCTAGCCGCTTTCTTACTACATACAAGGAGTGTTTAAAGATATTAAGCATTCTCTAAATAACTTCAAGTTATTACCTTTAAATAGAGGCAGGCACAATATCTTCTCTCTTCCCAACAAGCAGACAATCTCACCACCACCTGCCACGGAAACCCTGCAGCACCACTAGATCTGCATTCCCAGACTCCAGTCAGTAGTAAGGCAGCCCTGGGCCATGCTCTGGGACATTACAGGTTACATTCTGCCTTTGGGCTGCACCGTGGGCACCTCTACTATTTTGGGTTGTTTCTGAGGTTGCTGGGAGGCAATGTTTCCAGCGTCTGTGTTAGAGGATCTTTCACTGTTGAAGTAATCTTTTCCAGACAGTGCTTGGAAGGAGCAGCTCCTAATCCTTCAAAAGTAAATGACGTTTTGGCTGCAGTGGAGAATGGAGGAAAATATCCAAGGAGGACATGGAGGACAGGTGTTTATGAGAGAGGAGACTCTAGAAATGATATATTGCCAAATTAGCACTAAAATTCCCTCGTGCAGCCAGAAGGATTTTAGCAGCTTCCCTGACCTGCCTTACAGATGTAGTCCAAAACGATCTCCTTTTGCTTTACCAGGATGCCAGCGAAGGCACTGAAGCACAGAGATTTCATGGAGACAGTCCCACTTTGGCAGAGGACCTCCGGGGGACACCGGCTCAGCTCCCTGCAGACATGCCCTGCACTGGGCTCGCAGCTCCTGTCCCCCTGCAGCCTGTTAGCTTGCAGTGTCCCAGTTCCCTGACCTCCCCGGGGTCCGAGGGTCCAGCATAATCACTCAGCAAGCAGCGCGGGGACAGGGCTTCATCCCTGTATGCAGGGGACTTCAAACGTCCTGGAGAGCTTCCAAAAGGGAAGCAAAACCTGAATCCAATGGGGCTGAAATTGCTTGTTGAACACGCTCACTTCTTTCCTCCCCACCTCTCTCCTGGACCCCAAGCTCGAGGAGCGAGCAAGCAGGCTCTGAATGAACGTCCTGCTGGTGGCATCTCTGGAGATAGCCTGGAAATGGCTGGGGGAAAGAAATACTTAGGGGGAAACAAATGAGAGAAACCTGGTGGCAAGTTTTGGGTTTAGGCTCATGGACAGTGCAGGCAGCTAATTCAATTCACAGCAGCTGGCATGCTGAGGAGCTGCTTAGGTTAGTCACCAGAAATTCAAAGGAAAAGGGCTTGGCATAAGCCTTGTGGTTTTGAAGGCAATTACGTCTAGTCTTTTTAAAGTATTTAGGTGTCCAACAACTTCAATGGGGGCAAGGACACCTCAAATTGCTCAAAAGCTGTTTGCCAGGATTTTATTCCATGAGGTGAAAAATGTAGGCTTAAATCCTGTAAGATTTAGGAAGCCCAGGTTCAAACCTGGGCTTATAGTCCTGTGACAGGGTGCTTTTCCTCCTGATGCTGCTGGCTGCCCCACCACTGCTTGTCCCTTACCAAAGGGACACTGGGTAGCACTCACAACGCTCACCTTTTCTCTGCGCTCTGCTGCTCGGTCCTGCCGGTCCCCAAGCTGACCTGGCCTTTCTGACCCATATCTATACTCTGCATGGAGGGCGTAACCAGCTCAGGTGAACATTCACTCCAGGTTTCATACAGTTACATGAGATGGTGCAGTCCAAGCTTTCCAGCTCTCGGGGAGGGGGGGGGAGGGAATGAGAATATAAAGCTTTAAGAGGAGAAAACAAACTTAAAGACTTCTGAAGTTGTTTGAAAAAAATGACTTTATGATGCATAAGCAAGTCTACAGGGTACTTCTTTAATACTCCTTCTAATGTCACGAGCTGTGCGCAGACACCCAATCCCGTACATCACCAGGGGAGCCTGTGCTCATAAACCCCAGGCTGTGGACTTCCCTGGGCTGCAGAAGTGGCAGCTCCTAAAAGCACTCAATGATTGAGGAGTGGCGGTCCCCTGTTAGGTACCTTTGTCCATTCAAACCTCCACATGCAAAGACTTCCTCCTCCTATTCATTCACCTGAAAGCATTTATAAAATGATCAGGCAAACAAATAAAAGCGGGCTGCCTCTGCATGCTGCAGGATCTCCGAAACTTCCCCCAGTTTGTAAAAAACACAAATGTGTCTTACCAATGACTGGAGCAATGCCTTCACCCAGCTGTATGGAAGGGTGTGCTAAGTAATTACTGGAGAACACTGCAAGGCCCTTTTCAGAAGCACGGAGACCAGCTGGTTCTCTGAATGAGAAGGGAACAAGCCAACAGAAAGGAATCTACACCAGAACAAAAGAAATGGCAGCTGAGAAAAAAAGTCAGAGATAATGTTAATGAACTGATTTAGGACTGGTGTGGAATATGGTCGCCTTCTTTGTGTGTCAGCACAAATAGCTCAAGCAATGGACACCAACCTTGTCCCCTTCCTGAAGTGGTCTGGGTACAAAAAGCAGAGAATTACAGGTTTTTCAAAACATCTCAGACAGTAACTTGGAAACAAGATGGTCATAATTATGGCCAATTTGTCTAAAAGTCCCATGGTACCAAAGCACTATTTTACATGGGAGCTTTCAGAGAGAATCTTTGCAGTGGGAAAATCTGCTTGAAAATATTTTTTTCTCCCATGTTGTGAATTGACTGCCTTGAGAATGATGGCAGAGGGGCGATACCTCTGGTGGTACCAGACTATACCTGGCTGGGCAGGTTGTTTCAAAACAGCCTTCAAGCTAGGGAACCCATTTGCTTTTGACATTGGCACAAATCTCTTTCCCTGGTCTCTGTCATACTGCAGAGCAGTTCAGCCATGCCCTCTGTTTAATCTGACACAATCACCGCTGCCTTAACACAGCGTGGCTTGGAGCAGCTCTGGGTACTGAGGCCCTGGCAGGAGGGTAATATAAAGGTGACAGCTGTAAATCACGTGTGCTGCCCAGGACTAAAGTCCTGCTTGTGCTCGATGAACCGTGCCGGAGTCAGAGCGTGTTCTGTAATAACAACTCACGGCTCTTGACAAAGAGAGACTTAGTGCTGCCTACTCATTGTTCCTGTCCTGATGGTGTTATGCTGTCCACGCAGCTGCTATACAGCCAAAGTATGAGACAGCCATCACCACTAAAGCCCTCTGGCACTGAGGAGGAAGCCTGCCCCAGCTACAGAGCCAGGGGCAGGGGAAGGAACTGCAGAAAAATTTGAGGATGCTCCTCTCTCTGTGCAGCTCTGCCATTCACCCTGTTCCATGGCTTGCATGGACGGTATGCCTGTTAGCTGGAAACCTGACTCTGGGGAGAACCAGAGTCCCTCAGACTACACTTTGCCCGAGATCACTGTCTGTTGCAAGCCCTGTGGCCAGCTGCCCTGCCTACAGGGTGGGTTTGGCAAGGGGTCACGTCTCGCACAAGCCCTGCTGGCTCTTCTGCACATGGGAGGACCTGGCTTGGTTTGACACTGCACCCCTCCAAGCAGGACAGGCACGATGGGGGCACAGCAGCCTCCAGCCAAATCTCCCCCAGGCCTCAACGTGGTGCCCAGCAGATCCTCCAGACTCAGTGTCCTTCCAAGCCATAAGCCCAGGGCACACAGCACTTCCCCACCTTATGCTGCACAGCGCTCGCCGAGCACAGGCCCACGCACTGGCCCTGGCCCTCTGTATCATGAAAGAGTTAGCCTAGTTTTTTGGGCTGTCTGGCACAGCGCAGGCAGCCAGGGAGAGCACATAGGGCAGCAGGAGCTGGGCTGGCAGTGGGGTGGGTTGGCTGGTGAAGCCGAGTTTTCCCGTGATGAAACACCACATGGACACGACCAGAGACAGGCAGGAATGAGCTAGCACTGAAAGATGGATGGGCTGTACAAGCACAAGTGCTGGCCCGGGCACTGCCCACAGAGGTGGCAGAGACCGTGGTCTCTCAGACTTTAGGGAACAAGTTGCTACTGACCAAAAGGTACCCTGTTTCCAGTGACTCTCATGGATCACACACATCCTTCCTCTCTCATCAGTTAATCACCGCCACTGCTATTACTATGGCTAATGATTTACTTCAAAATACAATTCCATTTTTATGGCAATCCCCCTTACGCATACATAACAGAATAGGAAAAATCCAGCTTTCCAGGTAGCTTGTGTGACCTCAGCCACTGCCCAAAACAAGTCCAAAGATCCCCTACCACAAACCTCACACTTAGTCTGTGGTTGGAAAGTCACTGTGTTACGTAACTTATTTTTTGGGTAGGGCTATAAAATTTAGCAGTGGAAAGCTATTATATTTACTGAGAGGTCAGCACAAATTACCTTGGGTTTTTTTCCTTAAACCAAACAAAGCAGGCTTTTCCCTGGACGGCAACAGGCAGTGACATTTTCTTTATCTGTATGGTTTTATTACTGCTGAATGAGATGGTGAGCTTAGTAGGTAGAACAAGTTAAGGATTCCCTCTCTGTGCCATGCATATAACCATCATCCCTCTGTCTTTCAGAGCCTGAAAGATAGAGTGACCTGTGCTGAAAATGAGCATAACAGGAAAAAAAAAAATTAAAAGAAAAACCAAACTCACTTTCAGGGTATACTTAATAAAAGAAAACCCGCAGGGAGGGAGGAGGGGGCAGAAAAGGTCATCTAGAAGAGTTGCGTTGGCATCACCTATTGCACAGTTTTCTACGTGTCTGAGGAACAATGAGTGGAACAGAAGTGTCCAGAGAAAAGAAAGCCGAAACTGAACTTCCTGTCCTTCATCTGCACTTTCCTAAAGCTTGTAGTTGTTCGAATCTGGAGGATTTAACTCGGGTCAGTCTCAAGTCAAGAAGGGTAGTTCTTTAAATAAACTGCTGAGTGCAGACAGTATATTTTCCATGAATGCCAGTCACAGGCTTGATATCTTCTAAACAAGATACAGTAGCTCCTGGGAGAGCTTTAAAACGCGGCCCTAGAAAGACTCGGGATCAGTAACCAGCGCTGGTAAAGTCTGCATGAACAGCACGACCCTGCCATCTCCTGGTGCAAAGCCCAATAACATTGTGTCCTGGTTTGAGGTAGAACAGAAGTGGTCTACATAAATGTGAAAACTGCCAAGAGTTACCCGCATTTTCATTGCTGGCTATTCATGTTGCGTTAATTCCTAGTAGCCACAAGTCCAGGATGCTGTGCAAGGTGCCCCAGCCCTGCAAAGTGTCACAAGTAATTGTGTGACTGTGCTTTTGGGGAGGGTCCGGACCATGAAAACCCATGTCACATTTAGAAATGAGGAGAGCAATGCCTCCATAAATATAAAGATTGGGAAAATTGACTTATTGCTGTCTAAAGAAAAAGTGCCTGTCAGCTGTCAATCAGCCATTGGAAAATATTCATGATGAGCAAAATCATTCACCATCTGCCAAACCTTGTCAGCAATATGCAGCTCAGTGAAAACGCCTGCAGTGATCTGTTAGCAGGGAAGGAGGCTTAATCTTCTAATTTACTGATTTATGTGTGAGTTCTTAAAATTCACTAATCAACCAAAGCAGCGCAGATGTTTGACTTCTCTTTCAAACAGATCTAGCTGCTTGTATTATCCAGTCAACATACATATTTAACTTCATCTCTACCATGAATACGAGAGTGTAAGGAAGGTTTCAGTAGGACTGCATCAGGATTCAGTCCTAGTCTCGATTAAATTAATGCCAAAACTCCTGTTTGATTTCACTAATGCCAGGATTTCATACTCAGTAGGATCAGAGTCTATTTCTATTATCTATCACAGCATGAATTGTGATGTGCAACTGTGCTATTGTGAACGTGCAAAGATTTGCAAAGTCAATTACTTGAAGAAATCCAATGAATGATTCTGAATCGCAAATACACTGGAAGAACTCCAGATCTATTTGTTGTCTCACTGTGACGAGAAATAAAAGAATAACTTAATGTTCTCATTCAGATTTTTAGCTGGGGCATCAGAGTTCGCCTTAGCCACCTATGTGCTCATTAGTTACTGTTGAAAATACTCATAAACCTACTGCTGAGGCTTTTTGATTGTTAAACAAAATCCTGTGTCAGCTAGGACTTTAGAGATTCCCTTGCCAGGAGCTGCACTGCAAAGGGGAAATGGACCTGTCACTCTCACATGTTACCATCCTCAGTTACCCGCTGTGACTGGCGAGCCTAATGAGAAGGTATCCCAACAGCACCCCCAAGCTGCAGAGATCTCAACACCTTTTCATGGGAAAAGCCCCGATCCATATCTGTCAAGTCAGCTAAGAGTGCAAGACCCTGCATTAGTCCCTTCTCCTCGCTGCCACCCTGCAGGGTAGCTCTCCTCTGCCTTTGCAGAGCACCACCAGTGCCTGCCCCGCTGCAGCACCCGTGTGCCAGCACAGACGACCACCCTGGGTGCAAAGCCCCGGAGCAGGAGGGGGGTGTTACACTTCAACAGCAGCACCCTGCCTTGAGAAGACATCTTCCCCTGGAGCAGCCGCAGCGGGTCCCACTGCATCTGGGGACTCAACCATCGTCAGGATGAACCATCACGTCATTCCTCACTGGAAAGCAAACGTCTTCTCCCTGTCCCCATTACCCAGCCTAACTCCTCCAGGTTTCTGATAACGTGAGAGAACTTCAAATATTCCCTGCCTGCTACTCGATGGGACACCCCTATACTTGGAAAAATAAAACAGACTTTGACAAGAAAATCATGCAAATACAGAGGGAAAAAGTTTTTTTTTTCTGCCACCTCTCCTTGAGACAGCAGAGCACCTGGCAAACCAGCTTCCCCCATAACATATAGACTACAGCACCCTGGACCGTTGTCTTCTATCAGCCAGTGTGGGGGAACAAAACAATCTGCTCTGACAACCTCTGATCTACAGCAGACCTAATTACAGACAAAGCCCCGAAGTCCTTACTGCCCTCACTAGGCGGAGAGCTATTAACCCCACTGAAGTTTAGCTTGACATAGGACTGAGGAAAAACGTGAGGCCTAATTCTGTTGTTTGCACCCACACTGCAAAGCCAGCAAGAACTGCAAACACCCTGCCAGCGGGGGAGCAATGCCCATGAGAAAGGGCAGCACAGCAGTCCTTCAGCGGGAGGCTTTCAGGATGAAACTAATAAGCCGGTATTCTCATCAATTCTGATTTCTCATGCCAGATTTGTCTCACGAAGGGGCTGATACCAGAGAAGTTAGAGGGGGTGCTCAGCCTGCGTGGTGGGGAGAGCGCACAAAACGCTGCTCCTCACACCAGCAGCCCACCCCGCTGAGCTGGCCACCCTATTGGAGACAAAAGTGGAGGCTACAGTACACTGCTAGTCTGCCCTGTACCCTCAGCCCTTTCCAGACATCAGGAAGAAGGTTTTCAAAGTTATTTAGATGGTTGAAAGCAGCAAGAGATGCCTGTCATGACTGTCAAAATCTCCTAAAGCAGGCAATGGAAGTTAAGAACCAAATCTACTTACAAACTCATACAAATCCCACATCTTCCGATGCTTCTGCACCTCTGAAGACCTAGCCCACTATAACTCCACATAAGTAACCCTATGTCCACTAAGCACAGCAGCTGAAATTTTGGCTAATTATATATCCATAATTTATATATACATATTTATTTAATTAATTGTATTTTCTATATAACCTAGCATTCATTAGGCCTATTTGGAGGCCTGTTTGGAAAAGAAGGAACTATTCACTCTTCTCCTTCACTACTCATCGCCCCAGGAGGGCTGAGGGGGACCTTGCCCTCATAGCTAGAGGGGTAATTGCTTCCTGATGACAACAGCTGCTGTGCTGTTGTACCCTGTGCTACAGATACACAACACTGCTTAGATCACAGACAGATGGAGGAAAGGGTTTGTTTAAAAAAAAAAAAAAAACAAAAAAAAATGTGCAAGTTTTGTATTAATTTACTCATTTTTTTATGTGCTGTTTTGCTTTTGAAACCAGGCTGCTTGGTATAAATCAAATAGATGATTCCACCAAACAACAGCGATGGTGGTGCCCCTTCCTGAGGATGCAAGGTCCCAGCCAAGGGTCACTGAGATCACAGGACAACACGGGAACTGCTTTTGCTCCACAAACCAGTTTTAATTTACCCCATCTGTAAAGGTCCAGACTCCAAACGTTTCAGGCTGTTAAGGGCACCAGGACTCTCTAGCTGGACAGATGTCCTACTGTAATGGGAGCCCTCTCAGGAGAAAAAATCCACAACAACAAACAGCAGCTTGGGCTGTCACTTACTTTCATTTACAACTTTAAAATGCTACAGGATTTTTTAAAAAACCCTCAGGCTAAGAAGAGAAAGCAGCTGCCCCTTGTTTTTATATGCATTAGTTCACGCCCTTTGCACCAAAGCGTAGCTCAAGGCCAACACCCACAGGAAGTTAAAATTTGTGGTAAGCCTGCAATGCCCAAGCTTCAGCTGGCATTTCACTGTCCTCACAGCAAAGTCTTTCCAAGAGGAAGAAGGGACTTTTGGTACTCCTTCAAGGCAGGTCATACAGGATGTTTAAGGTTCCGAAACAGCAAAAGTACGTGTCACTTGCAGTAATACTGTTGGTAATGATAACAGGGTGTTATCACCCTGCTTCATACGCTTTTAACTAGACCTCAAAGCATTTTACAAATGTGGGAAATTATTATCAAAAAGGGAATTCAAGCATCAAGAAAAGACATCAAAATACACAGCAGATATGTATCAGAGCTATTTCCTACTAACTTGCTGATCCACAGTGCCTCCATGAACGGCTTTTGGTATTTCATGCAATTTGAATGTTAAGTCTTTTATTTCAGTTGTTGATGTGTGAAGATTATTTTGCAATTTTATTTTTCCTTCTGTAAATTGATGCGTTGGAAAAAAAGTCAAAGCTTCTGAATGACTCAGAGACTTGATTATATTCAAAATATAGGCTCCCAGGTGCTATGGTTTGAAAGTGTGGTTTAAAACCTTACTTAAGCACCACAAGTTATCGAACACAGTAGTTGGTGAAGGATACAAAAGCAAGTGATGTGCCTAGCTCTGCCAAAATATGCAATCCCAGTGTACTGTGGAGCTTTAAACACATCTGAGTGAAAAAGAATTTAAAATGGAAAATCAAAACCATTTCTTCCAAAGCGACGTACCATGACCAGAATATTTTTTAGTGTTATTAAACAAAATTCCATCAAATACTGATCCACTCACTGGAAGGTAGGAAGTGATATACAAGCATGTGTTATTGCTGTTATTATTACACAACCACAAATACCCAATAGTCATAGCTCCTATAATTGTGAACTGACTTTTCAAAACCGTTATTTTGCTGTTTATTTCAAACCAACTTTGATACAACAATTTATCTAAACTGCTCTCTCGCTTGATAAAGGTCAAAATAATCTTGAAAAATATACAAAAATATTTGTTTGCTTTCAGGTTTTTTTCAAGTCAGCTGTATTTAAGTTGTTTGTTTTCCTGGTTTGGAATTTTTTTTAGCATAGCCAGTAAACTGCAAATCACTTATTTGTACAGTTTTACTGTAGACTTAGCATCTCAAGGTTTCTAAGCCCTCCTGTTCCAAAGTTGTATGGTGTAAAATGCCGAGACCCTTTCGATAGCACTTTGACTAACGCAGAAGGCCACTCTGCAGTTATTATTACCACCTCACCTTTCCAATATCTTGCTAAAAGCTACTTAGCTGTTTCAAAGAATGCATATTACCTTTATGGTGATTAAGAGAGACACACACCCAGAGCCCTAAGAAAACTTAGCAGCTGAGAAGCTATTGACTACTACTTAAGTACATAACATTTGAAGCACATACCAAGGTCAGTGGGGCTTTTACAAGAGCTGTCTGTGCAATCTCACAGATGGACCTTTATATCAGCACAGAGGCTGTGATCAGACAAAGTGGCCAATTTGCCTTGGGGTAAGAGTTTAAAAAGTGCCTTGATCTGTTTAAAAAACTCTCTGAGCTCCAGCATCAGCAGAGGCAGTGACAAGCGATAATAAAGGTCTCATTAAGCCTCAGTGGAACCAAATACAAATTCCCCTTGTTGCTGGTCTCCCCAACTTCAAACAGTCACTTAGTTGCTTGAGGAGAGCCCTGGGAAGAGGTGGGAGCCGGGGCCAGCAAAGGTCACAGCTGAACCTATATTTCACTACGAGAAAATAAAGACCTCCTTATATGTAGAGAGGGTCTGCATTTATACACTCAGCTAAGGCCTGGTAAAAGGCTCTAGTATAAATAGGTCTTTGAACCAAAAAGATGTCCTAGCGCAGCAGAGTGTAATAGTACCTGATACTTAATCTCGCAGTGGTTCCTTGGTTTACGTGCCCGTTAACCACAGGGTATTTCTGCAGCTATCAGATTTCTGCCTGTGCTTTGGTCAAGCTCTCACGCACAAGGCTTCTATGTCCAGGCTCTGGCAAGCTCCCTTATTTTACGACACAATCTCAGACTTGGCTGCTTTTCCTAAATGTTCAGACAGTTAGCTTAATGCCCTGAAGGGTCAATTAAATATATATCCAGCAATATCATTAGTTTAACAAAAAAAAAGGCGCTAAAGAACCATTAGAATACAAACGCCTGAAAGTGCAGATAGATAACTGTCAGAATAAAAGGCTGCTGGATGTCTTCCAAAAGGCTTTTAGAGAAAGGAAAAGTTAGCTTGATCTCCTGCTAGCATGAAATGCTCATATGTACTTTGAAAAGTTTGTATGCAGTTTATCACATTTTTCCTTCTTGTCTGAGCAAATGTTACAGTGAAAACAAGGATGTTGGCACGAACTCTCGGAATTAACTCATAGGAGTTAGTTCAGCAGGATAGAGGGCCATCAGCTGCAAGCACATCCTTCCTTTGCCTGTTGTCAGTCTGAAGAACCAACTCTACCCAAATCCATGTTACAGCAGAATGACCTCTTTGCTTTAAGCACCAGCTGCCTCTGCAGCTTTCCTCCCTTTTTTCTTCTTTAGGACTTGTAGAAGGTTTCAAATAAATAAGCACATCCCTTTCCAAAGCACTTGGAAATGGTACTGGCAACTTCTGTCTCAGCTACTCTGCAGACTTGTGGGAACTGTACAATGGCTGAAAGTCACTGATTTTCTCAGCTACCATTTTCTGTGCTGACATTGCCACAGAAAAAGCCTCTATTTCACATCTGGGAGGTAATCCAGAGACTGGAGTGAAACCATCATATCACTTAACTGAAGCGAAAAGTCATCAGGAACACATGCTGGTTTACTCTTGGGAGATTCAGCTATGCCAACATCTGGATTGGAACCAGCAACCTTGGGGGAAAAAGTTATCCAGCCTTCTATTTGTCTTCTCAGCCGCTGAGGTCTTGACAACCTGTTATGCATACGTCACCTGTAGTTCTCTTCATAGTGAAATCTTTCTTAGTTAGAACTGTTCCAGTTTCCTGAGTAACGAGGTTGATAATTCACAAGTAAGACCTAGTCAAGACGTGCTATTTTAAGTCAATTTCATCCTCCACTTACCACGCTTAGAAAATAATCACACTTCTCTTCTGATGATTTTTTCATACTTTTACTCAGCGGTGTTCTCAGTAGCTCTCCCCAGTCTGTGACACACATGAAAGGAAGAGAAGAACAGCTGAAAAAACAATGCAGTGGCCCGTTCTCGTAGGGACAGACAGCTGGGGTTTGCTTGGCCACAGTGAAAAATAACAGCTGTGCTCTGCTCTGTGATCCACAAAGGATCCCATAGGATCAAGGAAAGTGGCTACAACAGGTCTAGGGAAATTTAATCCTGCTGGCATTGTGTACTCCCTGCTGTGACCCATGGCCTTTTGTCTGCTCCCTCCCATCCCTCGTGATTCCCTCTGTCCCCATTTCTGTGATCTACCTTTCCAGTCACCAAGAATATTTCAGCTTTGAATCAAAGTGACGCTGAGGGAGAACTTCACGAGCCCCAGTATTGAATTCATATCTATCAAAACAACCCTTGCTCCAGGTAGTCTCGTTCAAGGCTGTTATCTCCGGTGTATTGATTCAGAGCAGCCTTTTGGAAATAAAAGGCCTTGACAGGTATGGCTTCTTTTATTAGATTCTCTGAACTGAGGTGAAATCCTGCCCGCTGAACCAGTTCAGTCCCCAAGAGTGCCAAAAGGCAGATCGGAAATCTCTACAAATGAGCAAACTGGAACATCTGTTTTCCATTCTGTTGGTGTTTCCTACCAACCATGAGCATGCCCATATGAGCAGTTGCTTGCTGTCTTCGTTTCATCTGTGACGCAGAATGCACAGGACATAAGATCAGTGGCTTAATACACAACAGAACAGCTGTGACCTCCATTCAGCCTGTGCGGATTCTGTTGACTTCCATGAGATTAGCATGAATGTCTGTCCCCAGCACTGAGCATTAAGGCAAAGAATGAGTAAGTTCTCAGCTCTATCTGAAGGCATTCCTAAATTAGAGAGTAGTATTGTATGTTGGCTGTGTGGGAGGCAAACTCTGTCTGACTTCACATCTTTCTGGCACCTTCTGCTGCTCTCCTACAAGATAGGTCTGGCAAAAACTTAACTAGACAGAAAATGTAACTTCTACCCAGCGTGTCCTGTGAGCAGGGATAACCACACGTGGTCAGCCATCTTCTCAGCCAACACTCCTGTCCATCCTTCACAGGGCAACATTCCACTAGGAAATGCTTGAGGAATTGACTCAGAGCCAAAGCTAAATCTTGATAGGAAGGACTGAGTTTCATTCTGAGCAAAGAAGGAAGACCTGCGAACTCAGGATGATTTAAGCTCCCTTTTCCTGCAGAAGCCTTGATAAATCTGCCCCACTGCATACAAATGAGCACGCCGTATGATGTGTGTGATTCTAAGGCAAATGACCTGAAGAAGCCTGGATGATGTGGATGACTGATGGCAACTTCAAGCCATGACTCAGATTAGTGCAGATCACCACTCTGAGCTTTATAGGTTTTGAGTGGTCAGCTCAGCCAAGCAGTCACAGTTTAGAAGTCTTCAGTGTAGCCAGTTAATTGACATTACAAAATTGGCATTAAAAGAATTTTAATGTGTTTGTCTAAATGAGTCATATGATAGAGCAGTTCATTACCAAAAGCATAGCATTTAAACTCTAGGGGGTTTGTTTGTTCTGTTTTAGTAAAAGACTCTATTGGACTGCTACATAAATACATGGACCAATGTGTCACACAGGATTAAATCAACAACATCAACCGTTTGCTAACATCTTTCTAGCTCCATTTTATTTTTTATCTCAATACAAATATTGCATCTTCCATTTCCCCCCACCTCTACCAAAATCTGCCCACCTTATCCCTTCTTTCTTTTAATTTCTCTGGATATATTTCTTCCCTTTTTCCCTAAACCGTTCTTTTTCTTTCTCCAATCTGTTGTCCAGGATCATCCTAGGCTTAGCATGACACTGTGAAGTGTCAAGGCCTTAGATATAATTGCTCCGGAGGTCTACATGACTCACAAGCACAGAAATCTCAATTGAGCAACGTGAGTCATTATGTATGAACACCGATAAAATGCATACCCCTCATCACCACTTGTCTTGTTTGACCTGTACACACTGATGCCTCAAGTGGCAGAAAGTACATTAGGAGTATTTTACAGTATTTAAATGGCTTATTATCATAGATCCATTTTTTAAACCCCCCTTATCAACAACCACCTCCAGTACCCAGCAGAACCCAGAGTGAGGTTCTCAAAGAATAACATGCTCCAACAAACAAAGCACCAAGTCCAACCATTGAACAGGGGCTTCACTTAGCTGAGGAAGGACTTTTTACAAGGGCAGGTAGTGATAGGATGAGGGGGAATGGCTTTCAACTGGAAGAGGGCAGGTTTAGATTAAACATTAGGAAGAAATTTTTCACTCTGAGGGTGGTAAGGCACTGGAACAGGTTGCCCAGAGAAGCTGTTGAAGCTCCATCCCTGGAGGTGTGTAAGGCCAGGCTGGATGGGGCCTTGGGCAACTTGGTTTAGTGGGAGGTGTCCCTGCCCATGGCAGGGGTGTTGAAACTCGATGATCTTTAAGGTCCCTTCCAACCTAAACCATTCTATGATTCTATGATTCACCATCATCATCATGCTAATTTTTGGAAACTCTGGCTACAAAAAAGACCAGGTTCTCCGTCCCACTACCCACACCTACCATGGGAAGGAGATGGCAACAGATTCCCAAGCACTCCTTCCTCCTTGCAGAACACAGCCTGGGACAGCCCAACACATTAAGCAATTACTAGGGCCATTTATCCAACAGAAGCAGCAAGAGGAATGACAAATTTCTGTCATAATATCAACTTTTGTTTCCTATTTGCAAGTTTGATGGAATCTGAATACACCAGTTAGGCAGGACTGTGTTTTGACCTGAGCAGGACTAGTTTCTGTCACTGACACTTATCTAACTACGCTTAGACAACCAAAGTGATCCAGCTTTCCCTTAGACACCCACCCAAACTCCACCACACACACAGAGCTTGGACAAAGTTACATGTTATTTTGCTAAACATACTTTACAATGATGTAATCCTCACCCAGGAGGAAAAATCACAGTGGTCTAGCTATAAAGGATATAAAAGTATGTAGGATCCCTGTTTCTCTGCTGGCTACAAACCTGGGAGAAGAAGGTGGGCTTAAAGATTAAAATAGCCAGAACACACTCATGTTCCTGCACACAAAAGAATACATAATAATAATTGACCCCAGCCACTAAAATACCTGGGATGTATTACATATATCTTGGTAAAACTGTATCAAGGCTTTTATTCATCTAAGCATTTTGGGTTTATTGTAGCAATTAGACCTTTAATCAAAATATTTCTACTAGTCAAGCTCTAAGATGTGGAGCAAGCCTCAGGGTTGGAAAATGCAGTGTGTGGAAATTCCACTGAGGCTGGCTTTTATGGGTTCAAAATGCTGAAACAGTGAGACATGGATCATCAGAAAAACTGTCTGCAAAAGCATATTCCACTTGTCCATTTATGATGACTGGTAAGTGCACGTGTGTGTACACACAGGAATATATATATACGTTCTATACACATGGCTATAGTTGTGTTCAAATACTTTTCAGGTGTTCTGATTAGAATTACTAGAAAGAGCAGCAATGACACAGAAAGTGTGGGCAGCTGAAGGAACAGTTAACATTTCTGTGATGCATTCAGAATTTGAATGCCATGTACCAACTGAACTGTTGGTTTTTTGTTGGTGCTTTTTTTTGTTTGTTTCAGTAAAAGGGCTCTATGGCAAGGTCATTATAGTGTGTATAAAAGTGACATTTAAAAGGTATTAGCTCCTAAAACTTGTGGTCAGAAAAACGTAAAGGCTGGCTCAGGTGCCCTCAAGAAGTTTGCAGAAATTCAAACATCTGCAAACCTAGTTCAAAGCCTGAGATATTTCAAGCAGAGCTATGGCCTAAACTGATTCAATATGAAACAACTCACTTTTAGAAGCTTTTGTCCAGAGACACATGAAAGATTTTGGGTTTGAATTCTCAGCTCAGTTGAGGACAGAGCTCAAAGCATCCTGCAGGAGGCATCACTGCACACATGTATACTTGTGGCAATCAGACCCCTAGTCCCAAAAAGAACCACCTTGCAGAACTTCTGCTTCCTAGAAAGATCCAGTGATGAGAGAAATCAGTGCCCAGTACTAGTACTCAGTACTCTTCCACCTGGGATACATTTTAAACGAAAGAGAGGTGAGGATGTGTCAGTTTACAGCAATTTACAGCATAGAAATCCCTGACCCTAAATAATGAAGCTCTCCATATCATCTGGTGTGGTAAAACTTAAACAATGCAGACCAAGTCCTGAGGAAGGATAAAACTTCAAATCATATATTTCTCAAACCAGCTGGGAAAGGGTGGGAGGGGTGGGTGTTTTGTTCAACAACTATCCTGCACTGCTGAAATGATTTGACAAAATTCAGTTCAGTAGAGGCAAATAAATCAAAACTCACAACTCTGGGCAAATAAATTCCCCAACTCATCAGTTTACTCAGCTTTGAAATATTGCTTTCTCAGGAGCATTTTCCTGAACCACTGATTTCCAAGACCTCTCTGAACACACGGGCAAAGGAAAGCAATTACATGGTCACGGCTGCCTGCAGTTGCAGGAGACTGGACCTGTAACTACACGAGGTCCGTCTCAGTGACAGGCAAGGTTGGAATGAATGTGTCTGAGCAGAGAATTGGGTAGTGCCCTGGAGCTCTTTCCCAGATGGACTGACGTCTACGTCTTAAATAATGATAGAAATGGGGGAATTACTCAAAGCAGGATATCTAATAAATAAATAAATAAATAAAAAATTCCAGCTCTAGCCCACTAAGATAATTTATGAAGCACTCTGGATCATTAGGATTATGAAATGCCTAACTTATGGGTGAGGACCTTCCTTCGGTCTTACTAGGATCTCACTGTACCTGAAAGGTAGAAAAACAGCTATGTCCAAACCCAGGGTTAACAGGGAACTGCCACAGCAGAATAAAATTCAGCAGTCAAAAAGAGTAAATCTTGGAGAAATTTGTCACACACCCCACCTTCTCTTAATCAACAAACCAAGTACACATAGTACTTCTGTGAACTCTCTCAGAGAAACCAAAATACTTTTCCTCCAAGGAGGTGTGCTAGTGAAAGTAAAATAACAACAGCATTTCAAGAAAAAAAAA
>VUYV01000635.1:248561-263491 GCA_008711295.1 Anarhynchus alexandrinus | reverse complement strand
GGGGGTAGCGGTTCTGTTGGGGGGATTCTGAAATGGTTGGGGGGAAAGGGGGGGGTTGAGCTGGGGGGGGGGGGGTAAGAACGGACCGACCCCTTTTCCTTCCCCGTCCCCGTCCTCACCTGCTTCTTGCACTTGTTTCACCGCTTTGGTGATCTCGGCTTTAAGTGCTTCGGTCTCGTCCGCCGTCACCGCGGCCGCTACGGGGACCACTGTGGAGGGAGAGAGGAAGGGGAAGAGAGGGTGAGGGGGTGGGCGAGGAGATGGGGGGAGATCCCGGCTGGAGCGGGACGCTGGATTTTGCCCGTCACGGTGTTTAGGAGGGGGCTCCAGCCACGCTGGGACAGCTCCCAGGCCACGCCAAAGAGCGCTCCACCCCATGGATAAGCCCTCCGTTCTCTGTTGGGATGGCTCTGGGACCCCCAAGCTTCACCCCATGGATAAACCTCCTTTTTCAGACAGTTCTGGGACCCCCAAGCTGCAGCCCATGGATAAACCTCCCTTTTGGGATGGCTCTTGGGACCCCCGAGCTGCACCCCATGGATAAACGTCCCTTTTGGGATGGCTCTTGGGACACCCAACCTTCACCCCATGGATAAACCTCCTTTTTCGGACAGTTCTGGGACCCCCAAGCTGCACCCCATGGGTAAATGTCCATTTTGGGATGGCTTCGGTACCCCCAAGCCTCACCCTATGGATAAACATCCCTTTTGGGATGGCTCCGGGACCCCTGAGCTGCACCCCATGGATAAACGTCCCTTTTGGGATGGCTCTTGGGACCCCCAACCTTCACCCCATGGATAAACCTCCTTTTTCGGACAGTTCTGGGACCCCCAAGCTTCACTCCATGGATAAACGTCCCTTTTGGGATGGCTCCAGGACCCCCAAGCTTCACCCCATGGATAAACAACCCTCTTGGGATGGCTCTTGGGACCCCCAAGCTGCACCACATGGATAAATCTCCTTTTTCGGACAGTTCTGGGACCCCCAAGCTGCACCCCATGGATAAACCTCCCTTTTAGGACAGCGATTTCCCCCCCCAGCTCACCTGTGAGCTGCGTGACAGCGGTGGCAGCCAGCGCCTCGGTGGCCAACGTCACCATGTCATCGGAAGCCACCGTGACGATGTTGACCTCATCGCCTTCCTCCGGCTCGAAGATTTTGATGCCGGCCTTGCCTTGGTGCACCGTCTTGACGTGGGAACGCAGGTTGTCCACCCGGTTGAAGCCGCGGCCGCACTTGTCGCACAGGAACGGCTTCTCCCCTGGGGACAAAACGAGGAANGGGGGGGGGGGGGGGGGGCAGGAGGAGCCACCAGGGGTGGTTTCACGGGTACCCACCGGTGTGGATAATGATGTGTTTGGAGAGATCGCCCACGTTGACGAAGGCTTTGTTGCAGACGGTGCATTTGTGGGGGCGGATATTATCGTGGTGGCGGATGTGGTTGGCCAGTTGGCTCGATTGCACGAACCTGGGGAGGGGGACGCGGTGGTCACCGCCATCCCTGTCCCCAACGATGACAACCTGGCACCTCCACCCACCCTCCACGGCCGGGTGCCGTTCCGGCACCCGGCCGTGGAGGGTGTGTGGAGGTGTCTCCCCCACCCCAAAAAAATTCACGGGGTGGACCCTCACCTCTTGCCGCAGCGTTCGCAGACGTAGGGTTTCTCCCCCGTGTGCTGGCGCACGTGGGCGATGAGGGAACTCGCTTGGGTGAAGGCTTTCCCGCAGATCAAGCACTGGCACGGCTTCTCTCCTGGGGGAGACAAGGAAAAAACACGCGTGGGGATCAACAAGCCGGGAATGGGGAGCATCCCCCCCCCCCCCCCCTCAAAATCCCTCGGGGGGGAAAAAGGGGAGGGAGGGCAGAGCTGCGTCCCTACCGGTGTGGATGCGGACGTGTCGCTGCAGCGCTCCGGGGTCGGCGAATTGGCGCTGGCAGTGGACGCAGACGTAGGGTTTTTCGCCGCTGTGGATCCGGAGGTGGCGTTTCAGGTTGCCTAAAAGCAGACAAGGCTCAGCTGTGGGGGATACGGGGACACCGGCACCTTCCCTCCATCCTTCCCAGAACCCCGGCAGCTCCCTCGGGAAAGCCCATTGCTATTTAGGGAGCGGGGACCATGCGGGAGTGCCGCAGAGCTGATCCCTGGGGCTGAGGATAACGCGGCGGTGGGGACAGCCAGAACAAGCATCCTGTTTTTGAGAGGATGGAGAGACTCCACCAAGCTCACCCGGACCCCTCCGGCTCTGCAGCAGTTTGGGGAGATGGGAGGAGACATCTCCATCCCCAAAAGCTGGATCAAGGGCTCCTTCCAGGAGCACCCCCGAGGTGCAATCCCATGGGGTGGACACCAGCCCGTCCCCGCAGCGGGGGAGAAATTCATGTGCCGTAACCGTGGCACCACAGTGAAAGGTTTAAACCCTCCCGTGACCAGCATGAAATCCTTCCTCCAGCTCCGACGCCCCCCGGAGCGGTCCCTGCCCCCCCCTAAGCCAGCCAAACCTCCGTCGCTTGGACCTCACCACCTACCAACCCCGGGCTACCTGAGGTGGTGAACTGTTTGCCGCACTCCCGACACTTCAGGGGCCCGTCCGCGATGTGAATCTTCAAGTGAGCCTTCAAGTTCCCCACCTGGGGACAGAGAGAGGGATGCAGAGAGTCACCCCCCAACACACACCACCCCCCCTGAAGGACCCAAACCCCCATGGGTCCGGCTCTTCCCCCCACCCCACTCACCTGGTTGAATTTCTTGTCGCAGTGGGGACACTTGTGCTCCTTGTCAGTGTCGTGGGTCTCCAGGTGCCGCATTTTAGAGGTGGGATCGGAGAAGGAGCGCCCGCAGTAGTCGCACTGGTACGGTTTCTCCCCACTGTGGACCAGCTGGTGCCGTTTGAGGTTGCCGGAGGTGGTGAAGAGCTTGCCGCAGTCGTCGCAGCGGTATTTGGCCTCCCCCGTGTGCCGTTTCTTGTGGAGGTTCAGCAGGCTGATGAGGCGGTAGCTCTTCCCGCACTCCTCGCAGCCGTAGGGCTTCAGCGGGCTGCGGAGGAGACGGGGCCGTCACAGCGGGGCAAAAGAACCAGCGCGCCGAGCTCTCACCACCCCGATCCGGGCTCCACCACCCCAGTTAGACCCGCCCGGATCCCACAGGATGTCTTGAAGCAACACAAAAGGGAAGGACAGGGGCAGAAAGACAAATCCCCTCCCGGATTACCCCACCACGCTGATAGATTTTGCAAGGATTTGCTCTTTTGCGGCAAAAGCCGCATTTTTTTGGCGCTGCCGGCGTCTTTCTGCGGCTGGCACCATCCAAATGAGCTGCTGGGAGTGTCGGGGTGAGAGGCAGAGCGGCGTTGGCTGCTGTACCGGCCTCTTGCTCAAACCCTTACGCCCTCAGCCAGCCACCGGCATCGTCACAAGCTCCTTGCTCTGCCCAGCTCGGCCCGGTGACACCTCTCGGTCCCCGGCGTTGCTGTACCTGTGCGTCTTCTCGTGGGCTTTGCAGGCAGCCGGGTCGGAGAAGGCTTTGTTACACTCCCTGCAGGAGAAAGGTTTCTCGCCGGTGTGGATACGGATGTGCCGCTTGAAGTTACCGGTGTGGGTGAACTCCTTGCCGCAGTCCTAGGGATGGAGAGAGACAGGCGCGGGCGCAGCCGGTGACACCCCGTGTCCCCGAGGGACCGGAGACCTCGCTCGGGGCAGCGGCCGGCCTCACCTCGCACTTGTGCGTGACGGAGCCGTAGGCTTTCGACTCGGTCCTGTCGCTGTAAGTACCCGAACGCAGCAGACGGGTTTCACCCGAGTTCTCCTGCCCGGAGTCAGTGCTTCCCGATTCGTTATCTTCAGCGTTTTCTCCGTTTTCTAACCGGGGCTGTTCTTCCTCAGGGATTTTAGCCTCCTCTTCGTCCTCCACCGTCATCTCCCCCTCTTCCTCCTTCCCCTCCAGCTCCATTTCTGCAAGCAGTCAGAAAATAGGGACGCTAGAGATCAGGAGCAGCATCAGAGACACAAAACTCCCCCGTATTTCCTAACTCTAAGCCCAGGTTTAAGGCACCAGGGATTAGACCTGCCCTGCTCTACTCGGGGAAATCCTGGTACTCCGGCGCCCGACACCGGCGCCGAGACCTCTGCCTGGAGCCAGTTTGGATTTGCAGGTTATAAGCCCTAAAATCCAAAAGCCTGCGCAGACAGAGGAGTGTTTCCCATGGAAAACTGCTCCCGTGGGCTCTGCAACTCACTACGTTTGCACAGCGCAACTCACGCTAACAAAATTAATTGCACGGAAAACCAAGGTTCAGCCCTTGCCTAGCTGTGCTTCAGCCCTGCTGAAGGGAACGGGCAGACAGCGAAGTCCCCGCCACCGCCCTCGCGCTCAAACGCACCTCCGGTTTCAGCGCCCGGAGAGATGTCGCCCTTCACCACGGGGCTGCCGCTGCCGACCACGCTCTCCGCCGGCTGCGGGTGGATGGGAAATTCGGTGGCGGGGCCCTCTTGGGCAGCAGCGTCTGCTCCTACAAACAGAACGTCACGCTGGAGGAGGCATCAGGCTCCATGCAGCAGAGCCCAGCTGCAGGACAGGGTGTGTTGTTGCAAGGGGGTGACAGTGGGATTTTGGGTGTCACCCGCTGGTGGCTCACCTTCTTGGCCACCCAGCTGCTCCGTCTGCGCCTCGGGCTGTGCTGCTGCGGCCGCGGATGTCTCTTCCTTCCCCTCCGGGTCGGGAGGAACTGGTTTGATTTTGTCAAGATCACCCAGAGCTTCTGCAGTCGACCTCTTGTCCTCCACAGTCGCCTTTTCGGCCCCTGCGAGGGAAGAGGCAAAGCACTCCAGCTTTTGCTGCCTGCGTAAGGGCACCCTGACGGCTGCCAGAAGGATTCCCAAATCCCATAAAGACTCAAGGACGCATCAGTTCTTCAACTGCTGGTGCCACACAAGGGGATCAAACCCCATCCAGAGGCCCTTGCACACCAGGAGACGTACCCGGGGCGTGGGTTTGGATGGGGGCCACAGAGCGTGGCTGCTTCGTGGGGCAATTTCCAGCCTCCCCGGATGAGGGGAAGCGAGGAGGCTACGTACCCATCTCGGTGGGGGGCCGCTGGCTCTCGGCGGGGCTTTCTGCCGGCACGGCGAGGGACTTGAGAGCGTTGCAAGCGCTGACAATCTCCTGCATCTGGAGGAAACCCGCCACAGCCAGCACGTCTTCCACGTTGTCGGGGTTTAGGCTTAGTTTAGCCGTGTACATGAACTCCAAAACCTGGCCCAGGCCTGCAAGGGAGGCGATGCAACCAGAAATAAGCTCTCATGTCTCGGCCACGCAATTCTGAAAAGCCCAAAGTGCACGAAATCACAGGCCTCCCTCAAACCCTGGGCACCAAACTGCTTCGTTTAAGCAGCTCGGAGGGATATCGGATGATGCTCTGCCTACCTGCCGCGTTGCTGATGTCGAGGTGCACCACGTCCTTCTGGTCGACGAAAAGCATCCTGAAATACTCGCTGCACGCCGCCAGCACGGCTTTGTGGGCCTTGAAGTCGATGCCGTCCACCACGAAGGTGCAGTCGCAGAGCAAACCCAGCTGCCGCTGCTGGTTCAGCTGTTCCAGGACTTGCTTGCTGTGCTGGGGGAAATCCATGGCTGCGGGGAGAAAAACAAACCCCGGGAGGGGGGTGAGACTGGTGTTGAAACCCCGACGCCGCATCAGAAAGGGCCACAAAACAAGACAGAGCATTAAGCCATGGATCAACCACAACCTGACTGCCTAGTTAAAACAACACAACAACTGACTAGTTAAAAAATGTGGCCCAAAAAGCCTAATTTCAGCTATAGCCGCCTGCCTCCCCCACCAAACACAATTCCAAAACCTCTCCTGTAACACGCACAACATCAGCGGGGGGGCGCAGAGAGAGCCGATTGAACAGTCAATATTTTTGCCATCCTAACAGCATTTAAAACGCATCTATTGCTCTTCATCTGGCCCGACCTGTGAGCAGGAACCCTCCTGCCTCTGCAAACGTGTCCCTTCGGCGAGCAGGCAGTGCCACTGCTCCCACCAAGGGCGCAGCGCAGAAAGCGTTCATCAAAATCTTCAAGCTCCTGCTCATTTTAGGCGCTCACATCATGATACTGAGGGATTTTAATTTTTTTTGTTGTCTGCTTGGAGGGAGTTCTCCCTGCTCGAAGCGTGACTTTGGCTGAGGAACACCACAAACTCCTGGAAACACTGCGAAAGCCCATTTTTCAACGAGGTCCTCGTCGGCAAAGGTTGAGGAGCGCTGCGAGCTCCATCTGCTGCCGCGCGTTGGGTTTTCTCCTGGGCTGCACCTGCAGGGTGCAGGGTAGAGAACGAAGGGTTTTCACTCGCCTTCCTTTTCCAAAAATGATTCCTCTGAGGGCTGAAGGAACCATTCTATGATTCTATGATTTCATCCACGAGCAAGGGAGGAGGAAAAAGCAAACGGGGACTATCCACAGTTATTTGTTCAACCTGCCAGATCAGGAAGTCCCCAAAACTCTGACTGCTGGCAGAGGCAAGGTTATTCCCAGGGAAAACCTTGGTTTTGATGCTAAGTCGATGTTCGGTGTGTCTCTGAAGGTTTCCAGCCCGTAGCAGTCACTTTTCCACTTTAGCAGCTCTTAAAAACAGGACGGGGAGTCTCAAGTCGGGGAAAGGCAACAGGTCTGGATCCACAAAACCAGGTAGCTTCCAGGCAGCCACGAGCACGTCCCTTCCTCCGGCTCCATTCGAGCGTGCACAAGCGCGCAGCAGGCAATCGTGGCGTGCAGAGGGAGCCTCCTCCTGTCTGCTGCGGGTGCTAGCAACGCGCTCCGTGAAAGATCTTCCGCCCAAGGATCGATCTGGCTTCCGAAATCATTCCCGGCGAGGATGAGAAGCCCAGACACCTCTGACAGCATCAGATCACACATGGAGAGAGAAAGTTTCACTCCCAAAAGATGCTGTTTGTCTTTGCCATTAACTCACCGCCACGACTTTCCCCAGATCTTCAAAACATGGGGTACTTTTTAACCAAACGCCCACAGCCTATCCCAAAATACATCCCTCGAGAGCCGCAAAAATCAGTATTTGTATCAAAATCTGTCTCAACTCCCACATATGTATGACCCCTCTAAGGTTTGCAAAGGAAATTCCGGAAAAAAAGGGGAGGATTTTCCCAGGATTTGCTGCCTTTCGTGCTTGGAAAGCTCTGCGCAGCAGGACCTGAGAAATCACGACGGTTTGAGGCACTAAAAGGCTATTTTTGGTAATTTGTAGGAGGCACTTTGCATCTGAATGATGATTTTTATCGCTCCCCCATTGGACTCACCTCAGCTTCGCACTCAAGCTTTGCAAAGGAACCAAAATCCCAAGAAATGCAACGCCTCCTGAAAAATAGTCATCTTTTTTGCGGTTTCCTCTGTCACATCACATTATGGCATCATTGGAGCGTGCGAGCGCAGCGGGGCAGAGGTTGGGACGAGCTGCGTATCACCCTCACACCCAAACCCAATCTCCAGCACCCCCCAACAGCTGAGATCACCTTCATACACTAAAATCCCTGACTCCCAGACTTAAAAATCCCAAATATCTGGACCAAAAAAAAAAAACGTTGCACCCGAAACGCCACCCTGGTTCCTTGCCACCACTCGGGCAGAGCCAGTTCGCGGCTCCGGTGCTGAGACCTGTCTCCTTCCCCAACCGAATGGGATGCGCCGAAATGGGGATGGATCTGGGAGGGCAAATGCCAAATCAGGCAGTGCTGGTCCACCCAACCCCTAAATTAATGAGTCCCCTTTAGCGCAAACCCATCACTATCGGCTATTTAAGGTAGCGGCACTGTCTGAGGACATGTGTCAGAGCTCCTCGTCTGAAAAACAAAGGTAAGCCAGGATCGGTGCCCAATCTCACCCCTGAGCTGCGAGAAGCGGAGATATCCAGAGGACCGAGGCTGCAGGTGAGATGGTTGTGGCTCTCCTCCAGAGTGTTCCCCCTTCCCTTCTATGATTCTATGATTCCCGGAGATAAAGTCAGTCTCTAGGCGGCCATCCTGGGAGAAACAGGATGAAAAGCTCTGTTTTAAAACCCAAATCTTGTGTATCAAAGGTGCCAAGGTCCGACGCCACCGACTCAGGACCGGGCACACGCCGATTTCACCTTGTCGGAGGCACACAAGCACCATTTCCCCTCCCGACCTCTCCCCGATGTGGCTGTCGAGTCTCTCATTACCCGATTAATCATAGAAAAGCTGTGTTATGAGAACACCCACGCCTCCTGCACGCACTCGCAGAGATAAATACAGCAGCTACAGTCCCAGGGAGCTTCCCACACGGGCTCTGTTAAGCTCTCTTTTCTTATTAATGACATTAACCTCTCCCTGTACCTGCCACCCGAGTGTCTACCTATTAAAAAAACCCCAAAGCTTTGATAAATTGGAAAGAAGTAGTGGTTTAAACGTTGCCTTTCAACGCTGTCACCATCCAGCCATCCATTCTTACGCTGAGAAGATAAAAAGGAAGAGAGGGTTTACTTTCTGCCTACCGTCATCTCCCTTCTCGCGTGTCAGCAGCCCTAATCCTTTCGGTCTCTGCGAAGAGGAGCCTGTCCTCATTTCCAGTAACTGATTCTGCAACATTGTCAGTTAAAAAAATAAAGTTAAGAACTGATCTGACAGGAGCATTCAAAGTACAGATGTGCTAATAATACAAATTATGAAATAGGGAAGGGCTCTGGATTTTGTGGTCGGCAGCGAAACCGGAAGGCGAGCTCACATTCAGCTGTAAGGAGGGGGAAAAAATAATCACATGCAATGACTGGCACGAAAAAAATGTGGTGAGAAGGAACTAAAAGGAGAAAGACACGAGGACAGAGATGAGCAGAGACACTCTGGACCCCCCCCAGCGAACAGACACCCCGCAGACCCCTCAATTATTTAGTTTTTGGGCCCACGGATACGCTCGTGCAGCTCCTGATGCGGCTGTGCAGGCAGGGCTGCCCGCAGGTAACCAGAGCCCTGGGCTGCAGCAGGCAAGGAGCCAGCGGGGCGGCCGAGGCATCACCAGACCTCGAGCTCTGCCATGAAAACCACACGTTTCTGCAGCGCCCAGGTGATGAACTACGAAACCACCATCTTCTTGCAAAAATCCTGTCTTTGCAACACTGCCCGATCTTTGAAATTTCAGCAGAAGCTTCTAATGCAGAAATGCAATTAAGGAAATACGGCTTGTCCATGAAACACATCACCCGTGCCCGAAAAGTGACTCCCGCAGAGAGCACGTACAGCCAGTACGGGCTGTCATCATGCCAAAAAAGACGCCAGAAGATGAGAAACACCCTTTTTTCCTTGAGTTGCTCCATGATGGTCTGAAGTTTTCTCTGCTCTTCTGCTGGCAACATCCTTGACATGCAGGTAGACAGCTCGTACAGTGTCAGGGGACTCATCTCATACAGTGTTGGCTGTCAGGGCTGTGTCCCCCGCAGACGCCTGACCCGGTCCTGAGGGGACTGTGGCTGCCCCCATGCACAGGGGGGACAGGGCTTCGCTCCTGACCTCACCCCAAATCACCCCATGACTCGATAGGGTGACACGTGGACACCCTGGTGAGGGTGGGCTGGCGAGGACCCCAGCAAACACCAGCAGCCCCCCGTTCCCCTCACCACAGCCGCCCTGAGCCTCAGCGCTGGGGCCGACAGCGGCCTGAGGGGGGGGTCACACAGGGTGAGGGGGCAAAGCCGGGGGGGAAGAGCTGCCACAGCCCCCCCCGAGGTACTAAGGGGATGGGAGGACCCCCACGCAGCCTCCTCTCAANCAGCCCCTCCAGCCCCCTCCCCGGGCTCCCCGCAACCCCCCTCGGTCCCCTCCGCCGCTACCTGCCATGCCGGGCCCGGCGGGGGCCTCACATCGCCGCCCGCGGCGCTCACCGTGACACCGTCCAGACAAAGGGCGCCGCCATCTTGGCGCCGGGCGGAAGCGGCGTCGCCCTCCTCCGCCCACCGACGGCGCCGCCGCGCATGCGCCGCCCGGCGAAGGGGCGGGGCCGCGCATGCGCAGGTGGGGCGGCGGGGCGGTCACTGGGCACCGCGTCCTGTTCCCCCCCCAGTCTCTTCAGGAGCGCCGCCATGACAGTGCCAGGATGGCGGGCGGAGGGGAGGGGAGCTGGCGAGGGCCGGTGGGCCCCGGGGCTGGCCCTGCGGCTCCGTGAGGGGCGAAGGGCCCTGGCTCCGCCATGCTGTGTGTCCCTGAGGGCTTGGTTTCCCCTCCTAAAGGTGCCCCGCGCCCCCAGGCATGGCAGCAGGCCGAGGTGTTGGGCAGCCGCCATGATGGCGGCCGGGCACCTCCACAGGGAACAGGCCCAGCGTTGCGGTCCCAGGAGGTCAGCACAGGCCAAAAGCTGTAGGTGTTGCCCGGGCAAACCCTCTCAGGTGGGTGTGCAGGGTCAAGGTTGCGTGAGGAGCCCGGCGTGGCTTTGAAGGCAGCTCTTTACTGGCGTGTATTGCAAGGTACTGTGAGCTTGGGCCGGTGCAGGCAGCAGGCTGGAGAGCGGGCAGCCCAAAAAGCATAATAGTCCTTTTCCTATCAACCTGTTTCGCCCTAAGGCCAGATTTCCCGGCCTGTCTTCCCAAAATGAGCCCATAGTGGGGCCAAGCTGCTGCGGCGCTGGGGGCCTGAGCTGCCCCTTCACCCACGCCCTGCCTCAGAAATCTCCTCCTGTGCAAAACCAGCCGGCTTTGGGGAGAAAAAGGGGGTTTTGTTCATCCTCGTTTCGCTGGCTCTTCATGGGTGAGGGCCACCCTCCAGCCTGTCACCACTAGATGGCAATCTGTGACCGCGGCGGGTGGCTCCCTGGGTGCTGGGGTGCCCTGGGCACCCAGGGGTGGCATTTCGGGGCAGAGCAGACGCATCCCATGACAGAGGATCAACAACAGAGCATCGCTGCTGCTCCTCGCCTCCGTGGCTCCCATTTCCTAAGCTGTGCTGGGGGCTAATAACTTTTAGACATTTTTCCTCCCAGCCTGCGGCCATAGGGAGTCCCCCAAGCGACTGGTAACACCGATAGAGAAACCACCCGAAGAGATGATGGAAAAGCTGCACGTGTTTGTGTGTGTCCCCGACGCTGCAGGTGTGTTAATGCAAGTCACGAATCGTTAGGGGACAAGCAGGGACGAGTTGACCTCAAAGCCTGAGCAGCAACATGAGCCGGGCGGTGTGTGGTAGCTATAAACAGCCGCTCGCCCCAAACGGGCGCCTCGCTGTTGTTTGTACACACAGGGAGATGGAGCCGGGCCCTCGGGGGGGATTTTGGGGAGTGTTTGGCTCCCAGAAAGAAGCCCCTGGGTTTGGCAGCCAGGCTGGGACCGTCGTCCTGGCTGATGCCGCTGCCCGGGGCTTCCCCGAGGGCGATGGGTGCGGGTGGGCGAGGGGAGGAGAAGGAGGATTTGGTGACCTTCCAGGTGGGCCGGCGGCCGAACAGCTGAGGGAATGGCTCAGAAATAGAGCGGCGGGGAAGAAATGAGTCACCCCGGGCTGGAAATAAACGGGGCCGTGGGCACCGGAGGGGAGCCAGGGCGGCTCCTCACCCGTGTTTTTGTCGGGAAGGAGGAATAGCTCACGGTACCCTTTACTGAGACACCCCTTGGGGCTGGACCCGCAGCCCTTTTTGGGGAAAAGCATCCAGAAAACATTAAAACACGGAGGAGGCAGCAGTCAGGCGTTCTCAATAATTTATCACAAGCTGTATATACATAGACAAGCTCCGGCGGAGGGTTGGGGAAGGGAACCTCACTCCTTGCTCCCGGCGGGGCTCTTGGCACACCGGATCTTCTCCATCAACCCTTGCTGGCTAAAAACCGCCGGAGCCAGGTCTCCCCTCCGGAATTTCTCCGGTGGGTGATGGGATGCGTCTCTCCGCGCCGACCCCTCGGCACGAGTCTGACCCTGAGGGGGAGCGTTCCCGTCCCCTACCCCACGTCCCACCTTCTTCCCAAATCACCCAAATAATTAACGAGGAAGGGGGGAAAAGGGACCCCCCCCGACCCCTCAGATCTTGATCTCAGTCCGGAAGGTTTGCTGGACGTGGTCGGCGTGCTTGGCGGGCTGTCGCTGAGCCCGGATGGTCAACGTGCCATCATCCCCCAGCGAGGACGACACCGAAGTGGGGTCCACATCTTCGGGCAGCTGGCATTTGTGGGTGAAGGTGTTCATGACGGTGCCGTCCGCAGCCAGCTGGGATTAAAAATGGGTGAAAAAAAGGTGATTTTAGGGTGGAGGCGGGATGGGAGCTCGTTGTTCCCTGCCCTTGGGTGAGGCTGGCAGTTGTGCCTTGTGTGTGGTGTTAATATTTATCTCCCTGAGGGGACGGGCGGGATGTGGGTGGCATCGGCGGGGGGGTGAAGGGGGAACAAAGGTGCTTTTTTTCAGTTTCCACCCCCTGGGAGAGGGGTGATTACAGAGCACGAGTATTTTGGGTCTTGTGGGCTTCGCTCCTGCGAAATACGGAGCGAAAAGATGAGGAAATGGTGAATTAAATCCTGCTGGGGATATGGCAGGGACCGTTAGGAAGTCGGGTGGAAGTTGGGGGATCGCCTTGTTGAGGATTCTGGGGGTCCCCCAGGCTGTGGGGGTGAGCGGGGAAGGGAGGGAGCGCCCACCTTCTCGGCGTGCACCTCAATCTGGTTGTTGGAAGTGGTGACGATAATGTCCTCGGGGGCGAAGTCGCAGACGTCCACCGTGAACTGATAGGTGTTGCCCAAGGTCTTCACCGTGCCGGTGTTGCCGGGCCGAGCTGCCGGAGAGAGGGGGATCACAGCCACGGTTCAGTGGGGGTTCCCCCCCGCCTAAACACTTCTCCCACTGCTCCGACGCTTGCCCAAACCCTCCAGGACAGGGATATGCCGGTGTGGGGGGGAAGAGAAGGCATCCCAGCCCTAAAACTGGGATGAACCCCCCCCAAAAAACTCACCTGGGAACCCCAAGGTCTCGCCGCGGGGCCGGACGAAGCTCCCGAAAAGCTCCATGGTGCCGGCAGGCGACGCCGATCGATGAAAGCTGTGCTCCGATCGGAAAGCAGCCGAGGATTTCACGTTCATCCACCGCTTCCCCCCTCCCTCACCTCTGACCCCCAGCTCCCGCCGGGGAGGAAGAGCGAAGCCCCCCTTCCTCGTCCTCCTCCCTGCGCAGGCGAAGCGCGGCCTGTTATTTCAGGGGGGGGCCAGCTTGACGAGCTTTTTAAAGCCTCGTTAAGGCTCCCGGCCGCCTGCCAGACCTCTCGTAAAACGGGCTAAATTTAGGTCTTGCGCCGGAGACGGTGGAAATTTTTCCCCTCTCCGTCCCCCGTCGTCGTCCCCCCCCCTCCGCCTCAACGCTGTGGAATGCGATGCCGGCGTTCCTGCCTATTATTGAGGAATAATAATGATAATTAATTAAATTAGTTATGAAATACTCCCTGCCCTGCGTTGTATTTGAGGATTGGGAGCTTGGAGGTAGCGGGGTGGCGGGGGGAACCCGGCTCGCTCCAGCCCGAGCGGGTCTGTCGGCTTCGTCAAGGTCGTTTTTAATGAGCTCGTTTGCAAACTCAGTGCGGCGGCGGCGGAGGCTGAGGCGGGAGGACCGGTGAGGGGGTGCCGAAAAAAGGAGGGGGGGTCCTGTGCCCCAAAATATCCCTGGGATGGAGCGTCCCGTCCATGAGGGGCTGCGGGAGGAGGAGAGGGTGCTGGTGTCGGAGCAGAGCTGGAGACCCTGCCCCGAAGCCCGGAGGAGGCTCCGAGGTGAGACCCTCCACCCAAAGGGGGGGACCTTGGGGATGTGGGGGTGGGTTTTTTGGGGGGGTCATCACCCCGTTACCCCCCCCCCTTTCCCTGCAGGGTGCCTGGAGTGGGTGAAGCGGCAGCTTTTCCGCGTTGGGGAGGATTGGTATTTCCTCTTCGTCTTGGGGGTCCTCATGGCCACCATCAGCTTCATGATGGACCTCCTCGTCTCCAGGCTCTACGAGGGTAAACGAGGAGCTCCCCTGGGGGGGCTTCACCTGGTGTTTGGGGGTTCACCAAGGATGAAGGGGGGGACTTTTGGGGGGGGGGGGGGGGCTGGGGCATCTCTCTTCCCGGTGCTTCTTCTCCAGCCCACCGGTGGCTTTACCAAGAGGTTGGTGACATCTTGGTGCTCAAGTACCTCTCGTGGACCATGTACCCCACGGCGCTGGCAGCCTTCTCCACCGGCTTCTCCCAAAGCATCACCCCGCACTCAGGAGGTGAGCTGGCTGCACCCCAGCCTCCCCGGCACCCCAAAACTCCCCCTTAGTAGCGAGGGGACCCCCCTAAAATTTGGATCCCACCACCAGGTTCCGGCATCCCGGAGCTGAAGACCATCCTGACGGGCGTGGTGCTGGAGGACTACTTGGCCATCCAAAATTTCGGAGCCAAGGTGGTGGGGTTGACCTGCACCCTGATGTGCGGCAGCACCGTTTTCCTCGGCAAAGTGGTGAGGGATCCTGCTTCCCCCCCCAACACCCCCTCCGGTTCCCGGTGTTGGTTTCGGTCGGTGCCAGGCCGGGGGGGACACGATGGACCGTGTGTGTCCCCCCCCTCGTCACCCAGGGTCCCTTCGTCCACCTCTCTGCCATGGCCGCCGTGTATTTGGGGAAGATGCGGACCTCGGTCACTAGGGAGTATGAGGTGGGGGTGCTTAATTAAAAAATAAAGAGGGGGGGAAATTTCCCCCCAAAAAAAATTAGGGGGGGGATTTTATTTTACCCCCCCCCCAAAAAAAAATTTGGGGTTATGGCTGTACCCCCTCTCTGCAGAACAAGTTCAAGCAGAACGAGATGCTGGTGGCAGCGCAAGCCGTCGGGGTGGCCACGGTTTTCGGGGCGCCCATCAGCGGTGAGGACATCCCCCGCCACCACCTCCCCAATCCCACCCTGGGGACCCTCAAAAGCCCCCCAAAACCCCTT
>VUYV01000635.1:179693-206713 GCA_008711295.1 Anarhynchus alexandrinus | reverse complement strand
GGGGGCTGTAGGAGACCCGAGTCCTATAGGGAATGGGGGTGCCTGGGGGAGACCCAGGCCCTATAGGGGATGGGGGAGGGGAAACTGTAGGAGACCCGGGCCCTATAGCGGATGGGGTTTCCAGCCCTGTAGGCAACTGGGGGCCGGGGGGAAGCCCCCACATGGCCGGGCTGGCACAGAGCTCAACCCGCATCCCTCGCTGCCCCATATGAGGTCCCCAGTCTCCAGCACTGGCAAGATTTGGGGTCCCCATCCCTAATTACCGACACTACCAGGCTTTGGGGTCCCTAATTTCCAGCCCCATGGGCTTTGGGGCCCTCCATCTCCAGCACTGCCAGGCTTTGGGGGCTCCCTATCCCCATGGAAGGTGTTGGGTTCCCCAGTTTCCAGCACTCTCCCCCTTCTCTGAACCCTCCCATTCCTCCCCCCAACCTCGTGCTCCCCTTTTTTGCCCCACCCACCCCATTGCTCTAACATCCCCCGGTAGAAATACTGGCCTTTGTTTACCCAGTAAGACCCCAAATCCCCTTTTCACCCCCAAATCCGCACCAGGGGGTTTCCTCCGTGGCACTTCCACCCCTCCGACCCCCTCCCCAAAAGGACCAGCCATCCGTTTCTTTTCCTTTTTATTTGTTAAACTGCTAAAAATTCATCGGGATGGGGAGGGGGGGAACCCATTAACACCCCCCCTCCTCCCCAAAAAGAAAAAAAAAATGTACACAAGATTTTAAATATCACCGAAAATCGCTTTTCATTCCTACACTCGGCCGAGCCCGGGACGACGATTTGGGGCAGGGGGGGGAAACGGGACGACACACCTCGTTCACAGCACCAGCGGCTCACGGGGAAGGTGGGGTGTCAAAATTTGGGATGAATTTATCATTAACGGCGCAGAACATGCCTTTCCGCGACCGAAGGGGATGGAGGAGGGCTGGCCCCGGCCTCTTCAGCGGGTTTGGGCTCATTTAGGGGGATTTTGGGACCGGTTGAGGATGGAGACTAGGTAAAAGTTGGGAAAATGCCCCTCGGGGGTCAGTCCCGCGAGGAGAGGGACGTCAACCCAACGACCCGCTGTCCATCCCCTTTTTTTTTTTGACTCTTTTTTTTTGGGGTGGATGACAAGAGACATGCAAAGGGGAGGAGGGAATCGATGCCGAAGCCCCGACCGCCCTCCCCGCAGCGAAGCGCTTAAAAGGGAGAAGAAAATATTTCGTAGATCACCTTAGGTGCTCCTGAGGTTTTTCGGGGTGGGGGGGGTAAAAATTGCATTTTGCCTTCCCTTCGGATAAATGGACTGGGTTTGGGATTGGAGCGGGAGAGGGCTGGATTTAACGAGGGATTTATTTACAGAGGTGGAAACGCCGCGCAGACGAAGCAAAAAATACCCCAACCCTCCCCATCCCCACCGCGGCTGGGATGCGATTTAAGGCTCCGACCGGCAAAAAGCTCAGTGGGGAGGGAGAGGGGGGGAAAAAAACCCAACCCCAAAAAAAACCCCAAAAATTGAGAGGAAAAGGGGCCACGTCATGGCGCTGCCGGTTTAGGGAGGATTCCCTATTTTTCAGGTGCTGGAGGTTGGTGACCAAAAACCTGGCAGAATCCGCCCATTTTCCCCCCCTTTCCCCCATCATCTCGAGGAAGGGAAGGAGGGAGGTTGTCCCAGAAGGACACAGGTTCAATCCCTTTGGATTTTCAGTCGTTTGAATTTTTGCGGAAGGAGGCACGTGCAAAAATGAGGCGTGGTTACTGCTCACGCCCTCAAATTTCCCAAAATTCAGCCTTTTAGGCTGGAAAAAAACCCAAACCCCAACCCTGTTCCCAGGCTACGAGGTGCTGGTTCAGCCTTGAACGGGTTCGGGCTGTTGAGTGAAACGAAACCTTCAAGTCTAGAAGGGAACGGGCAGCCAAAATTCTCAGTTTCGGGGAAATAATGGGATTTTGAGAGTAAACGGTATGGGGTTTTTTTTGCTGCTCAGGAGGGATCAGGGCTGATCCCGAAGCCTGATCCAGCACAGGGCAGGGAGAGGGGGATGCTAACACCCGGCTAATTAATATTTTTGGCATTTTGATGCAAAAAAAAGGTCTTTCTTCCTTCTTACGGTCCTGTACGGAGGAGAGGAACGCGAGCGGCAGGCCAAAGGGGTGAGAGGCAGAAAAAAAAGGCATCGTGTTTGTGTCGAGCAAAGGTTTGCAGCGCTGGAAGATTCCTTCCTGGGGGGGTATTGCTGTTGTTTTCCTTCCGGAGTCAAGCGCGGAAATAACGAGTGCGGACAAGCCGACAGCCTCCCGCCTGCCGGTATTTGGTTTGTTCGTATAAAACCACTTTTACTCCCGTCCCCCGAGGAGTTTTGGAGAGACACGAAGCCTCTCAAACCCCCGGAAAATAAAAAACCAACCTCAAGAGGATAAGCGGATGGCAGATTTCCCTACCTGCTCACCCCCAAAATCCTCGGCTTGGATCGCGGCGGCGCGGGTCCTTCCCCGCCTGTAAACACGATTCGCTTAACTGGGGTCTTACCGGGAACCGGCTGGGCGGCGCTGGAGGTTTTTCTTGGGACTTTATTGGTTTCTCGCTCCCTAATTCACAGTTTGAACGCCTGCGTGACAGAGGAAGGGCTTGGAAAGGAGAGGGAAGAGCCGCGGAAAGGGAGGGGAGAAGGTGGATGGCGGCGAAGGGCTCGGGCCGCATTATCTTTTCGCTCGCACAAAGTACAAGGCATTTGTTTTGGGATAGTATTTCACGTTTTGTTTCTTGTCCATGAGGCCACCGAATATGATTAACTCCCCTCTGCCTTGCACCACCGTGTGTAAACTGGTTTCGGGCGGTCCCACCACCGAACTGCTGTTGAACACTTTCCATTTGACTCGTCCTTTTTCCTTGGTGTCTTTAATGTCCAGCACGTACATCTGCATGGGTTTGCAGTTCATGCTCTGGTATAAAGGCTTCCCCACGTTGAGGGATTGGGGAGGGTGGTGGCCCAGGCGGCGGGCGATGGGAGGTAAGGAATGGCCGTCGCCTTGCGTAGAGCCCGGACGCGCTGCCGAACCCGTCTCGGCACCGGGGGACCCCGGGGAAGAAGCCAGCGGAGGGCTCAACGCCGCAGAAGCCGAGGAGGCTTTGGAAGAGAGGGCTTTGACGGCCTCCAAGCTCCTCCGGAGCGCGCCGGGAGATACAGCCCCCGGGAGGGAGCCGGCGACGTGGGGAGGCGTGTGGACGCCGTTGGTTTGCTCGGGGGGGTTCCTCACGCTCGCGCCGACCGTCCTGCCCTCCACACCGTCCATCTGGCAGATGATGGAAGCCGGTTTCTGTTCCCAGCTCAAGTCGACGGAGCCCAAACGCAGGTCTTTCTGCTCCGGCAGCGATCCTCGTCGCGGCCCCAAGGCGAGCCCCACTTTTAGGTCGTATCCTTCAGCCGCGGAAGGCGTGCTGGGCGATACGAGCTGCACGGGGCTGTCCAAGGAGGCACCGCCGGCCGCCGTGGCTCCGGGAGATAAACTCCCCCCGTTGAGTACAGGGGAACTGTCCCCTCTTGCTGGGGAGAGGCTGCCTTCCCGGGATCCCGAAGGGGTTTGCCGCTGCGCTCTGGGTCGCAAAGTGCCCCAGCGGCCGTTGACGCAGGGAGCTTCGTCCGTGTTCCTGACGGGAGATTGAGAGCGGTATTCCCGCGTTTCGGGGACCAGGGCGGGTGGCGTGGCGCTGATGGGAGAGGGGCGAGAGTTCAGGCTGGGACTCAGCGGGGCTCTCCCGCTGGGAGCTTGGCTGAAGACCACGACGCACTGCCCCACCTGGAAGAGGAGAAGGGGAGAGAAGAGGTTACAAACGGCAGGATGACACCTTGCGCTGTATTGGGGGAAAAATAGGGGGGTGTGGAGCATTCTGGGCAGGCAATAAAGATGTATATGAGAGAGCAGAGAGCCCACCGCGTCCGTACCCTGCAGGCAGGATGGCACCACAGCTCCGGGGCTCCGTGGTCTTCGTTCTCCACCTTGAGCGGCTGCCACGTCCAGGGGTTGGCGTGCATGTGCAGTAACCAGGCGTCTTTAAACAGCTGCGAAGACAAGTGTGACAGATTTAGGAGCCCGGTTTGGAGATTCAGGAGCCTGGCTTGCTGCTGAGATCGCCCCATCAGAGGGAGGAGCGGTGCTTTGCTGCTGCAGACAGAGGAACGGTGACCCAGATCAGGACCTGACTGCCCTGGAGTGACTACACCCTACTCTGGCCATGGACAAATCCCTTCATCTCCATCGTCTACCCCAATATAAAATCAGGGCTCATTCTTCCAAGGCTCAATTAACTTCATGAGATAGTGCCTGGGGTGCTTTTTAATTAATTAAAGCAGCTCTAGCAATAGCTAGACAGCTTCTTTGGATTATCTACTGCGTGGGTGCCCAGATTTGCAGGATAAAATGCCACCTGGGTAACATGCAGAGTACTCCCTCTCCCCAGTCCAGCACCCAGGACTTAAAATTACAGCGAGACGCGTGCAGTTCATGCCCACGCTCCCCCCAGGATACTTACTGCATTGGGACCACCACAGCCACCCAGGATTAAAATGGTTTCGTTGTCTATCACGATCTGGAAGGGACAAAGAAGAGTGTTTCAGACGGAGAAGGATGCAAAGCAGTCCCCAGCGCTTTCGGCCAGGCCTCCAAGTGCAGGCAGAGCCAGGTTACGGCTTCTCAGCCGTGCAGACGCTGCCGAATTTTGTCCGACCCGGGATGAGGAGCGGAGCTGGGATGGAGAGCTGGTTCTGCTGGGCCCGAGGCAAAGCGGGATGTAAGGTTCACCCCGCTGCCTTGTCCCAAACGGCTCGCAAACCAGTTCCTCTTACAGAGGAGAGCAATTACCCTTCCTGAAGCTGAGCCAAACAGCAAGGGACTCGACACCCCCCTTCAAATCAGGGAGAAGGTGGAAGGATTGCCTGGGAGGGCGTGTGCTTGCAGCAATACTTGTTAGATGCTGGTGGTGGGTGAGACAGTCCCTTAGTCTCCTTTTCCAGAGGATGGAGCGAAAGGAACTTTCAAGCACGATCCATCTTACCTCTTCTGGTTGCCCCGCTGAGATGAACCGCACACCGGGAACCACCGGGCACCATAAAGGGAAGGCAGGGATGCCAGCTGCCATGGAGACACCTGCATGGAGCCGGGTGACTCCTACGAGCTCCCTGCCCGGGGCGGGCAATAAAACAGGCGCTGCCAGAGCCGGGCTTTGAGCGGGTACAACACAGAGTCGCTCGAACTGAGAATCAGGAGAGCGGAGCAATCAAAAAGGCCCCGAGCCAAACCAACTTGTGATAACGCTTCATTGATCTTAAATGCCACGGGGAACGATCACCGGGAGAAAACAGCAATTTGTTTTCTAGAAACGCTCGTTAGAGTTCTGAGTCATGTGCAAGACAGGGCACGGTACCTGCCTGAGCGTCAGGGAGATTAAAAGCGCACCCTCGCAGCACAGATGGCTGGAGAAAAAAGGGCCCGTTGGGCAAAGGCTGCAAAGATAACTTGGAAATCGGGCGCTAGCGTTCAGGCGACCTGCTGAGAGCTGCCTGGAAGCTGGAAGCGAAGCCGTGTCTGGTTTATCTTTGGCAGTTTGTGTCGGTGCCGGGGAGCTGAGCTAGTGCAGTGAAGGAGAGCTCACCTGGGACTGGCCACCTCGCGGGTGAGGGCTGGGCCCGGAGATGTTGGGCTTGGACCAAGCCCACTGCTCGAGATCCAGCACCCAGACGTCGTTGCTCCTGCAAGGACGAGACAAAAAGCGTTGATGATACAACCAGGCCCTCTGGGCACTTCAAACATGGGTTCAGGGCAGAGTTTTATGGCAGAATTGGGTTCTCCGTGGGCCGGAGCCTCGAGGGGATTCAGCACGAGATGCGAAATGTGCGCTCAGGCAGCCCACGGACTCCAAAATCCTGCGGAGATTTCCCTCCGAAACGCTATGAGCTACCCCGGGACCACCACAACACACTCCCTGCTTGCAGGAGCACTTGTCAGACACCCTCACCCCAGACTTACATTTGCCGAGATCCTAGCGAACCCCCAAAGACGATCATTTTGTCTTCGATGACACAGGAGGAGTGTCCTGCCATGGGAGGGGGGCCATGGGTGGTCACGATGCAGTTCCACCTGGGGGAAGAGAAAGACATTCACCATCGGGTCGGAAAGGAAAGCGCTGGATGAATGGCAAAACGAAAAATCCCAGGGGCCGGCAAAGTCCTCAAGAACATTTTACAGAGGAAAACCTCAGGGAAAACCTTCGAAGATCCAAATAATAATGAAACTAATTAGAAACACTAATGTGCTAAACATTTTTAAAGCATGACAAAGTCACAGGGCCAAGTTGGAAATATCGCCCCTTTCAATTAAGCTCGCCCTGAATTATTTCCAACGCCGTTTAATTACAGCGTTCTAACGACACTGCCCAAAAGTGCATTGGATAATTGACACTTTTGATGATGAAAAGTTCTCAATGAAAGAGGAGCAGGAACCATCACCGCTTTGACACAGCATTCGCTCCTTTCTCACACACAAGCATCAGTGAGAAAGCCTGGTCTAAAAACCAGCTGAACGGTGTTTTAAAGCAGAAAGGAAAATTCCTGCCACCTCTGTGGTCACTGCTGGATGCTTTATTAACAGCCCAGGAGCTTTAAAGGCAAAGAGCTCGCTAAAGCGGTGCAGATACCTGATTTCTTGTGTCTCCCTTGGTGGGCCACAGGAGCTTTGAGTTTGGGAGCATCCCTAAAAGCAAGACCTCCAGGAGTTAAGGCGTTATCTCCTCCTTTCCTCAGAAAGACCTCACTGCTCACGGCCAAATCAATTACGCATTTAAAAGATTCACATCCAGATTTCCCACCCGGCTGGACGGGAACACTCGCGGAGTCTGGCATATTTTAGGTATGAGTCGAGAGCTGTACGGAAGCAACCACCACCCAAGAGGTGCCCAACAGCACCGTCGGAGCCCACGTCTCCACTGTGCTCTTGTGTTTTTTGGGGATTTTTTTTTTGTTGTTTCAGTAAGAGCATGACAGACACACCAGGATTACACACACCGAGGAAACCAGGACCGCGCAGAGCTTCCCAGGCGGGCTCGGAGAGACACCCTCCGGCATTCCTCCGGCTGCATTACAGACACATTTTTCCAGGATCAAAGCCTGGGCTTTGTATCCAGATGTGCTCTTACCAGTTTTTGGAAGGTGAGTACGTATGGATTTCATCGAAGAACCTCTCTGGCTGGTGCAGGGGGTAAGGGCTCGGCCGCGTCCACCCACCGAACAGCACAAGCAAGTCCTTGTAGACCACCAGCGTGGCGCCAGCCTTGGGCGAGGGGTACGAACCTGGGCAGGGATAGAGAAGGGGAAGGTTAGGAAACCACGCGAGGACACAGCCGCTGAACTCCGCATCAGTTTTACTGAAGCGCGACAACACGGAGAGTCCACCTTTGAAAAAAAAGAAAGAATAAAATAGCAGAAAAGAAGGCAAAATGAAGAGTTGGGAGCCTGGGAAGAAAACGACTGCCAATTTGTGTCATCGTAATTAGTAGGAGCCTGAAAGCACATCTCATGTATGGCAAAACATCTGTCACTCACTGGCAGGAAATTGCTAGCTTTCTACCGTATCCCTTGAAATTATTGCTTTAGCACTGAATAAAAGCAATAATTACTTCCAAATACCTAGTAACTTCTCCCCAAGGAAGGAGGGAGGACGAATACCAATTCTAACGCATCCGGCGTCGCTCGTGGTAGATCGCTTGGGTACTCACGCACCGAACCCATTTTTTTTTTTGGTGAAGCGGCACGATTAAACCCTAAACGCTTTGCTGCGTGAATTCACAGTCACTCTTCGAATCTGCAGAACGAAGCGCTCCTCTAAAAATTTAAGAGACTTTCTGCTTGGCTTGTTTGAGGTTCGAAAGGCTCCACAGGGGTCAGGGACCTCCTGGGTAGGACCCAGGCAAGCACGACGCGGCCACCTCTTGGGCTCGGTGCCGTCGCGATTCGCTGCGCTCGGAAAATGCCGTGCGTGCCGAAGGCTTTCCCGCAGCACGGCCAAGCGCCGAGCTCGCCTCTCAACCTCCAGCTGCTCCGTTACGACCCCAGCGCCTGCCAGTGCTGTGTCGCTGCCTCGCGGACGCGGTAGGCGCTGAATTGGCTTCGCAGGAAAAGCTAAAGCCAGGGCTGACGCGTCCCAGCATCCTCCTTCCCGCGGCTGTCACCAGCACCAGGCAGATTCCTCCACCTCTGCAGTCACACTTTCACAATAATCATTAATTCATCACCCAAAAAAACCCCCCAGATGCGCGTGCCCAGCAGTGGGAATCGGGGGCAGCTCAAGGGCAAAGGCTGCGCACGTGGCCGCAGAAGCACCGTCACCCTCTGCAAAAAGGCCGGTACACCAAACCGACCTCTCTCCTCCGATGTCCTAATAGGACTTTTGAGAAACATTTTTAGCAGGTAATGACATGCAGAACCCAGACTATTTTTAAAAGAAACCAGAGCGGCTATTTTAAGATGTTGCAGCTGAGAAAAGCAATTTGATTGCGATGGGTTCCAGGTGGTGGGTGGGAAGAGCTCAAGCCAAAAAGCAACCCCCAGCCAGACGCAGAGGAGGTGGCCAGAGGGTCCCCGAGCCTTTCTCCAGGGAAAAAATACATTTTGCTGCTGCTCTCAGGTATATGGGTACGGGGAAAAAGGGATTAAAGTCATGCAGGAAACAATTTTTGGGCTGGGGCACATATATAGCGTGGCCAGAGCTATACCCAAGGTCTCCTTACAGACGGGAGTGCCAGAAGAGGGTCACATTTGGTTACTCTTTGTTCCCAAATTCCAGTTTTCCTGGCTCATTCTGTGGCTGTGTGCAATTCATTAATTCACACCAGCAGGTTTCCAGCCTAAATATTTCCCCGGCAGAGCGTAAAGTTGCTTTCCCGAGCTCAGCATCGCAAACTAGACTGCTAGAAACATTTCGACCCGACCTGCAAAGGATGGGCTGGTGGGGCTTCTCCATCGAGGATACCACGAGGCAGCACGGGGTGAAAGGTGCTGGGTTTAAATTGGGTTATTTTTCAACAAAAAGGGTTAGCTGGTCATCCCAGGATGGAGAACCGGATTGGTACTTTGCTCAGGAAGGTCTGGGATGGCGCAGAGTGAGAAAAGGCACCCTCCTACTGCTGTAACCTGAAGGTCAACCCCAGCCTCAGACACCGAGACGGTTCCCAAATGAGTCAACAAGGAGTAAACAGCCCAGGGCAAAGGCTAGCCCTGGTTTTTCAGGAAGCTTTGCCTGTTATTGGATGTTGTACGGGTGTAAATGAGCGGAGTTTCATTCTGCAATGCAGGGAAAAAAAAATAAATCTGAATTTTACAAGTCAAAGGAAGAGTTGGCTTCTCAAAGCCTCTTCCAACCAGACCGTCGGGATGCGCGAGACGCACCACAAGCTTGTCGTACCAGAGAGGGCTTCAGCAATCTTGTGTTTGAGCAGAAATACGCGGGGCAAAGAGCTGCTGAAACCTGGAGAATTAATACCACTTATCGCTAAAGCAGAGGAGAGCTGCCGGGTGCTGCCGCCACCGTCCCCGGGAAGGTCAGGAGCATCTGGAGGAAGGCAGAGCAACGCCTGCCCTGCCCAGGCGAAGGGGGAAGGCCACCGGCAGCCTTTGTGACTTCAGGTCTCAAGTATGCGGAGGAGCGAAGGGACGAAGGCAGCAGGGACATCAAAGGGACACGGCTCAATTACGTGGGGCCCCGTAACGACCTGCTCAAAGTCCGAGCTCCCAGAGCGGCGTTTCAAAGGCATGCAGGAACATACTTGACATGGGAGGGCTTCTTCCTCTCCGGGATTACGTTTTTGCAAATGAAATGGCTTCTGTGCCTCTCCACTGGGCTGAAGTGCAGAAGAACATCGTTAGCTAATTGCACTGGTTTCAACTGCTCCCTTGGTCCGGGCTGATGGAGAGCGCGGAGAGGACTCTTCCTGGCTGGGTTTCTAAGCTCCACACCCCGAGAACACCATCCAGCCCCGTATCAGATTATCTTTCCTTGGGGATAAAAATTCAAGCGCACAGAGGGTGTAGCACAATTAACTACCCCTAAACATAGAAGGCAACATCTCTTTACAGCTGACGCTGTTTATTCAGTCGGGATGAGCGGCTTAAAGCTGGTCCGAGGTATTTTATCTTTTTTTTTTTTTCCAGTTGATGGATTTTCCTGGCTCGCAAAGCAGATACATACTTTTCAAAAAAAACAAACAAACAAAGATCTCCGGCTTCCACGGATGTTTGGAAGAGAAATGCCAGGCTCTGATCGCTCCCGACACAAGCTCTGGATGCTATCTATTTAGAATCTGTCCTTATAAGCGTTTTTTTAAAGCCCATTTATTCAGCCCTCTAATGCAACGGGAGCAGCACGCGCAGAGATCAGCGGCCACAAAAGAAAAGCCTGGCCGTAAGGGCACGCGTAACACACAGTTCCAGACCAGCCTTTTGCCTAACGACTCTAAAAACGACTATGAAGCGGAGCTAGAAATAAAAACGAAGGGGTGTGTGGGGGGGAAAGAAGTCAGGCGGTGCCTGATTTGATGGGATCACCCAGATGAAAGGGTCGGTTCAGATTGATATCATTTGGGGCAGTATTGCAAGAGGGCCGCGCTGGAGCGGAGCACCGAGGGTTTGTACCGGCTTGGAGGGGGGGAAGGTTAAGATACGGGAAGAGTTCTGGGGTTGTATCAAGGGGATATGTTTTTGGGGAATTTTATTACAGCAGACTAAGCTTTCTGGAGATAGATGAGACGAGAGGTACTAAGAATAACCGCAGGGCATTATTGCCGGATCTGATGGGTTTTTCAAGCTGCCTTAGCTCCAGCTGTAGACGATGCTATTCTCCCCACGACTCCAGCGAGCTGATCGGAGCCATTGCCAGTTGATTCGATTTACGTGAAAAGCCAGGATAAACAAAAACAGGCCCACAGCCGCGTTTCCAATTTCAAAGCCGAGAAATTAAAGCGAGCTCCTCCAGCAGCCAGTGGATTTCAATGCGCAAAGGCAGCCAAGCTCCCGAGGTTCAAAAGCCGCCCGCAATCTGCACACCAAAGGTGTAGGAAACCATCCCGGGGAAGGGCTCGGGGCTAACAGCCGCTACCTGCACCAGCAAAAAAATAAAACCCCAGAGGCAAAGTGATGGTCCTGCTCCGCCGTGGCTCAAACCACGCTGGAAACACGGCCGCTGCCCGCCAAAGGCGGCCTCTCCCTGCCAACAAATTACATTTGTTCAACAAATTATGTCCCATCACAAGGACGCGCTTCATTTGGTGGGTACATTATCAGCAGAGCACATTATAATCCCAAAGAAAAAGCCAGAGGGAGATGGTGAACCTGCATGGTCAGGTATGAAAAACATCATTTGCTGGTGACCAGCGCTGGTGTTTCCCAAATGGTTTGTACCTCTGCAAAGTCGGAGCGTCTCCGTATAGCCCACCTGCAGAAGAAGTAGTTTTGTGGGATTTCAACCTGAGGAGCCTGTGGGGCTGAGGGAGACTCAAAAAGAAGTGGTAAAAAGCAAATTCTTTTTAAAAAGGGGAAAAAACCAACCCAATTGACCCATGTTGGATGTCACAGCAGAAATGAGGCTAAAAGCACGGCATGGACCTACTGCACTCTGACTTACAACCTTTCCTCGCAGGAGGAGCCGGCTCTCCCCTTGCTGGTTTAAACTGTGGACCTCTCTCGAGGAGCTGCCTGCAATATGGAGAGCTCGTGTTCTCCTCGATGGCTTGGCAGAGGGGGAAACCTCCTGTGTCGCCTCCGACTGACCGGCAGCAGCCGACTCCTGATGCTCAGTCCGGATTTATGAGCCCGGCTTTTAGGCTGTCAGAGATTTAAAGATGTCAAATCACATCAAATCAAACCTGGAGACCTCATCCACCCCGGCACCACCACCTACCCCAGCCAAGGGATTACCTCGACTACACTCCATCACCCAGAAGTCCATCCCAAACTTCCACGAGAGCATGAAATCCTCAAATTTTCCCCCTTCGATGGGAAGGGAAACCAGAGAAGGAAAAAATAATAAATCCCTCTCCTTCCCAGGCCAGCCGGGATTTTTCCGCAGCAGTCTGCAGATTCGCCTGAAAGCTTTTCCCCTGCCAGCAGTTCGTGAGGTCTCACAAGGGGAAAACAACAAGCCAGGGAGCAGCGGTCCAGAAGCCAGAACACAACGTGATCGGCAGAGGATGCGCATCCCAGCAATCCCAGCATTAGCACTGGATTTGGGAGACGCCAAAGGAAAGCTCCTATGAGAACTGCGGATGCCTCCGTGGCACGTTGTCCACCTTTCCCTAAGTCAAACCCCAACATTTAGGACTCGCTGGTCCGCTGCCTCGGATCCAGCATCCGACATTCACCTGGTTTTATCTCCGAGATGTTCAAAACAGGGCACTGGGATTACCAACATTTTCAAGACTGGCCTTGACTGGGTCTGCCTAAACTTTAAAGCTTTTAAGAGCCAAGAAAGTATCATCTTCCCTTACCAAAGCCACAGAAGATTTAGTGTTCCCTCAAATCTGGCTCAAAAAAAAAAAAAATAAAATTCCTTGTTTGGAAGCAGACAGGAATTCAGCTTTGCAAGAGAAAAAAGCAAAACTGGACAAGATTTGTCTTCCCAACAGGGAGATAAAACTTTTGCAGGCACATCCATCTGCTGCCTGCAGAATACCTCTCGGGTAGCGCAGGAAAATATCCGTGCACCATAGCAGAGGGTTTGGGTTTTTTTTTTTTGCAAGTTAGGGGGGTGTGTAACCCAACCACAGCAGCCCCCCTGATGTTTTCCACACGGAACAAGTTTCCACCGCGCTCTCAGCGTTGAACTGCCACCCTGCAACGACACGGGCTTACGGTACGAGCCCAGTCAAACCCACGGCGTCGAACCAAAGGTCTGGTTCCTTGCAATCTTTACAAGGTGGAGGCAGAAATCCCCGCGGGGGAGGATAAGTCACCTCTAAGCTTTTGCAATGTCACAGTCACTTTATTCTTTTTTTTTTTTTTTTTTTTTTAACCCAGGAAATTCCTACATGCTGCGACTCGGAGCCCGATAAAGCTGTTGAAAAGGAGAGGCAGTGCCCTCTGAACCCCGTGCAACAGGATTACTGAGTCACTCTGTGCTAATGCACGGCAAAAATGTCCTTATGCAGCAAGTTGAGCAAACAGCTACGAGATAAGAGTGCCAGAACCCCCCTCCCCCGGGGGCTTTGCCCCCCCTTATTCTCTTAATAGCTGCAAACGAGGATCGCTGCGCTTCACGCACCTCGATGCCGCGGGAGAGGTTTTATTAAGGTCCATCCTGAGGGTTTCTCACCGGCGGCATCGCTCCAAGGTGCCGAGCACTCCTCATGGTGAGGTCACCCCGTGTTCCCCTTCGCAATCATCTCGCCGGGTTTTTTGGGAAATGCAAATTTGGCCCTGCGGTAAAGGGTGCCGCTGTTGCAAAAGCTGCTTTTCCCTCTAGGTGGGTGGAATCAAAACGCCAGCCAGCGATCCACCTCTCTCTGCTTTAATACTTGTTTTTTTTTCCCCCTCCCCTGCTTCAGTGATACCCTGCAGACTTTCAAGTGATTTGAGTAACAGTCTGACATCCTACACAAAACTGCTCCGATGCTTAATTAAAGAGCTCAACGCTTGGAGAGAAAGGGTTGATCAGCTCCCGCGACTTGTCTTCCCTCCAGGAGGCAAAGGGAGGGATGGAAATTGCTGTATCAGGCTACACAACGCCATAATAACCGGCTAATTGTAGGGAAGGGACCGAGGTATGTGCGGGTTAGCAGAGGAGCGTGCCCCGGCTCTGCTGAGCTCCACACTTTTCGCTCAAGTCGCGCTCCCGTTTCGTTTGCCGCAGCACGAGGGAAGGCAGCGGAGGCATTTCAGACAGAGAACCCCCAAATTACTGGCGTTTCAGGAAACGGCTGCTGTGTAATTTGGTGAGGTTACAGCTACCACAGGGCTAAAAAACCCTTAAAGAACATCCTGTGGGCACAGCCAGAAAAGTTTACTCGACTAAAGTGCAAAAAGCTCAGCGTTGGGAAGAGCGGGGCTATGCTGGTCACAAAGTCTGCTGCAAGGAAAATGCAGTGACTTACTGAAACCCCAACATCTACCTACTGAAAACCCCCAGTACAACACCCAAAGGGATATTCAGCCCAGCTCTTTACATCTCCCTTTTAACCAGCTCTTCCCTCGCTGTCTTCCCCCTTATTTTCATTTTCAAGCCATCGGTTCCTCCGCTACCCTTTCTTCACGCAAGGAGCGCGCTTTTTCTCCCTCGTTCCCGTAAATCCAGCGCTTAATGCCAAACTCGCTGAATATTTCATGTCAGGAATAAATATTCACTTTTTGGACTGCAGACAAGCATGAGCTAGTGCTTCGTCATTCCGCATGCCTACCAGCTTTAAGAAGATTTTACAGCAGATGCTTTCAGGAAAGATATAAAAAAAATCAAAGACGCTTTAAGTGCTCACAGCCTGAAAGCACATCACGCTGGCTGGGGTATATACTGTAAAATGAATATTGTGTATTCAATTTTGAGTATTATGTATGTAATCTCGGTGGAGAGGGTCCTTAAAGCAAAGGCACGTCAACAGCATCAGCTTAAAGCAGGCAAACCTCCCGTCGGGATGCGCTCCCGCTGGCTGGGAGGCCTTGGAAGGAGCTCTTGCCGATAGGTGTCAGCACAGCCTGCCCGAAGCCTCCCAGCAGGACCTTTCCCAAGGCTCCTGGAAGCTCCTTCCCAGCTGACAAGACTTCTCTAAACCATGGGATAGCGGGGTTTTACTTCACCGACCCCAAAAACGGAGCTGCCCCCGAAGGCGAAGGTACAAAGCCTTCCCTCCTCGGCAGGTAACAGACTCGAGAAAAGAAAGAACTCGATATAAAATGCCCCGGGGAGCTCGTGGTCAGAGAAACCTCCATCACACCTCGGTACCTCCTGCGCCTCTCGCTCAGGGCGGCGTCCGGGATGACGGCATCAGCCTCAGGCAGGAGCCGGTTCGGGCTATCAGCTTCCTCTCTGGTGCAACGCATTAATTATATCTGAGACAACACCAATGTAAACAACCAGTATGTGTGGCTGGGGCGCCCGTTTGCGTATTTTTAAGCCTTCTTTCCTGAAAAGGAAATAAAATAGAAGGTTTCACAGATGCCTTGGCTGCTCTCACAGCCTCCCGACAGCTTGCAAATACCTTGGGCTCCAGTCAGCCAAACTCGGACAAGCAGATATCTGCAAGACATTAAATTCTCCGCAGGGCTGTGGAATCAAGAGTCAGGAAAAAAAACTCAGACCCCGATAGGAAAAAAAATCCTCATAGTAAAAAAAGCTCTTGCAAAAATCAACCCTAACTTCTGCTTAGGGAAGTACCGCTTTGAAAGATTACAGGCTTGCACTTTGAGACCATTAAAAGGCAAATCGTTCTCCAAGCGCTGGCTTTCTGCAGCGCAGGAAGGAGTACCGCAGGAGAGAGATTTCTACACATCATTTCAACAGCAGGTACCCAAAATCTCAGATGGGCGAGACCTTCAGAAGTTCCCAAACTCATCAAGAGCTACCGGATGCTCAGCACCATCGAGACACAACTACTTACTTGTCTATATAAGGACTCTCAACCCCAGGAACCTATTTTTGCAAATCACAGACTTCTTATTTACCAACAGGGCTGCAAATAGTTTTCCCCAATTTTGGTACAGCACGTTTGTCAGCAGTATTTTCAGACGGCCCGGGGTCACGTTTAAACTGAGCACGTACTACCCGCGATGCTGAGAAGCGGCGTGCATCAGGCAGCCCTCGCCAGCCAGTCGCCCCGTCCCTGCTCCAGGCTACCTTTGTGCATCGCAAACGGGGATTCGGGCTAAAAATTCTCCGTATCCGTCCCGGAGGCCGATAAAGGCAATAGTGGGAAAAATTCTTCTGGTAGTCTCTGGAGGGTTCTGCACCCAGGGAGCTTCTCTCTGAGAATCTAAATCCGACAAGTTTCAAGCAACAAGCTATTTTTCGTGCCCTTCTGCTCGATCCATGCCCACAGCATCTTAAGAAGGGCTGCTCCATGCAGAGAGACACAAGACAATTTCTAGAGAGATGAATGTCATACAGGCAGATTTAAAATCCTGAATAAATGCCTCTCCCTCTCATCATCCAGGAGACAACAGCATCACCAAAACCATTTCTTATCATGTCTCTTGCTGTTAGATGCGCAGGGTTGCTGGTTTTCCCATGGCAAGGTTGCCAGCTCCGATGCGAGCAAGCACTCCCGAAAACCTCCTGGCAGCTCTTTGACCAGCTGGGTGTCTCTTTTCAAACACGAGCAAGACGGGGTGAGTGCCAGTGAGCTGTGGAGTGCAACGGGGAAGGGAAAGAACAAGCAACTCCCCTCTTTTGGGGCTGTCATGGTTGTAGCCTACGTGGAGCCCCAGGCCTTCTGTGTCAGAGACCTCAATGAGAGAGATCGAGAGATCTCAATGAAAGACATCCAGAGATCTCAATGAAAGAGATCCAGAATCCTACAACTAAAACAAACCCATGGGCTCAAGGATGAGCAGATGCACGGGATCTCCTCCTGCCTGACTCCATTTCTGCACCAACATACAGATGCTGAGCTCTTCCCTTGCCTAAAAGAGAATGGCAAGTCCCTGGACCTGTACTGAGGCAAGAGGAAAACCAGATCATAGAATCACAGAATGGTTTGGGTTGGAAGGGACCTTAAAGCTCTTCCAGTTCCACCCCCCCTGCCCTGGGCAGGGACACCTCCCACCAGCCCAGGTTGCTCCAAGCCCCGTCCAACCTGGCCTTGAACACCTCCAGGGATGGGGCAGCCACAGCTTCTCTGGGCAACCTGCGCCAGGGGCTCACCACCCTCACAGGAGAGAATTTCTTCCTCATACGTAATCTCCATCTCCCCTCTCTCAGTTTAAAACCATTCCCCCTCATCCTATCGCTCCATTCCCTGATCAAGAGTCATCGCTTAAATGTCCATTTCCTTTCAAGCCACTTCTCTCTCAGCCTCCTCTGTTGCGTTTTCCCCTCCGTATTCCCCCCACGACATATTCCTACCACGTCAGGCCAAGCTGTCCGAGGCAGGACAGGAGGGCATCCAAGGGGTAAAGCATCTTTCCCTGTGGAAGCGCCCCGGTCAGAGAGACATGCCTCGCTGACCTGCTGACGACAGCAGGGCAGCCATCGCCCCGAGGAGCGCATTTCCCACAGCAGGGACTGGTTTTCCACCCCGAGTTTCATCCGAAGATAAAAATTTGCTGAACTTCCAATTACTGCGACGCACTGAGAGTGGGAAACGGGAGAGAGAAACCACCAGTTGCTTTAGCTTGTGGATATAAAACCACCTCTACCAAGTCTCGGCACCACCGTCACAGCTCGTTTAGCCGTCCCCTGCCAGGGACGGCCACGGGAGGACACACAGAGCAGCATTGACCCACCGAAAGGAAGCGGACAGAGCCATTTTGTCCCATACCACGTGGCTCCAGCAGAGCCAACTCGCCCGGCACCACGAGCGGGATCTGCCCCGAGTTCATCCCCGTCACAAGGCGAGCTCAGCGCTCCCTCGGGCAGAGGCATCGCCGGCGACGTGAGTTGGCTCTGCCGCCGCCGGCCTCCACTCCTGGGCCCGTTCCCACCGCCGTGTGCGGGCGGGTTGGCTTCTTCAAAGCAATTCCTGCCCGCCTCTGGCGCCACATTCCTGCCGTGCCGCAGAGGCGACGGCAGCAGCACCCCCGTGTCCCCGCGGACAAGGTGAGGACCAGTCGCTCCTTATTTTAATTGCCGAACAGACTCTGCCCCCCACCCTCAAGCTGTAAGACAGGAACGTAGTTACGGAGTGGACTTAATGACCTCTGCAGATTTGGAAACGCTACAGGAACCCGGCTCGGGAGCATCGATAAGGATAACTTACTCCGTGCCAGCTGGAGCAAGGGGCAGGCTGCAGCCAGGCGGGAGCAGGGGGAGGGAGGGATGGAGAAAGCCACGCAGCGAGATGGGGTTTTCCAGACGCAGTGCTCAAGAGCAGGAGGCGCAGGTATATTTTTCACCCTGGTAGCGGCAGTCCACATCCATTTCCCATCACGCAGACCAGCTAAAGAGTTTCAGGGCTTTACTTCTGAAGCATTTAAACAACCGCTCTCTCCAAGCAGGTGCTTTTTTTTGTGGGGAGCAGATTCCCAGGCAAAAAGCCTCCAAGAGCCATATGTGCCCCCGGGAAGAAGAAGGGAATCTTTCGCCTTTTCCTGCCTGGTTTGGCGAAGGCGTTTGCAGGACAGACCCCTTGCAAACAGCAGATCGCATGCCTGATGTGCATGCGTTTTTCTACCTCTGCGTCCCCGGCGTAACTCACGCGACGCCGCTGGGTCAGTGTCCATCCCGAGGGGCGAGAGCTCCCCCACACACAAGCAGCGACGCTGCATGAGCGCGATTCAGAAGACAACAGATCCAGGTGACAAAAAGCTTTCAGAGGTTAAACACAAACGGCCAGAGAGGCCCTGAGGACTGAGGAGCACAGGGGCTGGCGAACCAAAGGGAGGGTAGATGTGTGTTGTAAATCTAAAGCCACTCAGATTAGGCAACTAATCACCGTCGCAGAGCAATCCTATTGAACCCAAACAGCGATAGATTAACCTCCCAGAAACCAGCCCTCCACGTACAGGCAGTGCTTTCCCAAGGAGGCATCACTTCTTTTAAAAAAAAAACCCAAAAAAACCCCACAACCCTTCACCTGCTGATTTTTCATCTCCTGCCCCTGAAATATTTCATATTTAATAAGACAAATTTCATTAGAGACATTTTTCAAAACCACCCAAGCGGAGAAAGGAACAAATTAGCATCCCGTCTGCCTCGGCACAGACTTAACCGAGGGACCGAAAGGCAGCGAGAAACACCCGAGCTCCACAGAGCCGCAGCTCAGAGCCTGCCAAACAAGCTCTGGGCTCGCTCTCTGGAAGGGCAATAATGAAGTTTAAACTCTATATTCAAGGATGTCGCTTCCTTTGGACAGCAGGGCGTAGCTCGCCGTTTCCAAACACCGCAAGGCCGTGTTTTGCAATAGAAACGGTTGAAGGTTTGTGCAGACGCAGTTTTCACCCGGGAGCCGCACACTGCAACGGGATGACCTGGGTGTGCTGCGCTTTGCGGCATTTCCATACGTACCCCCAGCTAGATTTCTTTAATTACCAGGATTCTTCCTCAAAAGATGCACTTTGCCTTTTTATTTCTGCACCGCAGCTTAAATTTCAGCAAGGCTTCATCCTTCGGTGCTCCCTGCCCGACGGGACAACACCGGGCTGGAGGATATACGGCTGTCAAAGGCTATTACCGCTTTGATGAGTGGTTACTCATCTCCTTGTAAACCTGCGAGCCCAAAAAGGGCAAAAAACTCAATATATTTAAATCGGAGAAAGCAATTCCAAGCGACCCGGCACTGCGACAGCATCCGTCCCAAAGGACGGCATAGAACGAAGCCCAGAAATCTGTGTTTTTGTTTCAGAAGGGCAGAAATGAGCTGTGTGATAAGCAAGCTCCGGTCGGGCAGCAGACTCGCCAGAATTCGGGCAGAGTTTCCAATGGGGTCAAGTGACTCCGGGCTTGAGGGCTCAAAGAGCATTTTGATCGTGGTGGGAAAGTCGGGGATTTTTCGATGATAAGGCGGAAAGTTTTAGCTCTGCGAAGGCAGAAATACGCCCTACTGCTACTAAACTCAAAGGGCAACGAGGAAGAAACAAACCAGATCAGGAAAAGAGCTGGAGAAAAAGCTTTCCTCTCTTCCAGGCTGCATTCAATGCTACGACGGCAAAAAAGGCACTGTATGTATTGTGAGGGATTTCCATCCGTTTCATTAACCTGTTCTACTTCGAATATCAGACACCCACAGCCGGTAGCTGCGGTCAAAATTAGAGACCTTATTCTGTGCCAGGTATCAGCTTTTCACTCCTTTCGATTCTCAGGAGACCAGCAGCTGCGACGCGGCTTCAGCGTGCTTAAGGTGATCCCAAGTTTTTTAAGGAAAAGTTAGGCATGCCTTCAATTAAAAAGGGGCGTTCGACACTGCACCGAATTCAGAAACACAGGGATACACAAAGACCATTTTGCAGCCCTCCCCTCAAGGGCTGTAAGTGGAAATATGTTGGGCTAAACGTCGAAAGTTTATTTTCAAAACCTGCTTCTCTTGGTTTCCTTCCTTGTGTACGTGGGAACGTGTAAAGCATCTTGCAAGCTCTGTTCTGGTGTCTCGGGGACCGGCAGCAGTCCGCAGACGGAGAAATGCTGCTCTAGAGTGGCTACTGGCATGGTTAGGTCAGGATTTTGTGGGGTTTTTTCATCCCCAAAGCGAGGATGTGCCTTAGATCGCTCGCTATGTTACCGCAAAGCAAGTCACTCTGCAATGGGAACAGCAGAATCGCCATACGGGGTCAGGGCAGGGCATTTCAGCAACGAGTCTCAGCTGGTTACCGCTAATCAGAAAAAAAGAAGATGCAAAACACAACCGAGGACTGAACAATCTGCACAGTCTCAGGAGATCTTCATTCGCAGTGGGTTTTAAATCCAACCGCGAGGTGGTTTCCACTACTCTAACCACTGCTTACTCTTTAGAAACCCCACGGATCCCTTGGGCTGCCCTGCAGCCACGAGTCCCGCAAGTTATTTACACCACGAACGAAGGCGTCGCGCCGATTTGCGGATGCGGAGGGCTGGATGTCTGCTGGCTCTCCGCTGCACCGCCGGGTCCCCTCCTGGCAAAGCCCTGTCCTTCGCTGTGGTTCACGTCTCCTTTCAGCTCCACAAAGCTCACGTCACCGAGGATGTGCCCAAGGAAGCTCACCCTGGATGGGGACCAGCATTATGAAACTTCACCAACTGTTTTGAAAACTGTTTTCTAGATGGAGATGATGAAAATAGGGCTTTTTTTTTTGGTCATGGCAAGGTTTTCGCACAGCTTCATCAAGGGCAAACCGCTCAGCTTGCGCTTGACGACTAACGGGCAGGTTTCTGGCGCTCTGAGCCAAGAGAGCCTCCCACCGCACGGGGACCACATCTGATACAACCACCTCGGGCAGGTGACAGCAGAGTCTCTCCTACCTCCTTTGGGCTGTTAGTTTTGTTGACACAACACCATCAAAGGCACCTTCCCCTCAGCTCACAAGGGGAAACCCGATCCTCAAACCCCAGCAGCTCCCACTCAAACCCCAGCAGCTCCCACTCAAACCCCAGCAGCTCCCACTCAAACCCCAGCAGCTCCCACTCAAACCCCAGCAGCTCCCACTCGGAGCACGGAGGGGACCTGGGCAAAGAACAGAGCCAAGAACTGACACGGGAGAGGGTTTTCTTTGCACACTTACTGCGTCTCGTTAAGGCTACACAGAAGGTTTTAAGTGCAAACTTCAGGCTGACAGTCTGTACTCACTTTCAAGCTAAAGCAGTAAGACACAGAGAGGATCAGCTGCTCAGATGTGTCTATGAATTGATGCTGTGAACATGGACAAAGAGGATCAGAACATCTAACGAACGAGTTTTGCCTTCAAGACCGTTTTTATCCTGAAATCTCAAGAAAGAGATGAGAAGCGTTCCCATCTTCCCCAGCAAAAGCAAATGCAGCATGACTTCAGGGAGACAAAAACACCAGGAAACAAGTCCTGGGGAGTTTTACCCCCCTGACGGAAGGGTGGACGCGGGGCCGGCTGCACGGCGAGCCTTGTCGCAGCAAACAGGAAAAGCGGAGCCGTGAGCCTCCTGAATTCCTCCGATATCAGAGCGGGATATCACGGCCTGGCAGTGGGAAAACCCACTGCATCAAGGGGGGGGACCGGGGTCTTTCCAGCTCTCATCTTCCCCGGTGGTCGTTGAGAAGATGGTAGCAAACGGTGGGGATCACGCTTGGCTGAAGACGATAAAGCAAAACCAACAGGGATGATGCACAGACCCCGCAGGACTTCAGCTAACATTCCTCTCCCTGCAAAGACCTGGCCTTTACGGTGTCAGTCCTTAATTTACAAGCACAGTAAAAGGCTCGGTTTTAAAAAGAAAACCTTTCCACCTCTGCCCCATAAACCCCTGAGAGCACAGGCAAAACTACCGGCATTTTTCTCTCCGATTTAAAAAAAGGTATTTCCCAGTATAGTGTAGGGTTCTGGCAGAGTGAGGCCAAGCACAGGCTCCTGAGGAATATAAACGAACAAATACAGGAAGGGAGAAAGTCTGCAGGAACACAGTCTGAAATAGCACCGGCAGGCCAGAGGGATAACCGCCTGGGGACACGCTCTCAATTCTGCCTACAAATGATCCGCTGCAGCCTGAGGATGACATGAACAGGACACACAGACGATGGCAAAAGGGCGACGGTAGTGCTGGCGGCCGTGGCCGCCTCTCCCAGGACCTGTCAGCAGTTCTCATCACACAAAGATGGAAGCGATCTCATCAAGAGCGTTTCACAGACCTGCACGGAAACAAGACAGACCCTCCTTGCCACCGGCGCGGCGGACGCAGGGCTGAACCCTGGCTCAGCCAACTCCAGGCGTCAGCAGCCCCGCGCCAAAGCCCTCGCAGCTCCTGCATTACCCATCGCCTTAAGTCCCCGTTTCAAACGGGTTTTGGTTTCTTTCCTGGCTATTTCAGCTGCACCAGAGCTCGTTTCTGGGGAGCACCAGAGGACTGTCGCCGCCAAAGCCACGCTGCCTGCGCCCTCGCTGCACGAGCGGCGTGCCGCAGCTTGAGCTACAGAGGAGTCGAGACTAACCCTCGCCTCTAGCTGGATAAACAGACTCCAGCGTAAACCACCTCCAGTCCTCCATCAGGTTCTCCTCTGCGCAGGTAGGCTAAAAGTCAAAGAAGTGCCCGGATTAATTATGCAAATAAAGGCAAAGAAAGCAGCCTCAACACAGGGAGAAAGGCACCTGCCTCCCAGGGACCACCTACCCTGGGATAACATTGCAGCTTCCCACCTAACGCAGGCCATTAATTAGCACTCCCCTCCTGCTCCAGCAAGACTCGTATGTGGGAGTGAAGGAGGTGGAAAGGAGCTCCAAAGTGGCCAGAAGAGCTCGAGGGAGAAGAGTGTAGAGGCGTTCCTGTTCACGTTCCTAAAATAGAGATCCTGCTGCCTTACACCCTCCTTTGTAGAGCGTTAAGCCCCACCAGTAAAAAGCGCTACGTTAAAAGCTAGACATTAACTCTCTTGTTCTGCTCCAGCCTAATAAGTAGAAAGTCAATGCCATTGTTTTAGATCTAAGCAAAAAAAATACTTTGAAACCTCAAAAATTAGGGTTTTTGGAAGCAATTATCTCCCTCCTCCGTCTCCAAGACTAAAGAAACACGGGCCAATTATTTCTTTGAAGGCTAAATATTTACTCCTCGACGAAGTGCAGCAGCTCAGGCTGGAGATGAATTACCCAGCTCTGATGTCATCTAATGCCTGCAAGTAAGAAAACCCAAACGAAAACAGGTATGAACAAAACAACAACAAAAAAGGGTGTTTTCTCCTGGAAGAGCCCTTCAGAGAGGGGGAAGGGAGGAAGCTGTTTCAGCTCACCTGAGCCGTGTCCAAGGCATTTAGCACAGCCCTGGCACCACGCTCCGGTTCCCTTTAGGTAGCCCTACCCAGGTCTCATTAGAGAAGATGCCCATGCTTAACGAGGGCACAAGTAGAGCGTGTCAAACCTCCCCGAGCAAGAACTGGCCTTGTGGAAAAGTCTTATTCTGGAGCGAGACCTACCCTATAGGGCCAGGGGTGGGAACTCCTCCTCACCTCCACGAGCAATTAGCCTGCACGCACATTGAGCATTAATCAATCAACGTCAGCTCTTCTTTTTTAAAAAAAATAAATCCCTCCTGCCTTATTTACGTCTGAATCCCCAGTTTCAAAGCTCTCCGCTTTTGCCCCCTCCAGTCACTATTCTTTCCCAGGCGGCGGGTGCCAACCCTCTGGTTAAGGGCATCAAAAAAAAAACCCAACCAAAAAGAGAGCAGCTATGTGCAAGAAACCACCACCGGCACAAGCGCGGGGTGACTCATCTCCTCTGAAGAGCGAGGAACAAGAGCGCTCTCTGTTCGGTGAGACTGCCTGAAGTTTCAGTTGCGATCCCATCTCGCTACACGCGCTCATGACAGCATACAGAAATATTTCCTCGGGGGATCTTCCCATGGGACTTAACTCTGACACATATTCCCACAGGACTCGTTCTTTTAAAAGTGTTATTTGTTAGTAAGGCAGTGGGAATTTGACTTTGCGAAATACCGAGCGAGCGACTGAGATGCGGAGCTGGGTGCCGGCGGCTGGACTCAACGCCACTGCGAGTCGTGCCCCGCATTCAATCCGACGGAAGAACTCGCCGGGCTGCAAGAATAGATGTCCTGGGTCAGAGCAGAGGTCTGCATCGCCCGGCATCCTGTTTATGCTACCCACGGCCTCTCCTCCACCCCTGAGCAGCTACGGCAGGGAAGGAGGAAGAGCGAGAGGCAGTTTCCACATGCGTGTAGACTGTGGTTTGTTTTCTTCCTCCATTTTAAATCCACGACTGCTTAATTCTCACCTGTAGGCATCACACAGGGGATGCGCAGATGCAAAAACCAAATCAAAATATTAAGAGTTGCATAGAGTGACGTCCAGCCAGCGGTCATCGAGCACCAAGTTACACGTTAACATTTCAAAATGACATCCCACCAATTCCCAGATAACGTCAGTACGCAGAAACATCCGGATTTTGGAGGACTTCAGATAAGGAAAAAAAAATTGTCAGACAAGAAAATACGACTTTAAACTATAACTGAGTAATCCACAATACTTATAGACCACACGAAGCAGGGTCGGAGGGAGTCTGCACCCAAGCAGACAAGTCAGCACGGAGCGCTTGGTGGATGCCGAGCTCCTTCTCCTCTTCCTACTCTTCATTAAACGTAAAGCTTTTGCTGAAACAGCGAGTTTAACACTGACTCCCCCCCCACACAAGAGCTTCCCCCGATTCTTCTGCCTTTCTCGAAGTTATTTTAGTCAAATTCAGAAATATAAGGAAAACAAGCGTGCCGTGTGTGACGTTTTGAGCACGAAAACCAGTGTGGGAAATCATTTGTGGCGTTTTCCTGCCCTGCTCGGAGCCTGTGGACCTGCAGGAACGTACCTGTTTTCCCACGCTCTCCCGCTTGCTGCGGGTAGCCCGCACGGGCACGTCTCCTCCACTCCTCAAAATACCTCAAGTGGCAGCTACCAGACTCATTAAAATAAATAAAATTTCAGCTCTGGGACAACAGTTCTTATCCATAGAGGCTCTCACGACCGCGGGTAAGTGTCACTCAGCCCGCGTGGCACAAACCAGCTGCTCCAGACGAAGAGCAACAACTCAGCGTGGCGCCGCAAGCACGAGAACGTGCACGTTCTGCGGCCAAAAAAAGGAAACTAACCTGAAAACCCGTCAGATAATGATAAAACACATGGGGAAATACATGTCGGCCAGCCCTAGGGACGAGGTGAGTTTTGATGAAGCGGCGGGGGAGTTGCACATCTGCCGTCTCTCACCTGATGCCAGGGGCCGGATCCATTCCTTGCTGTTCAGGTCAAGTCTCCAGAGGTCGTTGAAGGCAGCGTTACAACTGCTCTGCGTGCAGCCACCGAACACGTACATCGACTGGTTAGCGTCGTAGTAACACGCACCTAGAAAAAAAGAAAAAAGCAAACACACAGATTAACCAAGTCTCTGACCTTCTTTTTTTTTTCCACCCAAAAGCATGAAGATCATTTTCTTTTCCCCACTGGGTTTCAGACAGGAGAAAAGCAGACAGGCTGCCCCCGCTTCCATAAAACCATGGGTCAGCTTAGGGGTAACCCTGACCACCGTAAACCTCCAGCAAGAACCTTCCGAGACGATTATCCCCTCAAGCAGAGCTGCCCCTGAAAGTGCAAAGGAAGCTGCCTTAGAAGCTCGTAGTTAATTAGATTAGCTACGATTAACGCACTCAGGACACTTACCTTCTCTAAGCTAGTTCGTATGGTTTATAAGGTTGCTAAATTAGACTGAGAAACTGGTCTGTGTACCAAGACCTGGTCGCTTATTCTCTTTTTCCAGTATTTCACCCTATCTCATCACAGAAAAGCACCACTGAAACACCCAGACCTTATGCATCTTTCCCCTTCGCATCTTCGGGGAAAGGATTAGGCAGTGAGAAGGGGAACGGGGAGGCAACACGACGCTTGACAACCTTTCAAAGATACCCAGGGAAATAAAGAGCTTTTGGCCCCCAACCAAAATCTGCAGCAAAAAAAAAAAAAAGCAAGCGTCTGCAGTTAGTGTGCTGTGGTACCCGGGCACCTCGGACAAGAAGTAAATTAAACATGAGAGAGAGCAGACAGGACTCGGCTCAGCTTATCTGCTGTGGAGGATGAGCAAGATTCAAACGCGTGCAGAAAGTTAAACCCCTGCGATTACAAAGAGGTTTTCCCAATTTCTGCATTCCCCTCCTCAAACGCAACTAGCCCCGTTGACTTCGTATGCCAACCCCTCGCCTTCCACCTTCCTGAGATGCCCGCAAGGCAGCAGCATCTCTCCCACGTCCTGCCTAACTCACGAGAAGCGGGACGAGTGCCGGCTGGCGCTGCGGGAGAGCAGGCACATCCTCCGGCGGCAGCTTTGATAGACAAACGCACATCAGTTCCTAAGTTTGCAAGTTGGGATTGAGGAGTGAAGGTGATTTCAGCCCCTGGGCTGGTCTGGGTGATCGGGCAGCCAGTTCTTCTGCATCCGCACCTTCCCACCGGCCGGGTGCTGTCTGCCCTGTTGGCTGGTGCACAATGGCCAACTGTTTGAAATTCAAACCTCCCTTGACCTGACGCAGCCTGAAAAAATCATAGAATGGTTTAGGTTGGAAAGGACCTTGAAGATCATCGAGTTCCAACCCCCCTGCCATAGGCAGGGACACCTCCCACCAGCCCAGGTTGCCCAAGGCCACGTCCAGCCTGGCCTTGAACACCTCCAGGGATGGGGCCTCAACAACCTCTCTGGGCAACCTGT
>VUYV01000635.1:135419-169513 GCA_008711295.1 Anarhynchus alexandrinus | reverse complement strand
ATGAATGGTGGTGCCTTTTTTTATTCTTTAGGAGGACAAGGAAACCTTTGAAGAGCGCAATGACTTCACCAGAACTTCCCGCAGCGTCTCCTGGACTTGTCTTGGCAGGAGGCTGCGCAGCGGTTGCTTCATAAATTATTACTAGGGAATATGAAACTTTTATGCCTGCTCGCTCTTGGAATCGCACAGCTTACCCCGTGTTTATTTACCTTTAGAAAAATGAAATTTGCTCCCTGGAAGATCCGCCTCCCGGAGGGCTCAGACCCAGAGACGAAGCCACAAGGACCGAATTTTTGTCATATTTGACTACGTGGCCTGGCAGAGCAGGCTGAGGCCGCTAGATGCTATTGCAGTCCCAATAACAAGTTTTATTTAAGTATCTTTTCCCTCAAGGGGAATGCTTTCTCTGTTCTCTCCCAGAAACTTGGAAGCAGGGCGAAAATTCACCCATACATTAAGCGGTGTTGTCGATCAAATCGCTTACTTCCATCAGCGAAAATGTATTTATCTGCAAATAAATCCCCACCCCACCCCCCAAAATAAACCCTACATAATCATAAGAGTCTTGAAATGATACAGAAATGTCTAGAGCAACAGATAGTGTGGTCACGATGCCAACCTATTTTCTATACTATTTTACGTATCAAAACACTTTTTCTAGGTTTCAAGCACTAATTTGTCACCTTTTATTTGGATGTGGCTTCCAAGAAAGAGAAGGCATTGCGGTCACAGGGCAGTATCGGGTCTGTAATACGCTCTGATGGGCAAAGCATTTCTGCTGTCTCGGTCTCAGAGACGTTTATTAACGGATGGGCCGATAATGTTTATTTTGTGCCCGAGATACGCTTGCCTCAATGCTTCTCACCTGTAGTTCTGCGGTTTATTTTGAAGCAAGCCATACTCGGCCTCCTCCAAACTGTATTACCGACAGATGTAGAAGACGATCTGCTGTAAAAGCAGCCAGCATACATCCCCGAGCGCTGCGGGGATGCAAACTCGTTGGCTTTGCTGGTAACGACCTGAGTCTAGAGCCTAAGTGAGGTTTCTATTGAAGGGGCCACAAAGCTTAGTCTAAGGGCAGCTGCGGAAGAAGCCCACGTGTAAAATTTGCAAAACCAGAAAGCAAAAATCCCACCCTAGCGCCATTAGCACCTCCTATGAGCAATGAGCCAATAACCATGACGAGAAGCTACTGAATTCCCTGGTTTTGCGCAAAGCGCTTGCGTTGGCAGAGCTGTGCGTTACGCCGACCGGCCGAAACTCTGCCGCAGCGACAGGCGCGCGCGGCGCTGCTGGTGACGCTGCTGGTGACGCGGCGCAAACCCCGCGTTACAGCTTCCCGTTGCAAACGGGAGCCGAAGAGGGGGGAGCGGAGCCTCTCCCAGCAGCTACTTACTGTGCGAGAAGCGTTGCGTGATGGGGGTTCCAGGGTAGGGGTAAGTGCGACTCTCCCACTGAATGTTTCCTTCTTGCACCGCTTTGATAAAGCCGTGATAACACTGATGGGCCACACCTAGGGAAAAAAAAAACCAAGATGTCAGCAAAATTTGGGGCGCGTTAGGAACAAACTGTGCCCGCGCAGTTGCACAAGTGACAGCAATTATAAAGAAACCCTGTATTTAGATTACAAATCGGCTGGTGGAAATTCGGAGGATTAAAGAGAATAAAGAACGGGGACTCTGCGAATGTGGAAATCAGCAACATTCACCGAACTGATTCACTACATTTCCGATATCTGTCAGCTCTAGCTTGGTAAAGCAAAGCCTTTGTGAAAGGTAAGCACGTGTGAAGCCTTCGCGGAGCTGGTCTCCAGCCGCCTCTGCTGCAACACAAACCTGCTGTCCCCTAATCACAGCCCCAGAGCAGCAGCTGCCCTTCCCTTAATGGACCTTAGGGGACAAATAACGTGCAATAATGAATTTTTAAGCGCGTGCATGCAGCTACTGCACAGGAATGGACAATAAATAAGAGAGGAGACATCAGTGATAAAACTCAGTGTGTCTTAGGTGAAAATATTCCTCCTTAGCCATGCGAGGGAGTAGATCCGGCCGACAACAACTCCTCCGTGGAGCAGGCCAGCCCCAGAGCTGCAATTAATTCTGTGTATGGAGTACACGTGTCTGTGTTTGCGCTGAGAGGGGCCAGAAACTGCTCCCCGTGGGGAAAAAAAAGGGTCTGGTGAAGATTTACGACGGCAGCAGCTCAGCAGATGCTCGGTGGCATCCGCTGGGCTACGGCAGCCCCTCGCACTGAGGATGCCACAGCCTGCCCAGATTTTTTTTCCCCCCAAGGATGTGCTTACTGAAAGCCCCATGCCAGGAACCCCTCCAGCAAGAAATCACACTTGAGGATATAAAGCAGGAAGTTTTTAAAAAAATAAAATAAAATGAAGCTCGGGGTCCTCGAGCAGCTGGTCCCCCAGAGTCACGCGGGAAATGTAATCTGAACTATAGGATTTCACAACAGATGTATCCTGACAAACAGGAAAAATTAACCAGAAGAAAACAAATCAAGTGTTTACCTCGAGTGACCTCTCTGCTTCACGGCAAGCAGGTTGGCGATTACGCTCCCCCTTTTTTTGCTATAATTGCTGCAAAAATGGCACGGCTGCCCAGCACCACTCATCCCCTGAGACTTGAGACATGGACAACTCATTCCAATGCCACGTTGCGCCTCGGGCTGCTCATCCCTTCCCCTCCGCTCCAGGGACGTTTCCCACAGTCTCTTTTGGGGTGAATCACCAGGTGCTTGTTCATTCCAGCTGCATCCTCTGCATCTCTTAAGGCCACTCCAGGAACAAGCAACGCGTGAGAAAGCGCACCCAAGCAGCAACTCACGGGCCTCGGACACTCGAAAAAAAACCCTTTCAACGGGGATGAAGGGCTGCTGCCNACAAGCAACGCGTGAGAAAGCGCACCCAAGCAGCAACTCACGGGCCTTGGACACTCAAAAAAAACCCTTTCAACGGGGGTGCAGGCTGCTGCTGACCCAAAATTATGCAAAAAGAGTAATTTTGTGCAATGCTCGCTTCTGAAGTACTTGTGTTTTTTTAACCTTCAGCCTGTTAAACTCTGGGCAAGGCAGAAAATGCCTGGAATCTGAGCAATGCTTTCACATGTGCAGAGAAGTCCACAAATTAGACATCACCCCACACGCCTGCCAAAGGCGTTGCTCACCTGACAACCGCTCGGCATTTTCCAGAAGAAACAAGTTACCCTCGTGCAGCAGCGTGCCTCACTTCCTCCCGATTTAACTGTGGGCTCCTCTTAAACTGCCTGGTTTTTAAGGAAGCTTGCCATCAAAATGCGTGTCCCCAACAGAAACGTAACAGAAATCATCCAACGTGTTCAAAAATGACCAAAGCAGATAGCTTTGCTTGTACCCTTATCCAAACTTTGCCTACCTAAGTTGTTGTATCATACATATTTAGCGTTAAAATATCCCCATAAGGCTTCGGAATTAATGCTGCACGGAGGCGAAGCGAAGTATCTGTATCTCAGGGCTACTCTTTCAGGAAGTCTGAATATGTAGATCTATATTAATGTAGATTTTATACACCACTTATCTTCAGCAGAGCCGTAAGAACCAGCCACGGTTTTGTTTCCAGCCAAAAGGATAAGCTTTGGGAACGCTAATTACTGAGCAAGACGCAAACGAAGCACAATTACAGCCACATTAGACATGGGACACCAGCAACGGGGGGAATGCTGGGTGGTGGAGAGGAAGCCTGAATGCAAGCTCTCAACAGCGCTGCGCGCCAGCAGCGCACGGGGAGCGTTCAAAGGCAGCGTAAGTGAGCAGCTGTGTCATGCGGGGTTTGGGGTGTCACTCTTTTAAAGCACAAGAGGCTGAGGGGCTCAGTTCTGCACCATTATTTGCAACGTCTTCAGCAAAGCAAGCGACCCAACGGCCATAGCTGGTTTTCTGGCATTTTGAGGAAGTCCAATTTTTGAGTTAAAGGGGGAAAACAACAGGCGAGGCTAAAGCAAAGCACAGAGCAGCTGGGATCGGAATCTGTGTTCCCACAATTAAAAAAAATGCACTTTCACTACAGCTGTTTGTACCTTTGATTAGTCGATACCACTGTTTGCAGACAAGGGCAGCAGTTTTGTGCTCCTGATACGGCGAAAGGAAGGAGAGGATATATTCCAAAACCTCTTCTGGGAGCTCCAACATCGATCTGTTATGCCTGGTCTCCTCGACCTCCAGCTCAGCATGTGGCTCATCGTCTTGCTCCATCGTCCCTTCGACCACAGCGTCTTCTGGATCCACGGCCATGAAACCGTCATCTTCACTGTCCGAGGAACTGGCCATGGCATTCCACTTCACAGCTTCACGGGGGGAAAGAAAGACAACAGTAAGGTCACAAAGAAAACGAATAGCATCAGAAATGCCTCCACATCAAGCTTTACCGCAGCAAATTCTAAGTTGAGGACGTGGTTTTTGCAAAGCTTTGAAGCAGGCTGCACACAGGTTAGGAACACGCCACTCTCCATCGGCGCAGCGCTTTCCCAGGCCACTTCTTCATCTCTCATCACACTCAGCCCCACCATCGCCTACAGACGGTACCAGAGAGAAAAAAAATAAACCCGCTGGAGGAATTGCAGCCTCTCGAAGCCCTGCTCCCTTGCTGGGTGTAAGAAGGCATCACACCGCTGCACTGGATTACCCCGTGGGGCCCAGCAGCGATGGGGAAAGGGATCCCCACCGAACCGAGAGCAACCCAAGGCGAGCCAGGATGGAAGCGACAGCTTTGCAGCCCCTCCTCCCCTGTGAAACCAGTTTCGCCAGCCAGCCTGCTTTACCCCAAGCAACTTCTCAGCAGCAGGGGGAAAAAAATCCCTGTCCCATTCTGCCTTAACACCCCCTCTTTTTCCTTTTTTTTTTTTCCTTCTTTTTTTTTTTTTTGTGTGAAATATTGCACACAGTTCTTACTGGCAATAAGTGAGGAAAGAAAAACCCCCACAGGATTTACTGCTGCTGAAAGGCTGGAACAGCAAATATTGTATCTCCAGCTATTCAGAACATCTTAAGTATAAGGTAACATACCGATGACAGAAATACATCATGAAATAAATCCATCTTAACGAGTGGCTGTGTCCAATTTGGCCAGTTGGCACGGTCTGCAGTTAAACCCATGCCCGTCACTACAAAACAAATCCCTGGACCCTGTCTCCTAGGAAGCAGCCGACCTGTTTTGGGAAGAGCGGTGACAGTTTTCCCTTCCAGCACCGCTGGGTGAAGACCAAGGGATGCGACTGCTCCATGACTACACACATATTGATAGCTCAGACCAAAATAACTCAAGAGGATGACACAGGGACTTTCTTTTCCAGAAACTACAATCACAAATTCCCTTTTTATCTTTCCCTAGCACAGCAGGTTGTAACGAGGGACCCAAAACAGGGCAAGCTCTCAGCTCTTATGTCGCTCAGCGTGAGTTTCTCCCGACACCACGAGGCAGAGGCTGCCCAGGTCCCAGATCGACCAAGACGATGGGATGCAGATCAACACAGTCCGTGGGACAAATCCCACCTGCAGCGAGCCCAGGAAGCAAACCTGCTCCTCAAAAGGGAAGACAGCACAGAGCTTTTTGCCCAACATAGTTAAATACAAGTAACTTGGCACCACGTTGGTCATAAACTATAGTATTTTATTTTTACCACTCTCAGTATTGCAGAAAACATGACTGGAAGGAATTTAAGGTACCTAGTTATCAGGAATAAACTAAGCTGTTGTCACAAGCTTCCAGTGATGCAAACTCTGCTGTCTTCCCCAGCTAATCGCTGGGTTTTCCCATCCCGGCATACACCGAGCCTGAAGAGCCATGGGAATAGCAGACGGCGGAGACGTGGAGCAGAAAAGCTTGGCATAACAACTAATTCTTGCTCAGAAAAATGACGTTCGACAGCATTACTCTCCACTTTTGTCAGGTTCCCTGATGAAGCAGCTTCAGAAAATCCACGGGGCTGTCAATCTTTGGTAGAAACCACGTCAAAATTAAACTTACAGTTATCATCCTAACAGACGCGCCGCACGTTTTCCCGTGTCAGAAATCCTTCTTCGAGTCAATGTTATGACAGAGAAAGGCTGAAACCCAAACGCTTTGACACAAGCGCTGCTGCTGCCAAACGGCATTACGCAGCAGATAATACACGAACTCCCAAAGACTAAGAAATGGAAAATTGTGGGGGGGAGGGGGGTGAGGCAAGCAGAGCTGCACTAAAAGAATAATTAAAAAACAGAGGGTTGGGACTTTTCCAAGCAAAAACGTCTATCGTCGTGAAGTGTATGTGCTGATTTCCATCTTGACGCGGCATGGCAGGAAGCCAAGGGCTGCCGGTACTCCAACCTTGGGATGCGGTTTCGCTCGAGCCGGGGAGTTCGGAGTAAGGAGGGTCGGTCCCTATCTCAGGGTTTGGGAAAACAGAGAGCAGCACATCTACCCAGGCGGAGCAGAAGGCGTTTCACACCCTAAAAACGTGCTAGAAAACCAAACAGAAGAGCATTGACATCCCGATCAGGTACAATGGGACACCTGCGGGTGACAACGCCGAACATAAGCCTGGGCTCCACAGGTTCACACAAGACATCTGCTGTGTTACTAAGGTTTAGAAGCAAAGGTTATGTGTTTCCCCAACAGCTTTTATTTACCCTTTAAATAATGTCCAAAAGCTGCTGAAGGAAGTCAGCTGAGAAGTGCAGGAATACACGCCTGGCTAGCAAGGGTTTGGGGTTTTTTTCCCCAATTATTAAATCCCAATTTCAGTCCTCTGGAGCAGGCTTGGGAACAACACAACACAGCAAGTTCATCACAGGCACAAAACAGTGTGGGGGTTAGAAAAACATCTCTCAGGCCTGTTTTAAAAAGGCAGGAGGAGCAGGGAAACCCCTCGATGCCTCCCAACAGCACGTGCTCGTGCAGATCTGGGGATGGAGAAGCTGCACCGAGTTCTGTCTGTTTTTACCAGACCATTTGATAACATTATAAATATTCAAACACATTCCCTTTGCTAGATCCTCGTTTTCTAAACGTTTGAGGGTAAGGAACAACCATCCTCCAAGCTTTCACACCCACGCTGTGTTATTTTTCTTCAGGAAAACAAGACTAGCAATAAACCCAACTCCCAAAAGGCAAGGCGCCGTCAAAATAACCCTACAAGCCTGACCTGCCGTGGATTCAGCTTTTGCTCTTACGGCACGGGAACAGCGGGCTGGGAATAACCACCCCCGGACTGCAAAGCAGAAACAGCCCTGTCCTATAACCCTGCTCCAACATCAGAAAAGGGAAAAGGCTAAATAAACCCAGGCTGTTGGTAATAGGGAGCTAACGCATCCCAGCCAGCTCCTATTACCAATTATTCAGCAGATCCACAGGAGAAAATCCCATGCCAGTGTTTTTACTAGTTATTCCAGGAGCGGAACGGAGCGTTTCTGTCCAGTTTGCATTTCGGGGGGGATGCAGTAGGTGCTTTCTCACTCATCCTGGCTCTCCACTTGCACCGAACTGAGCTTCAGTTTGGACACAGCCTAGAATTAATCACGGAGTAGTCAAAAAGCCGCAGTAAAGGGCTTTAAGCAGTCGTGTCTTGTCCAAAAGTACGTGCAATTCAATTAACTTGCCCGGACGGATCCAAGAGTCACTTTCTGCTTGGACCGACTGCGGTGAAGGCCAACACAAGCCCCTCGAAGCATCGTATTATATTTTGCACCCTACAGCCCTCCTGCTCTCGGAGAATCGCCTTTATATTCCAGCAGCAGAAATGTTTTACAGCGCTCAGAAATTAGCCTAAAGCACTACCAAAGAGGGATCGCAACAGCTTAAAATAACATGTAAAGAAATGCTAGAAGGGCAATCGAAACAGAGCTCTGCCAGCGCTGATCAAATTTGCCTGGCCCTTCCTAAAAGCTGTGCCTCTGCCAGCTGGCAAAACATTTTATAACTCTTTTCCTCCTTTCAGAGCACTTCAATTTTCCCCTCTCTCCCCTCCTGAAATTATTTAAGAACCTGCTATTTATTCTGCTAAAGTAATTATCCGCCGCAGTGGAACAAACAGATGAGGAATATTAAATGCAGGCAAAACCCACCGGGTTTAAGCGCTTCTCGCAGCCCGGTAGCGACATCAGGCAGCCAGCAGCCTGCTCCTGCAAAAGCCCTCTCGACCCACGAAGGTCTCCCTACCTGCAGGCACCTCTCCCGGTCCCACGGACCCCAATTCACAGGCGTGGGTGGCATCAGTGGTTCCTATCCCGAACTACCTCCTCTTCTCTGCAACTCTCGGCTGTTTTAAGAAGTGCTTGAACCCGCAGGGTTTTTGACCTGGCTTTTTTTTTTATTTNGTAAGAAAAAAAAAAAAAAAAAGAAGTCAAAAGATTTTAGGAGAAAAAAAGCCTCCAAGGGAAAGATCTTGAATGAAAATAAGAGGCTGTGTAATAGTACTGAGTCAGAGCACATTAGTCATAAGGGAATGCTCATTTTCACATGCCACAAAAAAATTCTCTCCCCAAAACATAATCGTAGAAGCTATGTTCTCACCCAGGAAAAAAAAAATACTGAAGGTGTGTGAAAGGACCCAGCCCTGGCTGGCGGACTGCTTCGGCTGGAAGGAGAAAGGGACTCTGCAGAACAGAACAATTAATTGCACTTGGCAATCAGGAGTTACGGCGTTAATTTAGGGGTGGAAGATAGCAACTGCCTCGAACCCGCTCCAGACTCTTCCTCATACTTTGCAACTGCTTATTCTGCTTGTCAACAGCCCCATCGGCACGGCAGGGTAGCATTTTGGGAGACATTTAGACCTTTTAGGCTTATTCCCTTACCCAGTTTAAAGAAAAAACAACTATTCCATCAGACAGACACATTTAATAATAAGTCTTAGGCTGCTTTCCTTAAAAAAACAACACACCAAACTATCTGTATTGGGAAGAATTATTTTTGCACGATATTTTCTTGTCTGTCTCGTGCAGCTGTGCCATCGAGGACTTCAATGGCAGCTTTCCCCCCTCCAGTTCGGCTTTTGCTATGATCAGTTGCCCTACAGAAGCCCTGAGCCCTTTTTGAGTGATACAAGAGGGAAAATGAAGCACTACTTCCTAGGTAGAAGCACACTGTTTTATGAAAACAACAGCACAGGGAGCAAAAGGTCTGCGGGAGCCACGGGATTCAGGGTAGGGATAGGCACCATTAAATAAGATGTTTCCAGTCCTCCAAAACTTGCACCAGTTAGAGCCAAACCATTTGAAAATCAACAGCTAGAGAAGTTCAACAACAGGGAAAAAAAAGCAGATTTTAGTTAAAAAAAAAAAAAGAACTCAAAGCCCCTGGGAAACGGAACGATGAGCAATATCCTGTCTGCGCCGCCGTCGAGCATCGTGCCCAGACCAAGGAGCGAGACCTCGGGGCCACCTGCACCACGCTTTTCTCCTTCTCCCTGCAAAACAGGCAATTGCAAATTCTTTGAAGCATGGCTTTTCCCTTTAGTTGCCTTTCAACAGGAAATTAGGTTTTTTTTTTTTCTTTCATGTAAGCCCTAGCTTCACCCATGAAAATAAAGGTTTCCTAAATTCTAGCTGCAAGTTTGAAAATACGACTTTCAGTCCTAGCTCCTGCTGCGTGTTTTGCCTGTTAAACCAGTGCTTTTATAGACACTCCAGAGCCAAATTCAAAATTACATGGCTTCATTTTACAGTGCCGTATAACCTGCACCATACTCTAACAAAACAGCATGATTACAACTGGATTTTAATTGATACTGTTGTAATAAAAAGGTTGAGAGAGTTACCAGAAATCCCTCCCTCCCCGATGATGACGAGCTGACCCTCAGCTGTTCCAGATTCCCCACTCATTTTTATAATAAGTTTTCAGAAAAAAAAAGTAGTAACTTAACATTATGCAGCAAGTTTTACTGCACAAATGGCACAGCAACCTAAAAATAAATTCTGCCTAATCTGTCTTCCTACAAAATTAAAGGACTGAAAATGAGAAAGAAAAATTCAGGTTTATTCTGGATTTATTATCAAAACACAGACCTAGGTAGCAAACATTTTATATACTTCTAGTTAGCATCGGGTTCATGAGCTATCCCTGCAGAACACCGCTAAACAAGCCAAGATTTCCAACATCCAACAAAACCCCCCAAACGCATCCATAACAAATGGGATTTGGAGACTTTCGAGTTTCTTTTGACAGCGTTATTACCCTTAAACCAGCTTAAGTTGCTTAAAACCTGTTGAAATCTGCCTTGATAAGCACTAACACCACAGAAGAAGCTGTTACATTACTGATTTAGGTACTGCTTGAGCTCACAAGCATACTGTTGGCCAACGAGCCCCCAGTTTAATCACACTCAGCATTAAATACATTTATCCTTAGGTTAAAAAGATGACCTGGTTGGGCCAGGCATCTACACGCGGGGCACCGTGCTCCGTGGGTTTCCCTGATAAAAATCCAAGCCTCCGCGTGCACACCTGCAACTCTGGAATCTCACTCATCGCTCAACAACTCTACACCCCTCCAACCAAGCCGAAAAAATCTGTTAAGTTTGAATATCAACCCTAGCCGGGGTTTTCCGGGCATAGAAAGGGTCATTCCAGTAACTTAGACCCAAATTTGGCCTGTTTTGAAAACTATTCTGGTGAGGTGCAATAATCAGCTGGACCGTATCTAGGTTCGTTCTTGCGATCCATCCCCTCTACTGAAATCACCCTAAATTTCGTAGAGATGGAAATAAGTAGTATTTCGGGCTCACACGCTCCCTCTACTGGCTCCCTCCAAGCCGTTAATTGAAATTATGCTCGCCTGAACTTTTTCTAGCAAAACAAATAATCATGATTCATTTAAAAATGAATGCAAAACTGCATGCGAGCCAGAAAACGAGAACGATCCCTAAACAAGCAAATATAAGGCTTTGAGACTTGAAAATAGAGGATTTTACAGGAAGATGGGCAGATGCTTCTCCTGTTGTAACATACGCTGTCTGAGGATAAACAGTTTGCACAGCGGTTGTCGGGATGAAAACATCCGATGTGATTTTCGGTACCTAACCAAACCTGCCTGCGATGATTCATCAGCGAGAATTCCTGCTCGATAACGGCATGTGAACACACAACGGCAGGTCCTGGAAATAATTATCACCTCCCTCCTTCGTTAAGATAGCACAGCAGGTCTGGAGCTCATGGCAGCACTTGGAAAGCTGCAGTTAAATTAATTATTTTGAGGAGAGCCTGTGAAAAAATGACACAGCACTCCTTACTTTTTACAGACATCTCTTAAACCGACCAAAGCCACTAAAATCGGTTCATCTGTGTAAAGGTTAAAGGCAACTTTACAGCTGAACCACGAGGAAAACACATAGTGATGTAAAAACCAGTCTAGTGTTGACTGCATGAAAAATAAGTCTGAAAATACAACTCGGAAACATCTTTTCTGCATTTACATTTCCATACAGCCCAATGCCCATTTCAATGTCCAAACCACCCAGAAAACCTGCTGAGGCAAAATAATTACATGTAAAGCACGGAAACATCTTCAAGAAGGGTTTGCTAACAAAACTAAGAGGTTCCCAAACATGTTGGGTGACTTCGTTCCTGATTTTTTTTTAACAGACTGCATTATTTACTGTGGTTGGGATTTTTTTTTTTTAAATGAACTCTGTTCTTTGCACAGTGTAACCCAACGAATCCAAACAGCTGCTCCCAGCGCAATTCCCACTAAACTGCTGCCCACACGGAGGAAACCGCAGTCCCCGAGGTGCCCACGTGTCAAGCAAACACTGCCACAGGAAAGCAGCCCGCGGCAAGTGTCAGAGTCCGACCCGGCGCACGACTTCCTTGGCCGGGAAAGCCCTGGATCGCATCCACCTCCTCCAGCCCAGCCAGCAAAACAAGCAGCTCGGGAAGCAGCAAAATGTCATTTCCTACCGATGCATGGCTTGTGGGTGAGCCTCCGCCGCCGGCAGCAATCGGGCTGGGGGTGGTCGGACCTTTTTCCTCCCCGGTAGCTCCTCTGGTCTCCAGGATTTTGAGCTTTCTTGCTTTCGGCGGGCTCTTTCCTCTCCCTTCCCCGTCCTGTGAAACTTGGGGGAACTCAGGATCTTTTGAGACCTTTATCCTTCCGTTGAATCGGGCAGAAAGGGGCAACAGCATCAGGAGTTGGTGCGAGAGGGAAAGCAAACCGCATAAGCCTTGTAGCCAAAAAACCAACCCTGGCAGAGCCCACGGAGAGGCAGATGCACACCGCTCCGCGCAGCTTCCTTCAGAAGTCTTCAAGAGACTTTGCTCATCAGCATTAATATCCACACTGCAGTGTTGCCCGTGTAATTCGGGCAATCTCTTGCTGCTTTAAGCAGCAGGACAAGCAGTCAAGGTTTAGGTTTCCAACACCGCCACAAAATTCAGGCTTAGCCTTTCCCTGCGGGAAGGAAGAATGGAGTTCTAGCGCTCAGGAGAATTAAGTTAAGCTAACACTAGGGCAAGGGCAGGGTGTACCAGCAGGGCAATCTGTCGTGCAAGCGCTCACACTGAAGCCTCTGGTTCCCCCCCCCGTGATGTGGTCTTTGGCTTAGCGCACACATGTGAAGGAGGAGGGGTGTGGAAAAAAATCTCATTTTTGCAGCAAAGAAAGTTATTCCGCAGCCTAAATTCACAAAACACAACGTTCCTCTATCGACTAAGAAATGTAAGTTGTGAGCAGCCCTGAGACATTTCATCTGAAGTGAAGACGAGCCCAAGGGTACTGACTCTCAGGCCAGAAAAAAAAGAAGGATGCACTGGAAAAAGCCGTGTATTAGTGTAGCCTGGGTAGCCAAGGTTTAATTTAAATCGATATCCACAGCTTTCAGACGGACTGCTGACTTCACAGCAATGCGCTGACGCGATGTTTTTATCTTTGCTCGCAAGCAGGGTACCAAGATATCTAATACCATCTCAACACGCGCATTATCAGCGTATGAGCACTGCAAATGATGCTCTCCTCCCGATCTTAACTCCTAGCAGATGAGCTGCTTGGCTGTACCACGTATTGTGTGTCCAACACACTGCAAGCATGTTTTTGCGATGTCCACTCGCCTAATCACATCAAATAAATTTGTATGCCACCTTCAGACTAGCTCATGTAATCCCCGGTGCAAAGCCTTTGATGAAAGCTGCCAACTACGGAGTTAACCATCTCGCAAATATTGCCCAGGAGCAGGGCTGGATCACACCAAAGAGAATCTAAAGGCAGATCTGTTTGCTAAACAGGGATTGCAACAATATAGAAAATATGTTCTCTCTCTCAATGGTGGGGAAAAAACAAATAAATAAGAGTTTACATCAATAGAGATCCACCCGGCCAGAAAACTCTGTGGCCACGTAGCACGTACGTGCCCAACGCAACCTTGAACGCCTACGCACATTACAAAAGCGCAGCGCTGGCCTGGTGTGTGAGCGCCACAGCGGTAATTAACCCCATTTTATAGGTAAAGGAACAAAAGCACCGAGAAGCCAAGGTCAAGCAAGCCCTCGACAGCACCAGGATTACAATACCGGAGGTTTCTGGCTGCCCGACCTGCGCTGAAGAAATTAGGCCACCGCCTCTCCTGAGTTAAGATGAATACGCAGAGAGTGTCAAGAGCTCTGTTTTATTTTTGACGGGCGACTCGGCAACAAAGATACGCTAATCAAAGCATAAAAGGGTGAGGGAAAAGATTAAGATTTATGAAAAGCAAGCACAGAGCTTAAGCATTTGCCTCGACACCCGTGAGGAGGGCTCGAGCGTATAAATTCAGAACGTGGCTGAACTCATCACTGGGTTTTTTTTAGCAGAAGATATTAACTAGGGAGGGCAAACACCCACCAGCCTCTGCAAAGAGAAGACTACGTACCCCCTCGTCGCACTGTGCAATGCGGGTGGAGAGAAAAACGGTGTCTAAGGGTCCACAAGCACGAGACGCGTGTGTCGGAGGGCATCGCCAGAGCCCGGCAAAGAGGCAAACATCGGCTTCAAGGCGGGACTGTCTTGGAGGCAGCGTGTCTTCTCCTCACTCAAAATCCCGCGGAGGTGTCGTTAGCTCGGTGACTGGCAGTCTAGACAGCGTCTCTTTTATTCACTGTCAATATGGTGTTGGCAGTGAGAGCTTTTCTCTCGGCGCTAAAGCTTCTGCGAAACACATTTCTCCCATAAACCAGCATCTTGGTGGGGGGAAAATCCCAACCAGCTCCCAGCAAACAGCGGTGTCATTTAAAACAAGCAACGGAGGATTCCTTTAAATATTTCAGGAGGTAAAGCAGATGGGAAGGGAAGGAGAAACACCTTCCTCTTCAGCGATACGAGCGTGGAAAACAGCCCGCAGGGTGGTGGCAACTGCAACCCTATTATTATAAAACGGGAAGGACTGCTCCGCGTCCCCTCCGTCACCAAGGCTTTAAAGGACAAAGAAATAGGGCTGAAGCCGCAGGGGAGACCCGCGCACGTCGGCACGAGGGGCTGCGAACAGCACCGGCGACACCACCAAGCAGCCCTCGCAAGCAACCGAGCCACCTACAGGAACATACAGCCCAGCAATTCAATTTAAAAATCGATTTCATGAGAACTAGTTTGACCCACCCAACAGGCTGGAGGAGGTATTTGCTGCTGTTTCCACACATTTTGGGAGTTTGCCTTCCTTTTTACAGACATTTTTTTTTTTTAATGCCCCAGCTAGTGAAAAAGGCAATGCACCGAGAAGCAAAAGCACTGCAATTTAGGGATGCATCCCCACTGAGAAAAGCATGGGTTATCTTTCGATCCCATATGCCATATCTCGAGTCTAGTTGTTTAGCGAGGCTTAAAAATACTAAATACCAAGAAAGAGAAGACAAAAATCAGAAGTCTAATCCATATTATGTTAATAAGCAAATAAAAATTCAGGGGAATCGTGCTTATTTTAAATTCATCCCTACCTCTTAATCAAAAACTCTGCTTCCCCCAGCAGCCCTTCGTTAACATCCCAAACAAGAGCACTCCCTCTGCCCCAACGAGCATCCCTTTCTACCTGGTAAGCACAGCCTGGCATCGTACCGAGCACGAGAGTGGGGCAAAACCACGTACTATCACACCCCGTGATTTCACAGCATCCCAAGAGCGAGGATCAGAGCGGGCTAAAGCGCCCCACGTGTCCCCTCCGGGGCCGCAACGCGCGTCCACGTCCCTTCCAGGAGGTGCGCGGGAGTCCCCAGCAGCAGTTGCGATGGGGAAAGAAAACAGCCAGCCTAAAAACAAACGCAGGAAGAGCGCGCATTCAACCGGACAGATTAAAGGTGGCTGCTCGACGGAGGAATTGAACTAAAGAATTGCAGAATGGATGTGACAACAATGGTACAGCAGTAGCTGTTATTGGGTTTGCTCGTTTAAGGCGTTTTGGGCAGGCGCCTTCGCACGCTGGCAAAAGGATCCGATGTGCATCTGATACCAGGGACAAGAGAAAACAGACATTCACTGAAAGCGTTTGACTTTTGCAGAGTGATGCTTTTTTAACGGGCTTAGTACCCTGCACACACTTGAGGACCCTCCCCTGAAAGCTCACCACGAGGATAACTGCACCAAAGGGATTCGCGATCCTTTGTTAAAGCACAAATAAATCACCTGTATCATTGCAGTATGATAAAAAGTCAGCTGTAACAATTAACACGTATCACAGATTCCCCAGTGCAAGTAGTTACGGGATGAACAGTTTCTTCCTGCAGTCACCCCAACTTAACAGCAAGATTTTTACATTTATGAGCTGCTTTTTATCTGGAAAACCCAAAATCGCTCGGCAAACCAGAGACGATCTTTTGCCTGCTGAAATGTGTCACTTGCAGACAGACCACACCACCAGTAACAGCAAGAACAATAATTTCTGCAGCTTCACAGGGAGCTCTGCTTAGGCAGAACATATATGACAAAATACGGATTTTGCTAAGGTTATAATGTATTTTTGGGATTGATTTGAAGCATTCAGCAACAGCTTCTTGCTTTTACACCTCTGGTACGAGGCAGCCCGGCAGCAGGACACCTCCTAACATCGTCCCTTCACAACCAACTCAAATAAAAGCAGCTTTTCACCCAACATGACTTGCTGTGGAGACCTGGGGTGTCGTTAAACACATCTCAAAGCTCCGACAGGACCGTCACCACTGATCTGAGGTTTGACAAGACCAGCAGCAGAAGGGAGCGTGACCACAGCACGTCAATATTAACCTAACGAGAAGCCCCAAATAAATTCAAGCAGCTCTACCAACTTACCTTAAGCCTTCAAAAGCCCACACTATTACAAAATTTGCACAAGTACAGAACAAAATAAGCCAGACAAGCGTTTCAAAATGAGTCTGAGACGTACGAAGAGATACGGCACGTCTGAGTTGCAAATCACTGTTGCCTGAACTATGTTAAGTAGAGGGGGAAACGAACAGTTTAAGTCACAGATGTTTCAGTAGGTGTTCAGCAAGCAAAGATAAATATTTTAAAAATTGCCATAGAAATGGGTAAGCAATTACAGTCCACAGCATGATCCAACGTGAATTAACTGAAGCTCTAGGAGAACATTTGCAGCTCTTGAAATAGCAAGCTCCTGAAGGCAAAGTCCACGTTTTCTGCATCTTGCTCAACACAAGCCGCAATTTTCGACGCGGATGTGTCACCCTGCTCCCCTTTAATCTAAGACACAAGCGCGCTCGAAAGGGATTTTGACCTGAATTTCTGAACTACATCAAAAAGCTGCATTAGCCGCTTGGCAGCACAGCCCAGATACCTTGATGCATCTCTCGGGGATGTCACCAACTGCAGATGGTCCCGCTCAGGTCAGAAAATGCACTCCAAAAGGAGCTCTTACCTGCAGAAAGCACATTCTCAGAGCCACCAGAGTCCTCTTTTCACAGGCTTTTATCTAGATTTGGACTGACTCCGAGCCTAGCTCTGGCTCTAACACCTTTTATAAGCCCTCGCAGACATCCCCACGCAGTGCTGCATTTCAAAAGCCAAGAAGGGCTTGAAGCTTATTTACGTTCAACCTTATGAAAATTTGCTAGGGCAAAGCCTGAATCAATGTTTTACAACAAAGCCTGCCATGACTAAATACACAGAGAAAAACAACTTCCCTCAGAGGCACAGCTCTGTTTATACAGAAAGTGGGAAGCCTTTTCCAGCAGCACTCGCTCACATCCTGTGGAAGTGGCTGGAGTCGGCAGCAGGCGAAACAGGCTGCGCCGAAACCCAACGCCTCCCCAAAGCCCTGAAAACAGAACTTTAAAAGTCAGTCGTGTGCTGGGAACACGCGGAGAACAGACCATCCCCATCCTCCCACTCCAAAGCTACAGCTGGTGTCACTCCTGTTAAACGTAAAGATTATAGATGTTAAATTTCCTGAGATTAAGGACAGGACAGTGGAGCACATCCCCGCTATCCTTGGGAACAAATATTCCCCCCCTTCAGAAGGTGCCTGATGCAGCAGCTAGCAATGCCAGTGGCTTGAAATCCCCAAGTCAAAGGTAACACACATTCAACAGCAGCAATAAACCATCCCGATCTTTATACCAACCATAGGCAGAACAATACCATTTGTTCTGCAGGTGAGATTTCTTCTAGGGCTTCTCCGACACCCAAACACAGAGAAAATTTGAGTCCCAGTGACTAAAGGCTGTAGTAAACTCAAAATTTTAAATTACACATACTGCCTTTAAAAGTCCACGAGAGTAAACCAGCGCAGGTTCGTCCACCAGCACAATAATAAAACCGTACGGTGCCTTTCAAACCCAAGCGTTTCACTTGCCACCGTGGAAAAAATGCTGCTTGGGCGGAGTCACCCGTCAGTTAAAATACCAGGTAACACAGCAGGAAAAACACGCACAAACATCTTCGCTATGCGAAAACAACCGCTGGATGCAATTCTGCTTCTGCTAGAAGCACGCAGATACAAAAGCAGCGGTGAACAGGATTGAACCCGCTGCATTAACAACTGTAATTTCTCCCTCTGCAAGAGAAGCATCACCCCGCCTTGGAAATAGCCTGGAATCCTGCCCTCTTCTCTCCCAACTGTCACACCAGGGAAAGACCGGGCCCCAGCCAGACCTGAGGGACACAACCTAAGCGAAAGCCACCACTATTTGGCCTTTCTCCGGCATGAGCATAAGGAGAAGGAAGGAGAGATGCTGGTGGGAACACTCAGGGCTACGGAGATGAGGAAATAACAGCGAATCTCTCTTAACTCTTGAATTAACGTCCAGCTCTGAGATTTGGCTCTCAAGAAGGGCCAAGCCCAGGCTGCGACCGCTGCGTTGCGATATAAAGCAGTTCGTTAGGACACTGCAGTGTCATCACCGATTCGGGGCTGCATGAGGCCACCTGCGAGACAGCGGATCGATTGAGGCTTTGGGCTGCTATGCAACGGCAGGAGGTGGCTCCTTCGTTGAAGGGCAGGGTGGGTAAAGACATCATTACACCCAGGTTACAAATTTAGGTCAGCGGCATCTCAAATGTAATTTATTTTAATTCATGTCCCCTTTAGTAAAGGGGAGGACTTCCAGCTGGTGACCTGCAGCATGAGCCAGTCTCACCAGTGATAATTAAAGCCATTTTAATACAAACGACATCCCCGGTGATCAACCGGGTTATCTTACAAACAGAACACAGTGCCCACATAACGAACTGCTTCACCGTGCTGCACGCGAGCATTTCAGTTTGCACCACTTCTCTTTTGTTCTTCCTCCAAGCATTAGTTAGAGTTTAGGTTATTAAGAGTAAAATACCAACGCTCTGCTGCTGCTCTAGTGGCTCCTGAGAAATGCCCTCCCCAATTTGAAAACCCAAACAGGCTTGAAAGCAAGACACTTCACCCTGGAGAGGTTTGGGCAGCATCTTGAAGGCACCATGAGATAATCCTCCCGAGTGAGACTCGTGCATGAAGGCGAGCCCCTGCAGTGTCCGCTCAGCCCAGCCCCGTTGTGACAAAAAATAATAATAATAAATAAAACCATTATCAAACCACCAACAAGAGATTAGCAGCAAAGACAATGGGGAGTAACACCCCAAACCCTGGTTGGGCTAACAAATACTAAGCTCACCACCACTGCTGATTTCGAACAAGGCTTTCGGGACCAAAACAAATGTATATACACACATATGATGAGCAGCACGCGAGGCACGAACGCAGATGCGAGTCGAGATGTGGACTGGCATGGGGTTATTTGGAGAAAAACTGGAGACTGAGCCTCACCTTTGTACACGTACGAGACGGGAGCCTTGCGGGCGGGGGGGCTGACACAGCCCCCCGTAACCTCCTCAGAGCCAGCAGCACCCGTTCCCCCCCGCACTGCCAGCCTCCGCCTTGGCGCTGCCAAACCACAACACTGATTTTTTTGGGGGGTAAACCCAGAGGTTTTGTGGGGGCAGGTTTTGCCCACCCTGGCACTGAGGAAGACCCCGGGGCTGCCTTCGCCTTCCCCCCACCCTGGGGCCGCCGCTGCCCCCGAGGGGGGCGGGAAGGGGCTTTTCCCCCCTCACAGGGACCAGCAGCCCTCGGGGGGGCCCTACAGCACCCCGGGGGGCTCTGCCCTCAATGCGGCCCCCCCAAAAAAGAGATAAGGCGTGAAAAGAGAGGCTCAAGCCCCCAAATGGAGGGGGTCCCCCCTCAGGCGAGGCCTGTCCCGCCCTGAGGGGCCTGGCCCGCCGCCCCGCTCCCCAGGGAAGGGGCGCTGCCCACCGCCGCTCCCCTCCATTCCCCGCCGCGGGGAACCGCACCGCCGAAGCCGCTCACCTGCCGCCGGCCACCGCCCGCCCGCGGCTGGGCCGGGCCCTCAGGGCTGCAGGCGCCGGGGCCGCCGCGTCTCCCGGGTGACGGCTCGCACCGGCGCCGCCATCTTCCCTCCCCGCCGCCGCCGCCACCGCCGCTCCGGCCGCGGCGGAGAGCGCACTGCGCAGGCGCCGGCCGGCCCCGCGTCACATGACCGCGGAGGAGGCGGGGGGACAGGAAGGTCACGTGGCGGCGGGCGCCATGATGGGAAGGTCAATTGGCCGCCCCCTTCCGTAGCTCAGAGGCCTTTCTGTGGCGGGGGGGCCGCCATGTTTGGAGGGTCTGGCCAGGGGCACGCGTGCCGCCCCGCCGCCATGTTGGAAGAGGCGGGCGGGCGAGGCCGCCATGTTGGGAAGGTCGGCTCTGAGGAGAAGGTGGCAGGGCGGCTCCCTCTACTCCTCGGCCGCCTCGCAGGCCCCGGCCGCCGCCCTTCTCCTCACACCTAACCCTTTCCCGGGCTCACCTCCTCAGCCACCCCCCGGGGAGCCACGGCTGGGAGTCGGGGACCCTTCCTGCCTGCCGGGCCAGGGCGTCCCTCGCTGCCCACCATGTCCCCAGCACGTCGCTGCTTCTCCTCTGAGGCATGGCCACCTCCTGAAGCAGAGGGTGAGGTGGGGATGGCCCTGCAGGGAGAGGAGAGGGGATCCGTCCCCATCCCTGAAGGACAGCATGGGTGGCCATTTCGCCACGGAGGTGAGGAAAGGAGGGAGCCCTCGGTGCTGCTTCCCCCCATGGGGGTACGTCTGTCTGGAAACACCAGGTCTGCGTTTTGACATGCTGCCGAGTTGTGGGGTGACATTATTCCTCTGGGGAAGGGGCAGAGGAAGGCAATGCCGTCATCTCTGTCTTCCACAGACCTGCACCTACCTCAGAGGTTGCTGCTCAGCATCCCGGACATGTGCCCAAGATGCTCCAGATGCCTTGTAGAGGGCTGAGATTACCTGAAAGGAGACGTGGAATTCGCCCACAAGCACGTAAGTGACCCAACGTTCACCCGGGGGTGTGCGTACGACCATTAAGATCACATTCCCAAAAGATCAGCGATGCTCCTGTGTGGTTTTGTGGGACGCTCGGTCTTGAACCAGGAGTGCCACGGCCGGCAATGGGATTTCTTACAGCATGGGCAAAACCAGCAGGATGGAGGGAAACGTCCAAGAATAACGCCGTGGGGACGCTGAATATGCTGCGGATCGAGCCAACAATGCTGGGCACTGCCTGCTAGAAAACACAGTTCCTGTTTCCTTCTGGAAAAAAACCCGGAGGATGGGAAGGAACAGCCCGAGGCTGCTGCAGCCGTTCCTCCTGCTCCCCTGAGCCCCGCACCTCACCCAGGGAGGCGACGTTCAATCTCCCACCCCTCTGGGGTGCTGAAAAAATTGAAAACCGAGGCTTTAAATCCCCCCCTGAGCACCGTACACCCCACGAAACCCCACAAGCGGCTCCGCTTTTGAGAGACAACCCCCCAAAACTGGGCTGCGAGGGTGCGCGGTGGTTCCCTGCTCAGGTTTTGGGCTGGGCAGAGGAGGGGGAGAGCAGGGGGCTGCGGAGGGGGCCGGGGCAAACCGGAGTGTTTAGGTCAGGATTTCTCTGAGCTGGAGTAATTATCACTAATTTTTTTTAGCCGGTCGCCATCTGCCGGCAAGATGTGGCTCCCGGGCAGCGTTTGGGGGAAAGTTTAAGGATTTAAGGGCGGTTTTTCTAACTCCCTGTACGAACTTTTGATTTTTTTCAGGAAGCTGGAAGCGGCGTTTAATTTTGCTGCGAGCAAAATTAAATGCAGCCCTCACCCCAGGTACCTTTGTATCGCTCAAAACCCAGAGTGATACATTGGTGCGATGAATATCCTGGCTACAAATGAGATAAAGCTAATAAATCAAGTTTTATTTTGGGGAAATGTAGCTATTTTTAAAGGTTGGAGCTGAAGTGGGCCCTGCTGCCCCTCGGGAGATTTAAGAGTAGCCGAGGGCTTCGGTGAAAAGAGATATAAATTGGGGTGATGGAAGGACACGCAGACACCTTGAAGCCTGCAGGAGGGACGCTGTGGCGAGCGGTTGGTTTAATGGACGAGATTTGTTAAAAATAGGGTGGGTGCTTTGGTCAATAACACCTAAATTCAGGAAAAATGCTCCCAAAACCACCAACCTCTTTGAGCGTGGAACCCTACGTGCTGCTGACGCCCCTCGGGCGCTGCTGTGGCATGGCGTGGGCTGTTGGCTCCGTTTGGGGGGGGTGGTGAGTGTGCAAGCGTGAGTGTGCAAGTGTGGCACACGCGTGTGTCCCCCCGCCCCTGCGGCCGGTCCTCCCGCCCGCCAGGGGGCGCGCTGCGCCTCCGCACCGCCTGCTCGCACGTGGTCGCCCGCAAGGGCTCTACCGCGCATGCGCGCTGGGCGCACGCCGGTAGGCGGTGGCGGCGCAGGCGCGCGAGGGGGCGGTGCGCGCATGCGCGGGGGGCGGGCTGGCGGCGGCGGCGGCGGAGGGGAATTAAAATGGAAGATGAGGAGGTCGCCGAGAGCTGGGAGGAGGCGGCCGACAGTGGGGTGAGGGCGGCTGTTTGGGGCGGCGCGGGCGGGCCGGGGGCGGCGGGGGGAGAGGGGGAAGGCGGCGGTGGCGGTGCTGGAGGAGGCGGTGGGGCGCGGCGGGGCCGGAGCGCCTGCTAGGCCTCTTAAAGGGACCGCGGCCTCGCTCGGTGTGGGGGGCTGCAGCCTGGCCCCAGCCCCTCCCGCTCGCCTCCTCTCCATCCCCCGGGGCTGCCGCAGAGAGCCGCTCCCTGCCCGTCCTTCCGCCCCCGTTTTCTATTCGGTCTTCAAACCCACCCCTCTCTCCCCCCGGCCTTGTGGGGCTGCGGGCAGGGCGGCAGCGGCTGGTCAGTGCGGGTCGCAGCCGAGCCCGGAACAAAGCTCCCGCTGCCGGGGAGCATGCGGTAGGTGCTGGGAGGATGGCGGGTAGCTTGCTCCCTCTGCTGAGGGGCTCTGACAAAGCGTGCCTTCCCGGCGTCACGTTAGCCCTCGCAGGGCCTCTGGGGAGAGGCGGGTGGGCTGTGTCTCGGGGGGTGTAGCGGGGGAGCTGGGGGGTTGGCGTCAAAAGCCATTTCTCCCCCTTGCTCGAGGTGAGCACGCTTCTTCGTTAGGATCAAACGTGGGGAGCCTTAGCACGGCCTAGTGCAGCTGCCAGTGTTGTAGCTGAAGTGCTCGCCTGCTTTTAATAGCCAGCTCAATAGCTGAAGTTTTCATCACGTCTCTCATGCTGTGAGACTCTGAAGCACTTCTGTGTGTTGCGCTTACAAAATAAAATCATTATTTTAGCAGGAGTGTGGGCGGGTGATCTGCGGGGTATTCACAACAGCGCGACTAGAGAAAGGAAACCGTCTCTGCCAGTCAAACTCCTGTTTTAATAAGATCAGCGGGCTCGTTAACGATTAGAGGGCAGAACAATGACTTGGTGAGAAGACCGAATTTGATTCTGCTCAGGAGATTGGGTTACGGCTGGCCAGAAAGAAGGTAGCAAAATAGACCCTGTAACTCAATGCCCTCGCCAAGCGGCCTGAGAGATGCCAGCGGCAGGCTGGCAGCGTAAGCGAAGCGCTTGCCCTCTCCTCTTGCCAATGCCGTGAGACTGCAGTCATAGGAAGCCTCGCGCCGGGTGGCTAGGTTAATTCCGGCGCTTGTTAAATCATTCCATGAAGGGACATAGCTTGTGTTTCGGGAGCTGATGATAGCTGTGGCCTTGAGTAATGGTTTAAAATTGTAGGGCTGCTCAAATCCCAGCCATCGTTTTTCTTTCCTCTTTGTCCTTCCAGCTTATACCTTTTAGGTGTTCTTTTAAAGCCCTTAGAAAGAAAAAATCTCTGTCACCTGTCCTGTCTCACATCCTTGTCCAGTCAAAACTTCTGAGAATTTGTGTTCATAAACCCAGTGGTGCTTGTGCCACTGAGCGGAGAGATTTCTTGGGGAGCTGCTGCCACGCTTGCAGCTGCTTTTGCAGTTGTCGGGGCTTTGGACGTCTGCAGAAGCAGTTGGAGCAATGAGAAAAGTGAGCTGCCGGCAGCAGGAGTTCTTACGTAAGAAAAGAGACAGGAGCTGCCTTCTGGCATCCGTCATGGCTTAGAAAGGTCATTTTCAAACCCTGCCTGGCAGGAAGGAGACCCTCTGCTGCTGCTGGTGGCCACAGGAAGCAAAAAGCCGAGCGGGGATGGAGCGGAGGAGAGCCCAACATCGATTTTGTGGACTGAATGGATGCCTGTGCAGTCAGGGACTGCAGGCTCTCTGTGCTGCTACAGAAATCAAAGCTACCGGAGGTAGGCAGGTTGAGAAGAGAGGAAGAGAGGGCAGGAAGAGGCTCTGCTGTAGAGCAGGCAGCGTGACCGACTCACTGGTTAGCAGTTGAAAGAGATTTCAGGTGCACGTGCTGTTCTCTGTGCCTGAAACCCTGCTGCAGTCGTCAGGCAGGGGAGCCTGGGAACTGCCCAAACAAGATGGGCCTTCTGTTGAAGGGGCCAGAGGAAAAATGATGTGCAGGAAAGGCGTTTGAGCTGGCCTGTCATCGAAGCACAGAGGGTTTGTTTTTTTTTTTGTCTTAAGGAATTTTCTTTATTTTCTTCTTCCACTTTTATTTGGCGTGGGCCTGAGGCAGCACGAGACAGATCCTCACGTAAAGGTCTGAGACCTGGTAATTGTGGTCAGTACTCAAGAAGAATATGCAGTAAAACATACATACTCTTCTCCTAATACTTTACGCAGTTGAAAACCAGAGTTGTTATTTTTTTTTAGGCCCTTCAGCACATCTCTGAGGGAATGGTGGAATTGTAGCAAGAGATCCACAGTGGGCTTCTGAGATATGTTGCCTGCTTCTTGATGTGTCATTTTTTTAATATTTCACCCAGAGGATGTTCTTTAGGACAGAAAGTACATCACATTTTCAGTGCTGGTCCTTTGTTGCGTGTCTAGGTTTTGGTGTTAGGCTGGAAATGTCTACTTGAGGTCTTAAAGAAGATGGTTCTCAGCAAGAGGCTGACCAGAGATGCTGTGGCCTCCGAGTTATAACGTCACTTCATTTATCTCTTGCAGATCTGCCTTTCAAAACAGGCAGCAGTAAAATCTCATTAGGTTGAGGGAAAACCCCCAAAAAACCGACACAGGCCTTCTGCTTCGGTTTAGTCAGTCAAGTAGCTATAAAAAAGATCCTCAAGTATTTATTTATTTTTCTTTAAAGTGGCTTCTGTTTGTCTTGTAGTCTTCTGTGTCATCAGAATTACCCGGTGCTTGCCAGAAAAAGGAACAGCTCCTCAGGAACAGCCACCCCCCGGGTGACCATATGCTAAACAGATGCCCTCTGCTCCGGCAGCTTCACCTACCCCAGGAGTCCCACAGGCACAGCGGTGTTAATGCTGGTGCAGCAGAACTCCGTGGGGCCTCTAGATCTCTGTTATCTAATTGCTATCTAATTAGATCTTCGAAATGTCTGTGAAATGGGGAGTTGAGTCTGTGAGTTACAGATGGAAAACCAACATGCGAATAACAAATGAGTCGTCGAAGTTGCGAGTAAGGATCGAAGCGCCAGGCTTCAAAGACCCAGTCTGGATTAGTAAATGCTAATGTGACAACAGGTTGCCCAGAGAGGTTGTTGAGGCCCCATCCCTGGAGGTGTTCAAGGCCAGGCTGGACGTGGCCTTGGGCAACCTGGGCTGGTGGGAGGTGTCCCTGCCTATGGCAGGGGGGTTGGAACTCGATGCTCTTCAAGGTCCCTTCCAACCTAAACCATTCTGTGATTCTATGATTAATACACAGCTCGTTTTTCTTTTGCATGGCCTAGCTGGCTTTAGGGAAGAGGGAAATCACAAATAAGAGGTCTATTTGTGACATCCGAGTCTATTTACCTGGTTTAACTAATAGTTAAACATCAGGTGGGAAGCTGGGCTCCAAATCTGGAGCGGAAGCCCCGTGTCCAGGGTCACAGGTAATCCTCAGCCCTGAATTGGCACTTCTCGGCTGGATTGATTGCTTATTCCTTCACTAACTAGAACTTGAGTGCCTTCTTAATTAGTAACTTATTTCAAGTCAGAATCTGTGCAGATAAAACATTAGTCTGGCAACCCGAAATAGTTTAAAAAAAGAAAAAGTGATCTCCTTGTGTGTTGGGTGGGTTTTTTTCCCCCCTTTAGTTTGGTGATGGACAGTTTGCAGGGTAGTTAGTTCCCAGCCGCTGCCTGCAACCCCCCTGCTGGCACTTAAAACTTACCCTGTCCCTCGGTTAGGCTGCACCTCGCTTCACCGATCGCCAGCAGAAAGGGAAACCCCCCCCGATCATCTGATTACCACCCGCTTGGGGGTGATGTGAGCAGCCGAACGTGGGTGACTGAACTTTGTCCCTCGTGTGTGGGGATGGGGATTGTCACCTGCTTGTGTTGCAGCGCTCCGTGAGGACCGGTTCACCTGAGGTTTGCAAAAAAAACCAAACCCTCGTTTCTATCATCTCTAAATTGGTTGATGTGGGAGTGGCAGAGAGGGCTGCCCGCTTTGGATTTCACCCTCCAGCAAAGGCAGCGCATTCACTGGTGTTAAAAGTTTGGGCTAGTGTTGCTTTGAGTTGCTAAATATGATCAAAGTACAGAGAAGTCAAAAGGGAAATATTTCAGAGCGTAACGCTGTGGCCTCCAGACTGCTAACTGCTTGTGTGATCAGAGGACAAATTAACGGGGTTTTGGTGTGCAGGAGCTGTTCCTTGGAGGAAACCCATGAGGATAACCGCTGATTTTTGATGTCAGGGCTGTGAGGATGGGGTTTGATTTTTGTAAAACATTTCCTAAGTATTTGCTTTAGCTGTTTGTAATGGGTCAAAAAAAAAAAATTGAAACGGAAATGAAAGTTTCTGTTCCCGCGGCTCAGCATTGCTTAGACAGAGGCAGTTTGTTTTATAAGAAAAGTGGTGTTTGTAGGTTGGGAATGAGCAGGTACCTTAATACTGTGAAGTGAGCATTGTTTTGGGGATGTTGCTGCGAGTCCTGCGTAGCCCTGCCTGGGTCACTCGGGAGTGGGCTCTGTTTCGTACCTGCTCTCGCAGACCTTGATGAGCACCTGGACGCGCTGACTGACCCCGTGCAGCGATGTGGGGGCAGAAGGCAAGGGTGATCCTCTGGATTAAGAGGTGTTCCGAAGCCTTTATGAAATACCATGCAGAGGGATTTTGCTAGGTTTTAGCCTCTATTTTTTTTTTTTTCCTAGATTGATAAGGGGTTTAAGTATACCCCTGATCTGGATCTCCAAAGAGTGTCTGTGCGACCTCCCTGCCGCAGGAGGTGCGAAGGGTGGGAAGGGAGAAGGAGCTGCAGCCCTCCAGAATGCTTTCCCCCGCCCTCCATAACATATCCGTGCTGGGAATACCGTGTGGCGCCTGCCAGGCTTGTTCCCAAAAATACTCTCGTGTCTTGTTTCTCAATATCCTAGCTGCCGAGAAGCGTTATCTACCTATGGAAGATGTAAACACCAGCGCAGCTTAAAATCATCTTGTGGCTTTCTTGGGTACAGTCCACTGCCAGGATTTAACGTAAGCAGAATAACTTGGAGAATTAATTAATGGAGCAGTCTGATTCCCAATTGCCTCAGGAATTGGAATATTCTAGTGATTAATAGAAGATAAATTAATCTTCAGAGGCAAGAAATCAGTAGCTAATGAGGAGTAAGCTTGGAGATAGTTTAGGATTATCTACTTCTGCTCTCACTTGATGGTGCTTTTGGTGAAGCAGTGAGTCGGATATCTGCAGCTGTAAGTTCTTTGGTACCCAGGAACAGCTTTGGTAACCTCAGATGTTAAAACTTGGATTCCTTTTTTTTCCAAATAAGAGAATGTTAACCAGGCCTTGAAGTTTATCTCCTGTCCTTTAGAAAATGCCAGAGTATCTGATGGTGCTTTTAATGAGCAGACGAGGCTTTGTTTTTAGCTTTGGCGTGGGAGGATGCAACTCTGGCCTAAATTCCCTCTTTCTGGGTTTGATCTTACGCATTACTTGAGTGAGCAAGGGTAGAAGGTTGCATTCAGGAGAAATCTCCAGCAAATGCATTAAAGAATGTAGTTAATGGTTTTCTAGAGCTGCATATTTGAAATGTTATCAAATTTCTAGGAGAGCACAGCTTCCTTTATCCTGTGCTCTGGCAGGAGGGCTGGTAGGTATCTCCTCTCAATTTCTGCAAAGTAACCTAATTTTGGAGGTAGGGGGGGAAATATCCTCCTAGCATAAGGGGTTTGTAGGAAGCCCGAGTCCCTGCGTGCCTTCAAACATTCAGTCGTGGTTACTCGCTAAACTTGAAATGAAAAATAGCCGGCAGTTATCTTGTTACTCCTTTCCCCTGTATCAGCAGAGCTTGGAGCTGCTGTTATTTAGTCTATTTAGAGAGACTTTGCTGGCAACGACGTGCAGGATAATTCTTTATACGTGTCCGACGCATTATAGTTACTCCGGCAAAGTTCTTTAGACAACAGCTCGGGCTGATTGGGGCCTCTCCTTCTGCTTTGCAATACACTGGAGAACCGGGTTTGCTTGGGAATGTGCCTAGAGCCCGTGTGAAACTGTGATGCGTAGGAGCCGACCTCCGTAGGGACATCCCTTCCTGAAGGCACGTTTCTGGGGTGTCGGGGGAGACCATCTATCTACGGCTTGCCCATAACATCGCAAAACTATCAGCTATATTGATGGCGTTCCTATTTAGGGTGATGGACCATAGGAGTGTCGGATCTAAGCAGCAGGTTTGTGTCTTAATGTCTGCATCTAATTCTTTTCCAAGAGGTCTTTTATTGATCCTTTTATGCATTGTTGTTTTTCTCAGGGTTAAAGGGTAGGAAGGATGGCTGTGATGGGGCTGGAGTTCAGTTTCCATTACGTCTTCATCTGCAAATGCAGCTTAAATGTCAAAGAACAGTATCTTCTTCATGCTGTTTGTTTGGGTCCTTTTTAGTATCTAGACATAATAGCACTAAAAATAGTTTGTTGAGATTCTTTGCTAATCTTTGGGGAGGGTGTTTTGAACTGGAGTGTAAATGAGGCTTAGGTTTGGGTTATATAAATAAGTTTGTTTGGGAAATGAAAGCTAGGAGAGCCTCAAGAAGATTAGTAACTGGGTTTTGTACGCTGCGATCTGCCCAGCTACTGGGTACGTGCAGCGTGATGTCCTCGAATGCCAACTCTAATTGCCTCCCCTGTGAGCTCATGCCTTTGGGTTGTTGTAGTGCTTCTGGCACTTGTCCTGTAAGTCAGATCCTAATTTTATCTCATTACCCACACGGCTTGGTGACAATGTGACATAGCAGTGAAAAGGGAATGACATCAGCAGACGAACAGATCTGTGCAGAGCAGTGGCAGGGATACTTTGTTGTTGTTGTTGTTAATTAAGAATAAGCCATGTCAAGGTGTTTCTGCTTCTCAAGCTTATAAAATCATGCAGTGTGATCCCGGTCCCGAGCTGCTAGCTGTGTGAGGCTGCTAATGTCTTGGGTTGGTTTTGCAGGGTGATTAAGGGCTGCCCATCCTAATTGGCAATGCTCTCCGCATCCCAGCACCTCCATACCTGCGACTCCGAACGTAGTAATATTGAACACCGAGAGTTTGCAGTGTCTTTTGCTGAGAAAAGATGGGCTCAATCCCTGCATTTAAAAGAAAACACAACTTCTAACATCAAGAGGGGGGTGTGTGTGAGGTGGGGAGCTGCTTTTTTACTCTAGCCATCCACTTTGAACACAAAGGAAGACTTTTTCTTCCCCAAAGTTCAGTGGATATCCGGAGGCAGCTGGAATCCCCTCAGCAGCACCGGGAATTATGAGGGTCGTGTAGGAATAACAGTTGTTTGGATGGGGTGAGAGTGATACGTGTATATTTGGTGGGGATGACTGTTTTGTATTATTCTGCCAGGATTTCTACGTGTGGAGGAAGCCTCTTGTTTTGGAGAGTACATAGTGGTTCTAACAGCTGCTGATGTTATAACTTAGAGGATATTTTAGCTGCCTGTTACTTTGCTCGTTGGTGAGGAGCTCCCCAGGCGCAGGGGAACCAGGACCGCACGCGTTCGCTTAGTGACTGCTGGCAACTGCGGACCGATGAGAGGCAAAAATACTGAGTATTTTCCAAGAAGTGGAGTCCACAGGAGTAGGAAGGAGTGAAACTGAGACTGTAAAGGGCTCGTCTGGGGAAGGGGTATCACGATGGCAGGGTTTGAGGGCTTCCTTCGAGTAAGTTTGCATGTGTTGAGCACATTGAAGAGCTGGGTTGTTGGTTCTTTTTTTTTTTCTGGAAGGGGAAGCTGCAGGTTCTGGCGTCGGAGGAAGTTTGGCGCGTGTGAGGGCGTGAAGAGCTGTCCAGCAGTGCTCAGTGTGACAGTCGTGTTAATCAGCGTGTTTTTCAGATGTTGAGGTCGAACTGACGCTTTGCAATTACAGGATCTTGTTGTCCGATGTACACACCGCGACTTTAGCCCCGGGACTGACCTGCAAAGCCACCAGGAATGCAGAAATGTGGCTTTTGTCAAAGCCATCTCTCCCCTGCCAGGAAGGAGAGAAGGGAGAGCAGAACAGAGCCTTCCTTGTGGCTACTGTGTGGCTCGTCATACTTTTGTGCCCCACGGTCCTGGCCGTGGGCTGTCGAGCTTGTCTGCCCTCGCTGGATGGTTCAGCGCTGTGGTTCTGACTCGCAGCTGGCTCCGTAGTCGCTGCTCGGCACCGAACACTAAGCGAAATGAGTTGAGATGCTCTTGAGTGTGCTTTCCCCGCTCTCCGCCCCATTTTCCTGTTGTCCCTCTCCCCCATGCACTGAAGTATTTAATAAGGGATATTTAAGGAAGCTTCCTTCCAGTCCACTGCTTCCAGGAGGCCCTGGGGAGGCACAGTTAACTATTTGAGTTTGAAAAAGTGTTTTAAGGACTCTCCTATAGCCGGATATAACCTCTCCTGGTGTGGTGCAGGCAGATGAGCTAACCCCTTCCCCTTAATTGGACTTTCATTGTTTGCTGCCAGCCGTTGTACGATGTCTCCATCCTTGTCGGGATATCCGTTTCCCTGCTGCCTGTTCCCGGCCGGCTGTTCCTCTCTCTTTGTGGGCAGGAGGCAGCTGATGCGCATTTTTCTCCGTCCTCCCGAGCAGCATTGGGATGGGATTTTCCTCCCAGTCCTCTTGAAGAGGAAGGAAACTGCAGGTGTGTTTGCCTTCGACGGGAGGCTCTAGCTGTGACCTGGCCTTCGGCTCGATGCCACATGAAGCCCCTGGCTGGTTTCGTCCTTAAAATCACCCATCGCCTCCCAGTACAGAGCTTGCTAGGAAATTCAACCTCCCACCCACCGTTTATCTTCCTCAAACGATTTATAACTATTCCCTTCTAGATGAAGGCTACCGTGGGCTGTTGGCCTGTGTAGCTGCGCGACCAAGAGCAAACACCGTGGTCTGGCATCTTGTAGTGACTTGTGTTCATTGCCTGCTTACTGGGGCATCGGGGAATTACTGTGCAAACCAGTTTCCTTACCGGGTTGCGCCCGTTGTGGTTTTTGACAGCAGGGTAGGCTCGGCTGGCAGCGAGCTTTCAGCATAGTTAAGCAAACCAGCCTGAAAAGTAGAGCAGCTGCGTCCTGCCAGAAGCTTGGAATTTCCTTCGGTATTGCCAGTTATCGGCTGGCGAAACTAGGACACTCTCAGGTGTCTTTTTTTTTTTTCCTTCTTCATTGATGATTAAATAAAACATATTGCTGTTTTGGAGGCTCTTTTAATAGCATCGACAGTTGTGAGAATCTAAAAATAGCCGTGAGGTTGGGGAAGGTTACCTAAAGAGAGATTGGGACTGAAAGCTGGCTTTATTTTTCTATTTAGCAAGATTTCTCTGCATAATTGCTCCCGTTGCAAAACGTAAACACCTTTGCTAAGGTAGGTGCAAGCCTTGGACAGAAGTTGACATGCTTAAAGCCACGCTCTCTTGGCATTCAGGGGTGATTAATACGTCTTTCCGCCAATTCATGACTCGGCAGCTATGTTGCAAAGGGAAGGAGAAGTGCAATAAAGCTCCGTTCTGCCCTGACGAGTCCTTGGGTGCATGTCGGGCAGGGCAGGGAGGGTTTTTTTTCTGAAGGAGGGTTATTGCAGCAAGCAGCAGGAATGCAGACCTGCCGGCTAGTCCTCCGAATGGCTGCGGGCTCTGGGGCTGAACTGCCCCGCTGAAATCAAGTGTGTAGACCGATGTGGATCGCCCCGGCTGGCTGCTGCTGCTGCTTCTCTGCCCGAGAGGTTTGGCGCCGGTTCCTGCTCGGATCTGGGAATACCTTGCTGTGTATTCCCATGGCTCTTTACCCTTAATAGAGCTTTCTTGCCAGCCGAAGTCCTTAAAATGAAAGATGAGCGCCTCGCAGCTGCCTTCTCACCACGATACGCAAAATCCGCAGCCTGCTGTAGGTGTATTCATGGCTATGGTGGAATATACGTGGGGGCTTTGCTTTTGTCTACCTCTTGATTTGCAAGTCCTCCTCAGATGGAGACACACACGCATTCTCTCTGCCCCCTTTATAGTATTGCTGTATGGAAGAGTGAAATTAAATGTGTGTGCAGACGGGCTAAAACTCCCATCTCCAAGATGAGTCTTCAGGTTTTTATGTTTTTTCTCCTCCTTTTGTAGGAAATAGACAGACGGTTGGAAAAGAAGCTGAAGATCACGCAGAAAGAAAGGTAACGATGCTGCATGGTTTGGAAAAACCTTATTTTCCTGTGGTGCCATTGGACATCCGAAGGCCTGGGGAACGGGAACAGCGGGGGAAACGGCTTCAAACTGAGCAGAGCGCACTGGGTTTGAGTTCAGGAATAGGGAATCTCTAATTGTGCCACTAGATGGCCCTTTCGATCTGTAGCAGGGTAGCGGAAAGCTTCTTGAGAGTGATTTTATTTCAGAGCCGGGTCTTCCAGACTGGATGTAGCTACAGCTATGGGGAAGCCATTTAAGAAAAAGACACTCAAAGGAAGAAATGGGTGAGTCAGGTAATCCCAACTCATGGCCCTAAATTGGCTTGCCGTGTCTTGCGTCGGTAGGACTTTCTTTTCCTGCTTACTTTGGGTTGGGGTGGGAGGTGTGTGTGTTATTGTCTTCTAGCAGAAATATTTCTAATCACTCCCCACAAGTCTGTTGTTGGGTTTTTTTCCCCCCTTTGATTCTTAGTAGGCCACTTAGAGAAGCAATGCCATGACTCTTTGTGACTTCAGCACAGAGGAGAGACCATAAAAAAAAATTCAGATGGTGAGACGGGGGCCAAGGTTGGCTCTGAGATGTGAAGTAGCAGGGTTGGAGAGGAAGGCTGCGTATCCTGGAGAGAGGAGCCCTAAAAGTCCTTGCAGGGAATGAAATTGAGGTGTTTGTGCCGATATCTTCGAATAGAAGTGCTAAAACATTTGCCCGGTGTCTGCTTCCTTTTCCTTCGGTCGAGTTTAAAGTTGTGGAACGCAGCAGGCGCTGGTTTTCTGTCCCTTACTGAGCTGATCTCCTGCAAACCTGCCTGCCACTCTAGTTTAGGGTTACAAATATAACGAGGTCTTTAATTATTACAGGCTGCCTTCTTAATCATGGGAATGACATCTGACTGGGAGGAATTCGCACTCAGAGCGAAAAACATGCTTGCCGTAGAAAACAAGTACCAACCAAATGATGTGGTTTGTTTTTGTTGTGTTTTGTTTTGTTTTTTTTTTCTTTTAAACAGTAGAAAGTCCAAATCTCCTCCTAAAGTGCCGATCGTGATTCAGGACGACAGCCTTCCCGCGGGTCCTCCCCCGCAGATCCGCATCTTGAAGAGGCCGACGACCAACGGCGTGCTTAGCAATCCCAACTCCGCCAGCAGACCGGCCTTCCCCGTGAAATCCTTGGCGCAGAGGGAGGCGGAGTACGCGGAAGCCAGGAAACGAATATTGGGCAGCGCCAGCCCTGAAGAAGAGCAGGAGAAACCCATCCTCGACAGGTGAGAGCAGCCTCTCCTGCTGCGGCAGCTTTGCCTGTGCTCCTCGCAAACACCTTCCTATCAGGAGGAGGGGGATGAGCTCCTTCAAGAGTCAAGGGAGGCCAACAAGGAGAGAGGAGGGCTTTGTTAGCGAGCAGGGCATCGTAAATCTCAAATATATGGGAGTTAGGGGAAGCGCAGATGCCTCATAAGGACGTAAAGGTTTTCTTGGACCCTCGGAAGAGCGTGCTGGGGGTATAGAGAGGAGGGCGGGCAACCAGAGTTATCCTGGTGGGGCGTATTCTTGTCTTTCTGGAGGTTTTTGACGTTGAATTTTTTTTTCCTGGAGGTTTTGATGTCTTTTTTTTTTTTTTC
>VUYV01000635.1:71010-82302 GCA_008711295.1 Anarhynchus alexandrinus | reverse complement strand
TTTTTTCTTTTTTCTTAGTTTTTTCTTTTTTCTTAGTTTTTTCTTTTTTCTTAGTTTTTCTTTTTTCTTATTGTATTTCTTTTTTCTTCTTTTTTTCTTCTTTTTCCTTCTTTTCTTCTTTTCCTTCTTTCTTCTTCTTCTTCTTTTTTCTTCTTTTTTCTTTTCCTTCTTTATTCTCTTTTCTTTTTTCCTTCTTTTTTCTCCTTTTTCCTTCTTATTTTCCTCCTTTTTTCTTTTTTCCTCCTTTTTTCTTTATTGCTTCTTTTTCTTTTTTCCTTCTTTTTCCTTTTCCCCTTCTTTTTCCTTTTCTTCCTTCTTTTTTCTTCCCCCCCTTTTTCTTTTCCTCCCAGCCAGACCTATTCCAACCCACTGTAAAAGCGATCAGAGAGGGGGCTTTTGCGCAGCGCCGAGCCCTCCGCCGCAGTTTCAGCTGGGTTTTACGCAGCGGGAAGGCGAGACGCAAAGATCACATCGGGGCATCTCTCTACGAGCTCAGATAAACCCCCCCAAAAATTTGGCATCCTTAGATCCCAACCACCCTCCCGACTCCAAACTCTGCATCAACGCTCATTTTCCCCCTGGAGCAGCGAGGACGCCGCAACCCCACAGCAGATTTAAGGCTTTATCGCAGGATGGAGGGAAAAAATATATAAAAATCCCCCTTTTTCTTTTTTCCCCCCACCCACGGTGAGGATGCCGGAGAAGATCCGCAGCAGTGCTTGGAGGAACCGGTGCTGCTGACCCTGGGGCCCTCTTTCCCCCCGGTGCGGGATGCTGGCTGCATCCCGGCGAGGCTGGGGATGCTCCCCAAAACCCCTCCCCAAGCCCGGTGGGGGATAAAAACCCCACAAATTTTCAACAGCTTCGAAACCAGTAACGGAGCAGTACTGGAGGTACTGGAGGACTGGGACGGAGGGAGATGCTCTCTGCAGAGGGCCAACGCTGCGCACGTGGGATTGGGAATGAGCAATGGGGTGGTTTTTTTTTTCACCCGTGGGGCAGCATCGCACCCACTGCTCCAAACCCATAAGCAGTGGGGCTGAGGTATGGGGGGGGGTTCCCACACCCAGGAGTGGAAAAATGAGGAGAAAACCCAATTTTGGGCGCTCGGAGGAGAAGCAGAGGGGGTTTTTAAGGTGTTCCCATCTCCCTGTGGAGCCTGGTTTTTTGGAGGATGGATAAAACCATCCAAACGACTCCAAACACATCATTAGATGCTCCAGGAAAACTTCTGCCTGCCCCGAAATCCAGCATGGACCTTGCCCCCCCCTCCCCCCCAACCCTGGTAATCTCTAGCTGAGGGCAGGACCCGCCTCGTTAATAATTAAATGGACTTTGCAAAAAAAAAAAACCAAACCCAAAACACCCCTCCGGAGGCCGGGAACACCCCGCGAAAAGGAAAAGCAGCCGAGCCAAAAACACCCCCGTGGAGGGGGGGGAAATGAGGGGCGAAGGGGATCCCGCACGCCCGCATCCTTTTTGTTGATCAAATGGCGGAGCGGAGGCGAAAAGCTGAGGGTTCTCTGTGTGTTTTGCGGGGTTTTTTTTTTTGAGTTTTTGGGGTTTTTTTTAAGCTCAGGAAGGCCGGTTGAATGACTCCGGCCTTGGCGAGGATTTCAGGAAACCTCTTACCTCTGCTTGTGCCTCATTTCCTGATCTAATCCCCGACTCCCGGAGGGCAGAGAGGCGCCGCTGGCGCTCCGAGGGGGTTTAGGCTTTCCACGCAGGCCAATTCCCCGCAAGAACCGACCTTCCCATCCGAAAAAAAACCCCAAAAAACAACCCCAAAACAAGGGGCTGGGAGGCGGCCAAAAAAAAAATTAATCCAACCCCCCCTCCTCACTTCGGAGGCGGCGCATCCCCCTCCCCGGGATCGTCTCTTCTCCTTTCGGGATGCGGTATCTCCCGTCCACCGGCTTTTCCTCCGTCGAAGGAGAGAGGTTTTTGCCGTCTTGGCGAGGAGTCCCGGGTTTTTTTTCCAGCAATCATTATTTTCTAGGAAATTCCAGCTGGGAACAGGCTGGCGGTTTATCAACCCGGTTTAGGCTGCTGAAATCCCAGCGGTGCCATCCCCGGCGTCGCTCTCCGCTTTGGGACGTCAAGGACAGCGTCTTCCAGCCCAGACGGAGAATGAGGGTGACCCTAAAACCTCTCTGCCCTCCTCCCCGGCTCCGTTCGATGCTCCCCCCCGGCCGGCGACGCCATCCTGCCCCCGGCGCTCCCCCCGCGCCCGGCAGCACGAGCAAAACCTCGAGAAAATAAGTGTTAATTTATTAAGCCAACGCTCACGACAGCACCGTACGGAACCCCAAAGCGGTACGTCACTCTCCCGACCGCACTTCCACCTCGACGCGCTGGAGCGGAGTTAAAAAATAAAAGAGATTTGGGGTTTGTTGGTTTTTTTTTTTTTGTTGTTGGTTTTTTAATGCTACAGAGGTCCCATCTGATGGCAGAAAATGCTCTGCGGGAGCATCGCAAGCGGAGAGGGCGCCCGCGGCTGGTCCCCGGGCGGTGGGGATGGAGCAGCATCCTTGGCGAGCCGGGGACGGGGGCGGTTTGTAAACACTTCCTACACATCTAGGGCGGCCGTGGGGCAGGGAGGGGGGGAGGCGGAGGGGTTCTTTCACAGTGAGCAGAGACGCGAGGTTGCGGTGGGCGCCCTCGCCGCGAGATGAGGAACCCTCTTCTTGGTGGTTTCCACCAGCCAGGAGAGGAAAAAAGGGAGGTGGCGTCCCCCCGCCGCGAGACGGTGCCCGGCGCGGGGAGAGGGGTTTGGGGCCAGCACGGGAGCGGGAGAGGTCTTGGAGGACGAGCTGAGCTCGGATCGTTTCTCCTCTTCTTCCGGACCTTCTCGCCCAGTTTGCTCCTCCAGCATCATCCTCCTCCTCTCGGTCGCGGGACTGCCACGGGCGGGATTGGTGGCTGCGACGCCGCGGGTCTCCCCGCGGGGAGGACGAGCCAACGCCGCCCACCGCATCCCCTGATTTATCCCAGGATAAATAAATACACGACGGGTCCCCCCCCCCGGCAGGCAGCGCGCCGGCGCAGCAGGCGGGAGGGAAGCCGGACCGCGCGCTATCTCACGGCGATGGACATCTTGGGCGTAGCGAAGAGGGGTTGGTTAAGGGGCGGCCAGGAGGGTTGCTGCTGGCTCAGCTCCTTCTCCAGCCTCTTGAAAAGCTTCTTGGACGCTTTCCTTCGGCGCAGTTTGCGCAGGCAGCTCAGCAAGCCGTGGTCCAGGGCGGTCTGCGGCAAAAACGGGGCGGGAGAATGGGTTTTGGGGGAGGTTGTGGACCCCCGAGGAAAGGGCAGAGGTGATGTCAAGGTGAGCCCCGCTCTCCCCGCGCCCACGGCACCTGGAGAAGGCTCGGATGGATCCAAAAGGATGTCACGTGTCCCCCGCGTGCCCAGTGCCCGCCCTGGGCTCACCTACCTCCAGCACGAAGGCGGCAAAGAAGTTGAGGGCGGCGATCCCCAGCAGCAGCAGCTTGAAATTCAAGTCGTCGATGCCCTGCAGCTTCAGCAAGGTTTTGGGGAAGCCCAGCGGGTAGAGGGTCAACCATATCATGAGGCCAAAAAGGAGGATGAGGACTACCAAGAAGAGCACTGAGGGCGAGAAGGAAGAGGGTTGAGGAGGGGGATGAAGGGTCGACGTCGCTCTTCGGCCACGTGGCCCAACATCATCCTCACCGTTGGTGTAGAGCGGTTCCCGAAACGGGTACCCCTTGGACATGGCGACGGCCAGGATGAGGTACTGGAAGCCCGTGACGCAGAAGAGGACCGTGTTCTCGTAGTTGGGCAGGTTTTGGGGAGCCGTCACCGTGCTGTTGAGCGGCACGTACCTGGGGCAGGCAGGGGAGAAGGAGAGGGGTGAGACAACGCGAGAGGCAAGGAGACGCTCTGAACGTTGACCCCTCGTTCTCCACGAGCACATGGGAGCCGTTCGCCGCAAGGTGGCTGGCCGCATCCTCGGCCAAAACCAAGGACGAGCACGTGGGCTTCCTTGCGATCCTCCGCACCCATCCCATCGCTCCGCCCATGCAGAGCTGGGCGCCTTACCAGCTCTGCGAGACGGTGAGGAAGTAGCTGAGGACCTGCACGGTGATGAGCAGAGCTGTCTGGAGGAGAAGGCTGCCCAGCACGAGGACGCTGATCAACGCCCCTTGGGGCCGCTCCACTCCCAGTTCCCGGGCGGGACCGGTGCGACCCATCAGCACCGCCACGGTGGTGGTGATGATGAGGTCGAAGAAGAGGAACTGGAAATCGCTGAGGTTGGTGTTGATCTGGGAAGGAGAAACCACCCCGCTCTCAGCGTCGGGGGAGCAAGGCGAAGGGACGGGTTGAAACCCGGTGGTGACAAGGTGACCCAAAGGCGTCCCTGAGCATCTCAAGGCATTCGGGCCACCGTGGGACGCACCGTGTAGAGCAGCAGGACGGACACGAACTGCACCAGGCTGTAGAGGGCCATGTACTTAAAGACGCCGAAGGAGGTGACCAGCGAGCACCTGCCCTCCCTGCAGAGAGAGAGTCACCCACCAGCCGCAACACCCCTTCCACGAGTGGTCCCAAAGAGGGGACAGAGGCATGAGACACCCCTCAACCCTTGGTTTTTATCCCATCACCACCACCACCACCACCCCGCGGCTCCCGGCGGCTCACCGGATGACGGTGGGCACGCACTGGATGTTGGCCAGGCGGGAGGTGAACGGCGAAGCCACCGACGCCTCCGCCTCCGACAGCGAGATGCCCACGTCGGCCGCCTTCAGAGCCCCGCAGTCGTTGGCGCCGTCCCCGCACATCCCCACGCAGTAGCTGCGGCGAGAAGGGATCCCATATTTCATGAGTGGGGGGATTGATCCTAAATACCCCCGTATTTAGGATCACCCCACATCTGGGAGAGGGCAGGATGCGGTTTCGCAGCTGCCAACCACTCCGGCACACAAAAGGCGGCTCCGGGCAGAGGACGAAGCCCTTTGCCATCCTCTGTCCCCCCATCCCTTGGGGCCGGAGGGACTTACTTGAGCTCTTGGAGGCTGCACACCAGCTGAGTCTTCTGGTCGGGTGACATGCGGGCGAACACGGTGGCTCGGATGAGGATCTGCAAAGAAGGGAAGGCTCCATATTCCTACGGCAGCCCCGCGCAGCCGGCAGGAGCCGGGTTATTTTGAGCTTTACCAGCTCAGCGGGGCAGAGAGCATCTTGTACCGGCGGAAAAAAATAAACCATCCCATCCCCCTTGAGGGGGTTTTGATTTGGAGCTACGAGGCCACAGCGCATCAACATGGACCTGCTGGAGCGTGTCCAGAGGAGGGCCACGAGGATGATCCGAGGGCTGGAGCACCTCTCCTATGAGGAGAGGCTGAAAGAGTTGGGGGTGTTCAGCCTGGAGAAGAGAAGGCTCCGGGGAGACCTTATTGTGGCCTTCCAGTCCCTAAAGGGGCTACAGGAGAGCTGGGGAGGGACTTTTTACTGGGGCATGGAGTGATAGGACGAGGGGGAATGGCTTCAAACTGGAAGAGGGCAGGTTTAGATTGAACATTAGGAAGAAGTTTTTCCCTGTGAGGGTGGTGAGGCACTGGCCCAGGTTGCCCAGAGAGGTTGTTGAGGCCCCATCCCTGGAGGCGTTCAAGGCCAGGCTGGACGTGGCCTTGGGCAGCCTGGTCTGGTGGGAGGTGTCCCTGTCTATGGCAGGGGGGTTGGAACTCGATGATCTTCAAGGCCCTTTCCAACCTAAACCATTCTATGATTCTATGAAACCCCGGTGAGGTCAACCTCGCTGGAGGAATCCCCGCCGTCGGACTCACCTTGGGCAGGAGGTCGGCGAAGTGCTCGCAAACCACGGCGAAGGATTTGCCGTTGAGGGCCAAGTGGCAGGGCCGCGGTGGGGGGCAGCGGCCGTCCCGCTGGCATGGCACACCCTGCCGAGGAACACAACTCCACTGGCGCTCGAACCCCCGCGGCGACGGGTCTCAAGCGGCATCCTCAACCCGCCCGCAGCAGGAGGTGAAGCGGCTGCCTTTAAACTTTAATTTCAGGGATATAAAGGATGGGATTTCGGGGGGGGTTTCACGCCGAGCCTGGAGCAGCGCGGCGCTGGCTGCATCCCACGAGGGCGTTTGGGGCATCACCTCCAGCCTGACGTTCTCCCGGGGCGGGGGGGAAAGAGGAGCAGGTTATCTCCTCCTAAATGAGGCATTTAATAAGAGCCAGAATCGCACCCATAATTGCCTCTAAGCTAACGATGCTGGGAGAAGAGTTCCACAAGGTGACCGGCAGTCTGGGCTTTACAAATCCCCCCCCCATCCCCGAAAAAACGTTGCCTGGGGACTCACCTCCGGCCGCTCTTCGCCCTGGGAGTGCTCGGCGAGGATGAATTTCAGAGCGGCGGGTTTGTCGTGGCTGGGGGGGGAAGCGTTGACGAAGATGACCCGCTCTTTCGGCTCCACCATGCGGCAGCTCTTGGCCACGTTGACGGCCGTCAGCATGTTGTCCCCTGGCACAAAGAGGCGATGGCGGCGGAGTAACCAACCAGCGGCGTTTCGCTCCGCCCGGCGCTGGCGGTGGCTCCGATCCAAGAGCGGCTCGAAGCCCGCCACGTTCCCCTGCTCCCCCCGTCACCGCAGCCCGCGTTGGATGGGGTCCCCTTCGCTTGCCCAGTTTTGGGGGGGAGAGCTCCGAAAACCTCCTTTCTGCCTTACCCCGAAGATAAACCGGCAGCTTCTCACCCCGGGCAGCGCTGCAAAACACCCGACGGCGACTCCTGCGTCCCCCTCATGAACCGCGCAACTCGGGGTGCTCACGAGATACCGACATTTATGTGACCGGTGGGCAAACCACGAGCAGTTTTCCCGCTCCAGGTCAGCGGGTTCCCGAAAAAGCAGCCCACACCCCTCCCCACGCTGCCTTCCCCCGAGCATCCCCCCCACCAGGAGGACGCAAACAAGTAGCGGGGACGCACGAAACCGGCGTCCCTCAGTCCTCCCTCTGCCTCCCAGTTGCTCCAGGCCACCCATTCCTGGTGGGGAAACCCTCCGCCCCTTGGACAACGTCAAGGGTGGCCTGCGCCCCGTCTCCTCCCCGCTCCCGGCGGCCCCGTTCCCCCTCCGCAGGGTCACCTGTCACCATGACGGGGCGGATGTTGGCGTTCCTCAGGAGGCGGATGACGGGCGCAGACTCCGGTTTGAGGACGTTTTTCATGACGAGGAAGCCCAGGAAGGTCAGGTCGCTCTCCACGGACTCCCTGGGGGGATAGAAGGAGCCATTCAACACCGTCTGCCCCACCGGGCAGAGAGCATCGATGGGGATAAACAGCTTAAAAATCCATCTGGGAGGCAGCCAGCGATCGCTTTTAGGACGGGTTGGGGTTTAATTCCTCGTAGGCTGCTCGGATGGGGCAGGCTGTGGGGCGAGCAAAGCATCCCGTGAGACGCCGGGAGCAAACAAGATCTAAATGGAGGAAAAAGAAGTTGTTGGCACCGACCTCGGGAGCTGCAGGGCCTCCTGGAAGGTGGTGACCGCGCTGAGGGGTTTGTAAGCCAGAGCCAAGACGCGGAATCCGTCCGTGGTGTAGTGTCGCAGCGTCTGGGTGAAATCCGCGGGCACTGGCGGCCATGAAAGGGGGAAAAGCGGGGTCGGAACGAGCCCCTGAACGAACCCCGCCTCCGCAGAGCTGGGGCTCCAGCTTCCCAAAGGACCGAAGGGCTTTGGATGCTCATCCAGACTCCCCTTTGGCTCCTATTTTCTTCCCCTTCCATGACGCTGGAGCTAATCCAAAGCCTCCAGGAACTGATCCCCCCCCAGCCCCATCACCCAGGAGAATCTCCCCGTGGGGATGAGCCGTAGGGATGCAGAGAGACGACGGAGCAGCAGGACCGGCCCCTTCTCAGCTGGGGAGGGATAGAGAACCACCGCACGTCCCCCAGTACATACCAGTTTCCTTCCCGCAAAGACTGGCCACCATCTCCGGCGCTCCCTTGATGTAGACGTGGGCTGAGGCTTCGCCGGGCGGCTTCACCAGGACACTCATCCTCTGCAAGGAGGAGGAGAAGGGGAAGCGCCGGAGGATCCCCAGGGGCGACCGGTGCTTCTGCGGAGGAGAGGGAGCGGGTGTCAGGGCCGGGCAGGAATTTCTCCGGGAGGTCCGACCTCTCCGGGAGCTGTGAAGGACCCACGACCCTTTTGGGGGTGCAGATCCCGTGACTCGGGGAGCCTGAAGCCCTTCTGCTCCCCGGGACTTACCCTGTCTCGCGGCTGTTCTTCCTCGGGAGGAGGTTTCATCACAGCCAAGACCTTCGTCCCAAACTGCTGGAAGGCGGGCAGCTCACCTTCCTCCTCCTCCTCCATCATCTCCAGGCGCTGAAACCAAGGCAGGCGCCGAGCTGGGAAAAGCTCTGCCTCCGCAAACCCCAAACCCCATCCACCCCACGGAGGGTTTTAAACAACCCCCGTCTCCCGGCGGAGCGAGACGCGCGCCGCCTTCCTCTTTGCGGCTACGCAACCTTGCCCACCGCTTGTCTTACCCAGCCCGTGGATTCCACCATCTTGAGGTCCACGGGGTCCCCGACGGGCTGCGCCCGCAGCAGCGTGACGGTGTGGCAGGCGGCCAGGGAGTAGAGCAAGGGGCCGGCGGGCAGGCAGCGGGGCTCGTGGACGATGGGCGCGAAGCGGTTGTTCTCCAACGGGACCACCCCCCAGACATCCAACCCTTCCTCCGTCAGCGTTCCCGTCTGCGGGGAGAACGCGGTGGGTCCGGTCCTCCCCTCAACTCCAGTCCTCGAGCTGGAAACCATCGTCCCCGCGGCGCCGCTCCGGACTCACCTTGTCGAAGCAAACCAGGCGGATCTTCCCGCAGAGGTTGATACGGGGAGGGCTGATGCAGAAGATGCCCTGGTTCTTCAACCTGTTCTGGGCGTAGATGGTGCCCACCGTCATCGCAGCCGGGAGAGCCGGGGGCACAATGACGGTGACGAGGTCGAGGGCGCGGATGATGATTTGCCCCACGGGGACCTGGCAGGCGAGGAGGGAAGAGGGGTGGGCATCCCCGTAGCCCTCACCCACCTTCACCCGCGTGGGCTGATGGTCCCAGCGCCAACCTGAGAGTGGGGATCCACCAGCCCCAACCCACCCTACCTGGTTTTTAACCAAGATGAGGATGCTGTAGAGCGTGCCGATAAAAGCTGTGCGGGAGGGAGAGAGGGGCTGGGTTACAAAGCGAAGCGGGCGAAGGCTCACGTTCAACCATTTTAAGAGGAGCCGGGCTGCTCCTGGCCGTGCCTCCACGCTCACGCGTACCCAGGACGGCGAGGAACAGGACGAACTTCACAGCGTCCTTGTAGAACTTGAAGCTGACGGGTTTGGGGTAGAGGATGGAGCTGATGAGATCCCCTTTGGCCGTGCAAAACCCTGCAGGAGAGGGGCGGAAGGTAAGCGCGTGCAAAGTCACCGCTCCGAAGAACGTGGCTCAATCCTGGTTTCTGCCCCCCCCACCTCCTCCACCTCAATCCATTCATTACCGGTGCGGGTCACCACGGCCAGCACTTCTCTGCCCACGTAGGACTTGGCTTGGATGACCTGTGTCCCGCAGAACAGCGTGTGCCTCCGGTGCTCCTCGGGGGAATAGACGGTGCCGGCTGCCTGGCTGCCGGCCGGGAGAGGGGTTTTCATCACCGGCACGCTCTCCCCTACGGTGAGGAACACCACGGAGGGAGGTTTATCACCCTGGGAGGGGAGCAGGACCTAACCAGCCTGGATGGGAAGGGGCTGCCGTAGGGCCACCGGGATACACGGCTTGTCTTTTCCCCCCCAAAAAAAATCTTCCCAGCGAAGCCGGGGTGGCGGAGGCGTGCAGCCCGCCGGGGTGCTGGAGCTCTCACCTGTCAGCATGCTCTCGTTGACCATGCACTCGCCCGTCAGCAGCGCGGCGTCGCAAGGCACCAGCATCCCGTCGGCGGGGAGGCTGATGCAATCGCCCGGCACCAGGTCGGCGGAGCTCACCACCATCTCCTCTAGCAACAAAAAAAAAAAACCAAAACCCCAAAAAAACCCCAAAAAGAAGGCGGCCGTGTGCTCGGGCATGTCATCCCCGCATCGTCCCCAACGGCTTCACACTCACCTCCGCTGGGGCGATGGACTCGGACACCCACCGACATCTTGGCCATGTTCTGCAGCGTGGAGCTTTGCTGCAAGGGAGGGAGAGGTTAGCAGCAGCTCGAAAAGCCCAGCGAAGCATCCCTAAAAACAGGGGCTCGAAGGCTCGGGATCACGGATGAAGGACAGGGAAAGCCACCCCACCCTTGGGAGTATGGGTTGTCCTCCTCCAGCCGGGCTCGGAGGGAGCTCGGCATCAGCACGGAGGTCAAACAACAGCAGCAAATGGGCTGTTCCACTAAAATTGCTTGTCCCAAATAAGCCCACCACCGACCTTCCTCGTCTCGTAGAGGGACAGCCCTAAGGAGATGGTGGAGATGAGGAAGATGCAGGCAGCGTAGTAGTAATAGGCGTCGCAGACCCACAGCACGATGCTGAACACTTGGAAGATGTAGAAGGGATTGAGCACCTGGAAGGGAACGTGGAGAGAGAGATTGAGCAAGTTCGGGGTGGGGAGAGCTTCCCTCCAGCCCATCGTGAGACCTCCAGGCTCCCTGAGGAACTTATGCAGAGGAGAAGATGGTCCTTCTCTGGGGCTGGGGCTGAACTAGCTGACTTCTCACACACCCTCCGTCCTTTCCCGGCTTTGCTTGTGGTCGCTACACTCCTGAGGACACTCAGCCCCCTCTGCAACCCTCTGGGGATGCTCCTGCCTGAGCTAAGAGGCAGGATGGGTCCCCTCCACAGCTCTGCCTTCTCTGATCTCCGCTCAAGCCGCTTCTCCTAAAGTCCTCTCCTCCCCGGCAGCGAGGAAGCGCTGGCAGCGAGGGACACGGAGCAGGGGGAAGGATCTGCCCCGGGGACAACTCGGTCTTTGGAAGGGCGGCCGGTAGACGCGCACCTCCTCCACCAACAGCCTGGCGTAGGACTTGACTGGCACCTCGATGAGGTTGGGTCCATAGATCTTCCTTCTGCAATGGGGAGAGAAAAAGCAAAGAGGAAGGACGTGCGCTCCAGGGGGAAAAAGCTGCATTTCCGACCCAAGGGACCCCGTAACATCCCATCCCATAACATCCCATCCCATAACATCCCATCCCATGGCTCTCGTAACATCCTCATTAGGAAGCTGAGGAAGTGTGGGCTGGATGAGGCGACAGCGAGGTGGATTGAGAGCTGGCTGTGTGACAGAGCTCAGAGGGTTGTGAT
>VUYV01000635.1:44711-56223 GCA_008711295.1 Anarhynchus alexandrinus | reverse complement strand
GCTTTGCACCCCCAAAAACTGGTAAGGAAATGAACCAGGTTCTGCCCCAAAAATGCACTTTGCACTCCCAAAACTAGTAAGGAAATGCAAAGAGTTCTGCCCCCCCAAAAAAGGCTTTACACCCCCAAAACTGGTAAGGAAATGAATTGGGTTCTGACCAAAAAAAGGGCTTTGCAGCCCCAAAACTGGCCAGGAAACTCACTGGGTTCCACCCCAAAAAAGGGCTTTGCTCCCCTGAAACTTGTAAGGAAACACATCAAATTCTGGCCCCAAAAAGGGGTTTGCACCCCCAAAACTGGTAAGGAAATGAACCAGATTCTGCCCAAAAAAGGGCTTTGCACACCCAAAACTGGTAAGGAAAGGCAGTGGGTTGCGCCCTATGGGGGATTTTGAAGCCCCTAACCAGTTGCGGTTCGGTGACACGGACAGCCCAACACACCGGGATTTTCAGGGTAAAAATCTCCCACCTCCCAGGAGAATTCCCACCTCCTGGGAACGAAGGCGTCACCTCCAGGAAGAGAAACGAGTATTTCTGCCAATGACAATTACGACGGCGACGTCAGCTCGGCTTCGTGAGACAGCCACAAGGTTCCCTCACTGCAGGACAGATAAATGAATGGAAAAAAAACCCCAAAACCCCAAAAAACAAGAGTAATTTTTGGGGTAAGCCTCTCCCGAGCTGTATACAACTTTTTACGCCACCTCAATCTTCGTTTGCTGCCCACCGACAGCATCCCGGTTGCCACACCGCATCTCAGAAGCAGCATTAAGACATTTCTAGAAGTTTTTAACTACATCTAGACAAAAAAAAATTAGTAATTAAACAGCAAAAAAGAAAGCGCTTCCCTTTTCTCCATCCCCTTCCCCCCCCCAAGACTGCAAACAGCTGCTTCAAGCACCAACCAACCACAAACATCGCAAGTTTGAGAAATCGGGAGCTAAAAACCGCTTGTTTTAGAGCGAAGAGAAAGCTTCAACCCTGGTTTTGCTAAATCTCATCTACTTTAGGACTCAGAATAAAAATAAGCATCCCGGCCAGGCAGTGGCAACACCTTCTTTCCTGGTGGCACTGCCACCGGTGTTTTGCCACACACCTGCAACCCCTGTGAGCTCCAGGTCCTCCCCGAGGAGCCCAGGGGACTTCGAAAAAGGGCGAGATTCTTCCAACATTCCCCTTTCCCAGCCACTTCTATCGTTTCCTTGCCAATCGCCGCAGGGCTCGTTACTGGCAGGTCGCTGCCCACACATTTAGAGCCTTTGCTTTAAAGACACGGGCTCAAGGTGACTACAGGAACTCTGTTCCATTTATCTCTGGTGGCTTTCACGTCCTCAACCCCGCAGCAGAGCCTCAGAGGTGACCCTCAGCTGCTCACACACTCAAACCCCCAAACCAGAGAGGTTTGGGATTCAATGACAGAGGCGCCGATTCAGTATCGCCAATAAATAATAACTCTTATTTGTTCTTTACAGTATTTTATTGTACATGCAAACCTGCGGGAGAAACACCAAACTCCCTGCTGGAACCTTCTCTTCCTAAATCAGGTATAAATTACTTTCAGGTAAAGCATGTTTGTGTGTTACACTTCCAGTTAGGGAACACCATTACGCAGCGGTCGCCTTCTCTTTGTAAGTCGCCATCATCTTCTTGATCTCAGCAATTGCTTTGCCGGGGTTCAAACCCTAAAAAGAACAAGTTTCAGTTACTTCCTCCGAAAAAATCAGCATGTTAGAGCATCCTCCCCCGGCTTTGCCCCGATCGAAGTCATAGTAAACTACAAATATGCCACTACTCATAAAAAAGGGTGCCCTCTGCCAGCTATTTTTCTTTTTTTGTCCCTAAAAGCTGGAGTCCAGCTTAATATCATGCTTCCCTTCAAACGCCGGGAGGTTACAGGATACCGAGGGACAGCTTTATGGTATGCGGAGCCCCTCGGTTAAGGTGTGGCCGTGCAGGTTCGCCACGCTCCAGCCTCAATTTTCAAGGGCAGAACGAGCCAGCCTGGAGCGGAGACGCAGGGCTGGGAGTTCACCTCCTCTACCTGGAGGCTGAACCAGCAGCACTTCCCCAAAAAAGCTCATTTGACTCTGGAGGACTGGTTTTAATCAGCAACGCGAGGATCAAAGAGAAGAACGAGCGGCTGAGCGATAGGAACTTTTAACAAAGCTCACGCAGGACGGAATTTGACACTTTTATGGGTGTTACGAGATCATTTCTGGAGGTGGGAAACTGCTCTACAAAAGCTCGATGGTGATGGTACATGAGATGTGGTGCTTTTTTCCTCATCCAAAATAAAAAACCCTGTGTATTGGAGGACACTAGGGAAGTGAGCGAGAAGACCAAGTCACAAGATGAAAACGCTCCTCACCCAAAAGCCAGCTGAGCTTTCCAAAGAAGGTTTTCCTACAACATAAGACACACGTCACGTTGCAAAGGCCCTTAATCCTGCGACACTGCTACCAACCCAAGCATGCCTAATCTCCAAACGAGAGGGGGATCGCGGCTGCCCCGCCGCGTCGTCGGGATTACAGCCGCAGCGCCGCGGGACAGAAAACGAACAGGAAATTACCCCGGTGCCCAGCTCCCCACGCGGCCTTTCAGGGCCGAGCCAGACAACGGCCAGGATTAGAGCACGCGAGCGGAAACGTGTTATTAAGCAGAAACGCGTCTCAAACTTGAGAGACCAAGCCTCAGCGTGCTATTTCCCTGCGCTACGTGCATTCCTCCATACAGCCAGATCTTCAAGCTGAACCTTCACCTCTAGCTGAACTACGGCCGACACCGGATCACGAGCTAGCTCCCTATACAAAGGGGGAGTTATCTGTAGGCAGTGAATCACTTCTAGAAAAATAAACACACAAAAAAACCCAACACCTGTCAACCCAGAGCTCCAGGATCTCCTTTTCCTCACATCTGTGATCCACTCAAACATTTCACCTTCATATGACTTTACAGCTCCAGAAGAATTTACTCCACCACCTGGTGCGAGCAAAGGCTGGCCAGAAAACAGCACAGCTGGCAGGAAAGCAAAACTTGATAATCCACCCAACAACAGGCACAAGGTCACTGCAAGACGAGGAAGAAGCACGCCCCGATTTGGGAAAGCTCGCTCGGTTCTCGAAAGAAATATCAGAGAGAACAGACCGTCTGGGAAATTCCCCGACAGCAGGACATCAGCATAAAACACGTCCTCTAAAAAACATCCTGCTGTAGTCTTCTCCGTTACACAAGTCGCACAATACATCGGGGACAGCTGACACCGCTGGCGTTTAAGGTTGCGCCGTGTGAGGGGTAAGTCACAACGCTCACACTCCCCATCGGACTGCACAGGACAAACCTCCCCGTACCGTTCCTGGCAGTATCCCTTGCACGACCGGCGCCCTACCCTCATATTCCTAAATCTTAGAAACAGACAGGTTTGCAAAGTCACAGCCTCGCTCACGAGGAAGAGATGTTCCTGCGCTGCATAACACAAAACTTTGCCACGTCCTCTTGTACAGTCACCATCACGAGCACCACTGCTGGCAGCTCACCGTGTTTCAAAAGGCCGAACAAGCCAAGGCAAGCTGGAGGAAAACAAAAGCCTAAGCGGGTATTTTCCGGTCGGGTTTCAAGCAGGGCGCTTGGAAACAAGCCAGGAACCCCGGATGGGACATACGCAGGGGACACACGTACCTTCGGGCAAGTCCTTGTGCAATTCATGATAGTGTGACAACGGTAGAGAGAAAACGGGTCTTGAAGCTGTGCCAGGCGCTCCTCTGTGTAGTCATCTCTGGAGTCAATCATCCAGCGATAGGCCTGAAAGTCAGTGGCATTTGACACACCAAAGGCTTCTTCAAGGTGTCATAATCAGTGTAAGATCTTAAAAGCAATACCTAACTCCGAAATTTTGGTCTGGGATCTGGACTATGTAAGACTATCTCACATTTGTACTGGTTTTAGGGTGGGGAGCCCCCCCAGCAGTCCCACGTGACAGACGGGATCCGTCCTTACCTGCATCAGTACCGCAGGACCCAAGTACTTGTCCCCGTTCCACCAGTAACTGGGACAGCTGGTGCTGCAGCAGGCGCACAGGATGCACTCGTAGAGTCCGTCCTGCACAGGGGTGGGAGACCACAGTCAAACCACTCCAGAAACCCATGACGAAGCTTTTCTTTGCGGAGGGGATTTACAGAAGCGCATGCCTCCATCATCACCTTCCCCTCTAGGGACTTGCCGCAACAGAGCGACTCCGAAAACCCTACACTGAACAAGCGCTGCAATTCCTACACGCCTGTCCTCTGAAACAAGACGCACGCAATCCTCCCAGCTCAACCACTGCAATAAACTAGGCTTTTTTTTTGTAATAAAATGGGGGAAAAAGCATTAAACTAAAGAAAAAAATGTGGAAATTGCCTGACATTGCCGCATTCTTTCCTTCCAGCCTCTCCCAGTAAGTGGCTGAGGAAAGGTACGTAACTGATTAACAATTCCACGTTACGGAAGTGAAAAGAAAGCAAAGCCTGCCCAACAGCCTAGGGGAGAAGTAAAGAGCTCATAGTTTAACACGTGCTTTGAGGGGAGCCCCAAGCACTTGCAGAACAGGAATGGTGTGAGGCTTTAGCCATTTTGCCATTTTTTATAGAGACGAAGGAGTTTTTCCTTTCAGGCACCGAAGAAAAGAAAGGTAGACCTACATGGAAGTGACACTGGGCAGAAGACAAACTCTGAGGAGCAGAGGGTCTCCCAGGCAGCTCAATCAACCCCCCAGGCTCAGAGACAGAGTCCGGTCTGGCTTAATTTATCTATCTGAAAGTTGTTTTGGGACAAAGGTCTCATTAAATTTAATTTAGAAGGATACCTGACGCCAGAGCTCTCGGGAGCTTGTAACAAGCCTACTGCGTTAGTCTTTTGGAAAGACTTGCCAAAGCTAGTTAAGTCAGAGTTACCTGCTCGCTCTAAATTTGTCTTATTTCTAATTCTAAGTAACATTTCAAATGACTGCTGATTTAAAGAAAAAGGTGGGAGTTTTTCAGCTGACACCATATCCAAGTTTCTCCTGCACAAAGGCTACTCGCAAAGCAGGAGGAACTTCAGCAATGAGATAAAAAGCAAGTTTACCGGTTGCGAGAAAGATTCAGGCATCTCTTGCCTGAAGAGGTTTGCTTCTTTGCAAACTTTTAGGTTTGCTTATCTCTACCTGAANGGTTGCGAGAAAGATTCAGGCATCTCTTGCAGTCACTTTTAGGTTTGCTTATCTCTACCTGAGTGAGAAAGTGATTTCAAGGATGCCGCTTTATGAAAACCAAGTGAAGGGAGAGTCCCTTTAGTCCTCACATATGGATCAGATAACATCACGAAGTGGTGCAGGAGAACTAACTGCAGCCCTTGGATAGGGATTCTTTCAGACTGTAAAATCCTGCAGCTGTGAAGGCGTCACAGCGCCAGTCGCACAGTGCTGCCGGCATCTCGGGCACGTCACCGGTCTATCCATCAGAAGTTAACTTCACAGCAAACACAGACTGGAAAAATTTCCCAGATCACTGCAGAGAATTAGGCTGCAGCTCACAGGTTTTCACCGAATCCCCCTTAAACAGCCCTCCTCTTTGCTGTTCGTATTCACCTCTCTTTTACCACTCGCCAAAACCTCGGCTGCCTGCCCACTTTGTGCCTACTCGGTGACAGCAGCGCAGCAAGGATTCACAGCGGAGCAGTGACAGGCCGGGCTTTGAGCCGTGAAGCGAGTGACGGATCCGTTGAGACAGGTCAGAGGCAAAAGAGAAATCGCTGATTTAATGATACTGCAGCAGCCAAGGAAACGCAGGAGGACTAACCTGCACTATGAACTTTGAAAAGCTCTTATCTCCCAGCTGTTCAAATGGTGCCTCAGACACCCTTCCGCTTTACGTGGAAACTTTGGACCAACACACTGTCCCCAGAAAATCCCCTCGAAATAACGCAGCGCTCAAGACAGAAATCCAAAGACTTGCACTAACACATCACGCTCGCGTCTCCACATCCAAAAGGGTTTAGCTTTTGCCAGTAGTTTTTAGGGCTGTAAAACCCAGCAAGCAGCAACACGAGAGCGTTGCTTAGCATGCCGCAGCTAGACACGTCAGACAGTGCTGAGCCCCGCAGCCTACATGCTACCATGAACTGCAGTGCCTTATCTCCACTGGAATATCACGAGCCTGTGGCCTTCACAATGTTTTGACAAACACACACGGTTTCGCAGTGCAGACAGTGGAAATGAGATCAGAGTCCCCATCACAACCGCGACTGCATTTCATTAGCAAATGTTACCCCTAGCAATGCAGGCATGCCATGACACTGCATTTCAGGGAGCAGATTCCACCCACGTCGGGTTTTGCACCAGACAGCTTTGTCATTAAAGGAACTGGAATCTACTGCACGTTAACGTTTAACCCCGGTCTTATCTGGAAGGGATTTCAATGGAAGAAAAGAAGCAGTAACCAGTTTCTGACGGTCTTCTATGGACTGCAGGTACTGCTCCTTGCCCTGTTTCGACTCGTCCTTCTTCTTCAGGTAAGGCTCGATGGATTTGTATTGTGCGTAGAAGTTACTCAAGTCCTAGGAGTCAAAAGGCAAAGAGGTCACATTCAGTAAGGTGAACTGATGCCCGAGAGATTGAACTTCTGCTACCGCTCCAACAGAAGGCGGCATTTCGTACCTCAACTGGCCACATTCCTCCAAATGAGGACAGATTTAGTCACTGCTGTGAAGCTCAGACCCACCCAAGCCAGAAAACACGTGAATTGTGAGACCTGATCTTGCTGGCACCTCTCAGCGTCATCCCTTCTGACCCAATCTGAACCCCATGCTGCCTGGAACGGTGTCACCCTTGGTCAGGAGCTGACAGAGGCAGATACTCACCGGAACAAGGTCCTTCACCACATACATGTGGGGGAGAGGGTAGATTTTAGTGATCTTGTTGAGATCCGGGTCAATTCTTTTGATACAGGCCAGCGTGTTTCCGCCAGCAATGTTCATAGCACAAGAGCCGCAGATGCCTGAGTGGGAGAAAAAGAATAAAGCATCAGATATTTACCCTCTTATCCTACTTGAGGAAGATCCTCTTGGCCCCAAACGTGCCCTTGGGTTGTCTTCAAGAAACTCCGTACGTGACAAGGAAAACGCCAGAAGATGCCATTGGGCCAAACATGTTGCTATTTAAATAAAGAACAAACGCAGGAGTCACTTTCATTAAAGCCTAAACACATTCTCAGTGTCGAACTTTCTTCCACAGCAGAAAACAAGTAGCTTGGACACTTCATCACTTTCGCATCATTCATTAGTTTTACATGCTACTTAGGGTGGGGAAAACATTCAGCTTTGTTCCCAAGTTTGAAGCACAAACTCATATTGATGCCAAACAGCTAACGCGAAGATTATAGCATGGGAACAAGGCGCATCCCCCATCGGCCCTACAGTTACAGTCAAAAGCAACCCTGAAGGTCAGGAACATAAAACAAAGTCCCTAAGACAGAAGCTTCTTTCTGTGTCTTGTGCAGCAGGGGAGAGTGGTGCCATAAACGGCGTTCATTAACTCCCAAAGGTGAGGGGACAGACACTCTCCAGAACAAACAGCATATAAATAGCTTAACAAATGGCTTAAATGACACCCCTAATGATCTCCCAGTAATAGAAGGATCAGATGTAGCCCAGGAAAGGCCAAGGTTTACAAGAAAAACCACTGCAGAACTGTCACAGATACTGCTCAGGTCAGGAGCTCGGGTATCCAATTCAGACCCATGCCTAAAACATCATCATATTAGAAAGAAGACAAACGTTGAAAGGGCAGAACTCTAATTTCAGAGGATTTGACACATATCAATTGATATGAGTCAGAGAAATACCACCGCTCCTCACGCTGACAAGCTAGTCCGCCTCAGTGCCTGATGCATTGGCCTTCTCCTCGCTGCCAGAGAAAGGCTGGCACTTGAACAAGGTTATTCCTCCTACTCGCGAAATGGTTGCAAGTATTTTCCAGTCAACTGGAGAGGGAACCAGGACTGCAGACAGGCCCACGAGTACGCAACAGGAATGCGTGATCAGGTTGTTTTTTTTTTTCCCTGCATGGTAGAAAAGGGGCAAGATCAAACCAGCCCAGCTTGAAAATCTGTCTTCAGGTTCTCAAAGAGAAGTATTCAGGGTAATTAATTCCAACTGCTTGGGAACAGTGTTGGCTATCTAAATATCAGACACTGAGAACAACCACACTGTATGAAATTCCTCCACCTGCTATGCAGATTCTACAGGAACTGTCTGCGTTAAAGCGTGCTTTTCATTTAGATCCAAGTCCAAACATCTTTAGGCATCAATTGCACCTAAAATTCTCATACTTGCAGACCCACCTAATTAAATCAAAAGTCATGCCATAAAGGCATCCTCCCTTCCTGCATTTCCACAACTATCATTTTAAGCTCAGCATCCCAACATTACCCATGAATTAGATATTTATTTTTTTTTTTTACAGGGAAAGTCACCCGGACAGGTAAGTTTTAATGCAGTTGAACAGACATGGTGATTTGTACCCGTATGAGAACCAGCCGGTCGCTCTGCAATGTCAAACCACCAGATGGCCTTTTCCTCAATCAATCACGTAGCTTAGTCAAAGGGCCAAAAAAAAGATTCCTGAAGCTATTCCTAGAAGTCATAAGTACTCTTCCAGTTATACCCTTTCTTATTTCCACAGCAGCACTAGATAAAGCAGCCCCTACAATTCATTCCCATTTGCCACGTCTGCCCCCTCAATTTTACTGTTGTAATCTCTCTCTCGCTAGATTTCCCTACGCAGTCCATCACTGGAGGGCAGCAAGATGAACATGATTAGGACAGAAACAGGAACGACTGGGGCTGTTTAAGCATATTGCTCATAGCTCAATGTTGTGCTATTACGCCCTGTGAATATGAGCTTTAACTTTACTACTTGGTTCACTGAGGTATTTCACACGCAGCAGCTGGAAGAGGAGAGTGGTAAGCTGCCATCTACCCTCAAGTTTTCTCATGGTTGCACGTACACTGTCGGCAACAAACAGTCTTCAAGGACAACCTCCAGTTTAGCAGGCTGGAAAATCCTTCTTACCTTCCCTACATGATCTGCGGAAGGTCAGAGTGGAGTCCAACTCATTTTTAATCTTGATCAGAGCATCAAGCACCATAGGCCCACATCTATAACAGAAAACAAAGTCAGTGAACCCGTGTAATTCCCCCTCCCTCCAGCCTCAGTGCTTGATCTCTGGCACCCCAAATGAGCAGCACCTAAAAGGATTTTGGTCTACTACAATTAAAAATACACTTTTTTTTTGTTTGTTTTGCCAATCCCAGGCAACAGGATAGAGATCTCTTGATCAAGCAGCACAACCCATTTGCCTCAGCACACCCCAGGGTGAGGGTGGGAGAGAAGCCCTCTCTTTTGCTGATACCCTGAAGATTTGGCTCAGCTGGAGAGGGTGCAGACAGCACAACTGAAAACAGAGTGCCTTGCTACTGGTTCTCTCCTTTTGGGTCAGGTTTTAACAAGTCTGGCTGTCCTCATTAGTCACAAGAGGCAGTGCTGCACACAAAAACAAACACTCTTGGACAACTTATGTAATTTTATATATGGCAGACAAGGCAACACCCAGAAATTATTAACCGGTGCAAGTCACACAAAAATGCAAGTTCTCCATCGTGCCCTTCTTAAGTAGGGAGCTGCATGGCTTTGTATCTGAAGCTTTCAGCAAGGGTTTGAGGTGAATTCCTCTGGCAAGAGCATCGCAACAACTGGAGCTCAGGGAAATCAAGGCCCACGTGAAGGTTTCTGCACCACAGGGAAGACTGCACCCCTCCAAAGAATCACAAAGTAAGAGCTTTCTTGGTGAGAGCTGCACCAAAGCATGCAGGTGTTTACTAGAAGTAACTAAGTGTTATGAAAACTATGAGAAGAGTCAGTAAAGCTTCCGCCTTATCTCTCAGGTCTGGGACTGGGAGCTACACATAGAAGTTTCCTTTTGGAACATGCCCTGAAATTTACCATATAAATAAAGCTTATTAAAGCCACAGACACATTCAAGTCTTCAACACAACTCAGGAACACAGATAAAACTCACAGAAGTCACAAAACAAAGCGACCATTTTACTGCTGACAGCTATTGAGACACTGGCATTCAGGATACAGTTTTGCTTGCTACACTTAGCACCCACAGGTGAAGGAGCAGAAAATAATCCCATGTGATCATAGCAAGATTTGCTTTATCAGGAAATAACATTGACCTCGCCTGTGCTGAGGACAAGATGCTCTGTAACACAGCTGAGGCATCACCTTCCTGAGGCACTCCAACAAGATTTTAACAGTCCCTGAAGCTTAACGAGACCGCTGACACCTTTAGCTGTCAGCTCAAGTGCTCCTCAACCAGCCTCTGTTATCACTTATCAGATAAACTGCACACACACACAGCCCCAGCACACCTGCCTGGCAGCAAAGCTTCTCCCTAATGAGGCATACTCACTTATTCAAATCCACTTCATATGTCTGCATGCGGGGCTTGTCCCCAGGCTTATCGGGATCCCATCTGTAGATGGCAAACTTCTTCAGACGGGGTGCCGCTGCAGCTGCTGTCTGTGCTCCCCGACACATCTGTATTGAAACAACAGCAAAACAGCCTTTAGGTCTCTTTGGGTGGCTTTTAGTTGAGCAACAGTGTGACTCAAGGCCATGTGTTTGGGGTGAGAGCTGTAGGACCCATCACTGTTTTGTACTTGGGCATGGATACAGATTTGGAAAATCCTCCCGACAATTTAGCAGAGCAGTACACCTGGGCCCAGGCAGCCACCTCTGTCCTGGGGCTCCCTCCTCCACAAGGCAGAGGAGACAACCCTAAAACTAAGGTGTGACCCACAGGTGCTCCTGCAGTGCCTGCAGGCACTCGTTCCTCCACAACCCTGAAGATTCTCCCTGTCCCAAAACTGCCCTCAGAAGCTCCCAGCCACATCTCTACCCCACTACAGTAGTCCACCTCCTCCCAGTATTCCCCCAGCAGCTTCCTCCCCTTCCAGGCCACCCACCTCTACTCACCTCTCTCCAAATGGCCCCACATTCCTCCTGTTCCCACATCTCTTACCAATCTCTTTCTGGATCTCCTGCACCCGCAGTCTCCTGTCAACCTCTACCTCCCCCTAAACCCATCCCAGACCCCTTCCTGCTCCTTTTTGCAGGTCCTCCCCAGCATCCCTCTCACACATCCTCTTGCCTGCCTAAACCCACCTCCCCTTTCTTTTACCCACTCTGAACCTTCTTCCCACCCTGTACTACACCCTGGATCCCCTCCTGCCTCCCAGGTCCCTCTGCACCCCTTTCAGCTCCCTCCCAGCCCCTCCACCCCTGCTCCTGCCCCTCAGCTCCCACCACACCCCCTCCTGTCCCCCAGCTCCCTTCCAGTTCCCTCTACGCTCCCCTCCTGCTCCCCCATCTCCCTCTGCATCCCCCCTCCTGCCCCGCCACCTCCCTCCCAGTCCCCTCCACCCCTCCTCCTG
>VUYV01000635.1:32440-44455 GCA_008711295.1 Anarhynchus alexandrinus | reverse complement strand
CCCCCGAACCCCTCAGCCCCTCGGCACCACACCTCCCCCGGGGACCCCCCCGACCCGGCTGCCCGGCGCAGGGCGCCTCTAGACCCCTCACCGGCCGCGGGACGGCCCGCAGGAGGGGCGCGGGGACGCCGCGCCTCAAGGAGACTCCCACCACGGCCGCCGCCATCTTGGCGTTGCGCAGTTCCGACCCCGCTCCCGCCCCGGAAGCGGAAGAACCCCCTCACGGGGCCATAGGGCGCAGCTTGAAGAGGAAGGAGGGGCGGGGCTCTGCCGGCCGCCATCTTGGGTGTGGCGGCGGCCGCAGGGGTAGGCGCCATCTTGAGTGTGGCGCGCCCTGTGGTACAAGGCGGGATGGCGGGGCCAGGACGCCTTGATCCCCCCCATTTTTTGGGGGGAGGAGGGAGATCAGTGCGCCCCCTCTTTAATTCCCAGCCGAATTCCTTCAGCAGGGAAGATGCCCAGACCTTCTTGCCTGCCCCAACACCCAGTCAGGCCAAAATGGCGGGTGCTGGGGGATGAAATGGCGTGTGTCCCCCGCCTCAGCCTCCCTGTGGTCTTCCCTCCGCTTCTCTCACGATTTTCGCCCTTTATTATTTAATTTACCGCCTCATTCCTCACAGCAAATTTATTAATTAACTGAATCACAAGCAACACACGCCGAAAAAGCCGCCGGGGGCAAGGGTGGAGGGGGAAGGAGGCCCCGCTATGGCGTTACGTGCCACCATTTGAAGGCGAAGGGCCGCCGCTGGACGTTGGTGCCGCAGCGGACCTCCCCGAGCCTGCCGTGGTAGGAGGCCACGTCCTCGAGGAAGCGGCAGCGGAGGCCCAGTGGCTCCAGGAGGGAGCGGGTCCGCTGCTCCAGGCAGCATTCGCCCCCCACCATGGGGCCGAAGGGTTTGGGGATGCCCAGGTCCTTGGCCAAGACGATCATGGTGACCTGTGGGGTGACACGAGGGAAACCCAGTGACGTCGGGACTGATGAAGCCGAAGGCAAGCCGCTGGCCACCCTCCTCCATCAGCCTCACCCCAAAATGGGGCATCAGCCCCACTTTTTGCAGCCACCTTCCCTCAGGCCTCCAAATCCAGCATCTTTTTCCCCCTTTTTATCATTAAGATGCACCCCATGCCTTACAATTTCACCGCTTTGAAAAGTTTTCGCCTCAAAACTATGTAGTTTAACCCAACCGCAAGCAACACAAAGCCACAAAGTTGTGGTAGACCCAGGCTTATCCAAGCCTGGTTGGAGATATTTTCTTTTTCTGGGCAACTGTAAATATTGTGCTTTTTTTGGGACAACCTTGAAGACTCGTCCTGGCTGAATAAGCTGGGTTTTGGGGAGGACCTGAGGAACGGGGACCCCCCTCACCATATTGGGGAAGTACGGCACGGCTTTGCCCTGCTTGTCGAGCTTGAAGAGGGCCGGCAGGTCAATGATGTCCTCCTCTGTCAAGCCCAGCTCCTTCTTGAGGATGTCCCTGTTCCAGTCGACGCAGCGCTGGAGGGGATGGAGAAGAGCAGGTCGAGAAGAGGGACACAGGTGGGCACAACCCCCCCAAAAACCATCTCATGTAGGAGGATAGCCAAAATGCAACGCCTTCCCTTAAAGGTTTGCATCACCCTGGGGCAGTTATTGCAAGAAATATCAGTTATTACCAGAAATATCAGTTATTACCTGGACATACTGGTTCTGCTGCACCAGGATGTCGTTGGAAAGGACCTTGTTAATGGTGACCCGTTTCGTGTCTGCCCCCGAGTACCCTGCAAATGCAAACCCCTGTCAAAATGAAGCGGTGCTGGTAGGAGTCCAGCTTAAAACAAGGCACAGAGATGGAAAAAAAAACCCAAATCCCCATTTCCTGAGCTTGGGGTTAAGGCTGCTGGGAGTCCAAATTCTTAGTTTATTGGGAAATTGGGTTGGAGGAAAACCTTCGCCCATTGGAAAGAGCATTGGAAAGGTCCTATCATCCATCCTCCTGCCCACGGGAATCGTTAGCTCCTAAATTTCTCCACTCAACCCCCTAAAACCAGAGCTACCACCTCCACCCCTTGTCTGGGGACGGACGGGTCCTGGGCAGGTGGCAGTGACCCAGAGGGACCCGCAGAGGTGTGGAGGTCTTCCCTCAGCCCCATTGTGGATGGATGGTGTTCAAAACCACAATTAAAAGGTGCCCAAACTGGCAGACAAAATGTCATTGCTGCAGGGAGAGAAGGGCAAGCGAGAAAATAATGGTGCTAATTTGGGGTGACACGAGAGCCCCTCGGCTGTCCCCACTCCGTGCTGGAGCTCTGCTGGCCTTTACAGAGATGCTCCATCCCACCAAGCAAGCATCCCCTCCGCGCAGAGGGCTTTATCCCTCCCGTCCCACTCGCTTTCCCAAAATAGGGCTTGAGGAGGCTGGGTATGGTGGGCAGGCATCCCGCTTGCCAGCCGTGAAGGACAACCGAGTGGGAAAAGGTCCCCACGTCCCCCTGCTACCCGCACGTCGGTCAGGCGCTGCCGCCCTCGTGCCGGCTGCTCTGCAGGGTGGCTCCGGCTGTCTCAGCCGACATCAAAGCTCGGCCGAAGCTGCCCGCTGTCCCCTTGCCTTTGAACATGGTGGCTTCGCCCTGGCCTTCCTTCTGCTTCTCCCGAAAGAGCTTGTAGCATGCCGCGGGGCTGGCCATCAGCATCCGAAATCGCTGGGGCAAGACAGGAGGGAGAGCGGTCACCAAAAGCGCCTTATCCAAAGCATCGAGGTGCTTATTTTTGCAAGTAACCTGAGCTTAAATGCTTAAAATGAGGCATTTTTGCTGTTATTTGGTGCCATTTTTAATGCGGTGCTGAGGGGATATGCCTGAGTGAGGCGTGGTGATTTACGCTGTTGGCAAAACAGCGTACCTAACCGCCCCCGAGGGGTTAAACTGCTGCTGGGACAGGGAGGAAAACTGCAGCCTGGCTGCACCTGGGTCCAGTCCTGCCCACCCGGGTGGGGTGTATAAACCCCCAGGAGGGTGTTTGCTGGAGGGTTGGGAGAGACTGGTGTCTAGGTTGGGGTTTTTTTGTTTGCAGGTTGGCATTGCAATGCAGGAGGGAGGATGGAGCATGGAGCAAGCACATAACTGGGCTCTGCTTTCCTCAGAAGAAGCCAAAAATCACTACTAAACTAATCCCATGGGAATTTTGAATTTTTAGAGTTTGGGGCCAACCCATAACAGCTGTGATTTGCTCCCCACCAGCAGAAATGGTGTCCTTTGTGGAGCAGTGGAAGCTGCTTGCTGTAGTCTTGATGGCATCTCTCATAGCGGCTTAGTGTAGCCCTGGGGAGGGTAAAAGTTCTGCATGGAGGGTTTGTGGGGTGTGCCTGTGCATAAATACTCCTCTTCTGAACCATCTAGGTCAAGGCATGATTTCCCCAGGCAGAAAAGTTTTGCATCAGAAGGACTAAAAGCCATGATAGAGGAAAGAGCTAACTTCTGAAAACATCTGGGAGATGCTGAGCAGCTGTGAGCCCTGACCAGTCCATGTGAATCTTGAGGCTTAAATTTCTTGGACTACCTTTGCAGGTATCTTTTTATTTTTTTTTCTTCTATTGGTGTTGATTATTAGCTCAGCAAGTCCCTTTTTGTGTTCAGAGCCCTCATTTTGAGGACTGAGGTGAGAACCTGGGCAAATACTGGTTGGAACTGTCAAAAAAAAAAAGAGCTTTGGGGTTTTCCCTAGAGGTGCCCCAATGGGATTAGCTGCTCAGAAGAGAAACCACAGGGCGGTATGGGGTTTTGGGGTACCTTTGTGTCGGAGGTGGGCACAAAAGTGACAAACTCATCGACGTGGCCCACGGACAGCCAGTCGGAGTAGAGCTCCACGGGAGCCTGCACTTGCTGGGCGTAGAGGAAATCCCGCACCACTCTAGTCATTCTCCTCCCTGCAGATCTGGGGGTGAAATATCGCCAAGAGAGGGAATAAGGGGAGTAGATATTTATGCATCAATATGTACATACACATAAATTGGAATCAAGGCGCAGGAAAGAAAGGAGGGTGAAGGCAGAGTTTAGGTGCACACACTCCATAGGGTATCACACTTGCAGCTGGTCAGGGAATGGCTAATTAAGACCCTTAATGTGATTTTTTTGGGGTGATATTTAGGGGCAATTGTGATTCCTTTGCTCTCAAACACGTGGGTTTCTCATCGCTTACGTGGGGAAACTGCTGCCGATGAGGATCCGGCCCAGGGGATACTCCTTTCCTGCCACAGTCACAGGTGGGCTGACCTCCAGGTTGCCAAAGGAGTCGAGGCTGGTGATGGCTTCAAAGAGGGGCTCTCTGCTCACGTAGCCAAAGTCGGGGCCCTGGGGAAAGAAAAATCACTGTAGGCTTTGCCCTGAATCTCCTCTGCCTCCATGCCTTTGCCTTTATCCCTCCTTCTGGGCTCAGAGCTGCTCCAGTGGGTAAAAATATCAAGAGTGAAGCCTGTCCATGGGTGGGCAGAGGCTAAAGGAAAGGGAAGAGGATAAAGGTCTCTGGGTCATCTGGGCTCAGTAATAAATGGCAAGTGCCAGGGGCAGAGCTGGGGTGTTGAGCTGGGGAGAGATCTCCTCTGCTATCCCGCAGCCAATGTTTAACTGTCTGCGTTAAGCTAATTAGGTGCTGGGGTAGCCTTGAAGCTGAGTTTCTGGATGGCTCTTGTGGAGCTAGATGAACGTCAGCCCCTGAGGGTAAATCCACCCCAGGCATAAGAGCCACCCGAAGGGCTGTACTTCACTTAAATCCTATTTAAGCCCTGATTTTCAGGACTTAATATATCTGGGATTTAAGGCGTTGTGCATGCAGGGGTAATTAACCCTCAGTTGTGATGTGCCAGGGTCAAATGCCTAAGGGAGAGATTGCAATAAAAACAGGGGGAAAATGGCAGCGGTGGGACAAAAATCCTGCCTTGAACCTGTCCTTGCTCTCTGGTTCAAGTCAACAGGGGCTTGGAGCTCACGGCAGCCCCTGGGAGAAGATCAGGTATCTGTTGGGTTAGCATTAAATCCCAATTGCTTGGGTTGGGTGTTGGGTTTCCTTAGGGGTAAACCGAATATACAGGTTGATAAAAATGAGCAAGGAGACCTGAGGGTGCATGGCTTTGATCTGGAAGTTGCTTTTTTTTTAATCCAGGGTGTTTGGAGAAGCTGGGATAGCGAGAGTGCAGCAGGGCTGCTTTTCCCCAAGGCTCCCTGTGCGTTTTTGGGGCGCATATCTGGAGGATGGTGGGGGGTCAGATCCTTTCCCTGGGTGCTGCAGGAGGGACTGAGCATGAAACACCTGCTCTCAGCTTATTTCAGTTTAATAAACCATGGAGCCGGTACGGTTTCAACTGTCAAGGCGCTGGTTCATCCCAGGTTTGCGGGTCACATCTAAGTCCTATCAGTTCCAGATTGATTTTGAGGGGCTAATTCCTTCTCGTCTCCTTTTTCCCTGGCGCGGGGTCCCAGGGGCTTAGGGCTTGGCCGGGGCGAGAGGGGGACCCGTGCGTGTTGCATTTAGCTAAATATTCCTAGCTGGAAAATGAGATTGGAAAGATAGGAGTGGGGATTAGGGAAGGCTTCAAAGCAGAAATTGGAGTATAATGTGTTAGCAGCTCCAAAGGCTGAAATTGCTTCTCTAAATATGAAGCAAAGCAATTCCTAAAGAGGGCAGATAGGAGCGGTTGCCCGGCTTATTTGCGAAGGAGCGGATCAGCGCGCTATTCCCATCCTGCCTGCTGAACCCGGGACTGCATGTACTCATTTCAGGCATGAGAAAAGATGTATTTCAAAGCTTTCGAAAGCGCTTAACCTTCCCCAAAGTGACATGCAGCAGAAAAAAAGTGAGCTGCTAATACGCCGCCCTCCTCTCCTATTACTGCTGGAGAGACGAACAGGGCTAAGGCTACCCAGAGGGTGCAGCTGGGTTTGGTGGTGGTGGCTACCTGGGGATGTCCTGCCCTTTCTGCATGGAGATATCTCAAAGGAATCATTCAGTCCATCTTTTTTTCCCCATGCTTGTCTTTGCTGGGCTCTCACAAAATGCCCTGGCCGGGCTCACTGCTCTCCCAGGCAGCTTTCTTCGCACGCCCTGCCCGTGGCTATCCCTTTGCCTTGGCAGAGAAGCCCCACAGGGATGTTTTTTGGCAGCTGGCTGCATCTTGCTCTCTTCTGAGCAAGTAAATTGACCCTCTAGCACTTCCCTTTCCTCTCCTGCTCGGGAGTTGCTGAATATTCACAGGCGGAGAGGAGGAAAGGAAAAACCAGCCCATTGCTCGGATATTCAGGGTGAAGAAATCTACTCCTGTCCTGGAGCTTGGCAGGAGTCTTTCATTCCCAGAGGTGTGAGCTCCTCCTTGTCTCTCTCATCCAGCACCTTCTGGATAAAGGGTTTTCCAGATGGCTGGGGTGTGGATTGGGCTCTGATCCTTGCTTTGAGGGGGGTGAGGCTGTTGGTGGCCTGCCAGCTGGAAGTGAACGGGGTAGTGTCCCCATGCAGTTGCATGCAGAGGTATTAAACTCTCATTTTTCAGCGAATTCATTGTAGGGCCTCCAAGGAGCCATGTGCAAGTAGGGTTTTAGGAGTGGTGAAATAGGCTAAGTGTAAAAACCTTCAAGCTGCTCCTCAGGCAATTCAAGTGACTGTCTTGCTCTTACCAGCAGCTCCTTGATGGGGAATTGCTCCAGCCCTGTGTCTCGAGGCAAGTCCAGCACCACTGGGAAGCTTTTGTGGGGAGCGTGGGTGTAGCCAAATTCAATCTCATCCTAAAGAAGGGAGGAAAACCCACGTGGGGCACATCAGCAGGCAGAGAAAGCTTTGCCCCCTCTCTGGTGCCCACCTACCTGCATCCAGCGGTCCCCACGGTTGATGTAGCCGAAGCAAGCCTTCAGCTCGCAGCCGGCCTTGTTCACCAGGTTTTTTATCTCTTTAATGAAGAGGTAGTTGTCCTTCATGCTGGGAAAGTGGATGGCGGGAGGGAAGGGGATGAAGGGCTGCTGGAGGATGGATATCCCCTGCAGGCAGCTGCCTTTCCCTCTGCCCATCACCTCCTGGTCTGTCTTGGTGACATCCAGGGAGACCAGCTGATGCTGGTTTGCCTGGGAAGGCATCATCCCTTGGCCTTTACCTGCAGACGAAGACGTTCACCGGTGCCAAAGTGTTGGGGGTCATGATCCATGGTGCTACCCTGAACACTACTGTGTCGGTGAAGATTGGTGTATGGGGGATACCCTGAGGGAGGCAAGCAGAAATTGAGGACTTTCCGCACCCTGGAAACCACCATTTCCCCCAAATACCCTACCCTGAGATAATTTTTGGGGTGAATTAAAGAGGACCGCTCTCCATTCAATCCCCATCCCCTTTTCCGTCTCCCTTGGGCTGTTGCAGCCTCCCATCTGCACTCCTTCCCTGGAGCCCCCAGACCTCAGCAAGGGTCTCCAGGAGGCTGACATGGATGGACACCAGACCCGGGAAGGTGTCATCGGGAAAGCGGAGCCCCTCAACGAAGAAGTCAAGCTCGGCGGCCCCACCGGTGTACTGCACAGTGTGATACAGCTTCCTCCGTCCCAGCACATGGATGTAGCGCTGCCCAAAGAAGGGGTCTGCAAGAAGAGGAAGGGGAAAGTGGACAATTTCCAAAGTTTCAGTGGTGGTTTCAAGCCTATTTTGCTTGTGTGCAAGGAGGTACCACAATCCCTCTGTGCTGCAGCTTCTCCACCTCTGTGAGTGGATACATCTTCACGTGGTGGAAGTACCTTAAAACAGAAGTTAAGGGGCTTGCAGTTTTGCAGTCACACACAAGAAGGGTGAGGAGAAATGCCTCAGCCTTTCCTTGGATGGAGCAGTCATTGGGAAGATGTTTTCATGGGGTTTCTGCCCTTGCAGCCCTGCCATGGGATGGCAATGCCACCAAACCCTCCACCAACAGACTGCCTCTGTGTTGGAGAATAAAACCAAGCTACTTAATGGCATGTTTCTGGGCTGGGTGACGACTTTTAGTCCCAGGGAATAAATCACTGTGCCCACAACAAGGAACAAGGAGGGGAAACTGTGTTGTAGACCATGTTGCCATCATGGATAAAGCATCTGGGTGTCAGGACACATGGCCTTTTTTTGCTACTCCTTTGCTGGATGACCCTGGATAAATGGCTGTATGGCCTTGTGCCTCTGCTTGTTAATCTCCAAAGGTTTCCAATTGATTAAGAAGAGAGAATGTTCAATGCTGGGAAAATTTGGAGAAGGGATGCTGAGGGCATGATTTGCTTCAGAAGTGCCATTTGAAGAGCATGGAAAGCAAAGAGCTTGGAGGGATCTCAAAAGCACCACAAATGAGGAGGAAGGGACAGAGGAGGAGGTGAGGAAGGACTTACTCTGCACATAAAAGACCCCAACTTTGTCAGCGTCGGAGACAGGAATATAGAGAACAATTTCATACCCCCGGGGCAGGCGCTGTGGCCCTTCGGTCCTCAAGACCATCTGAGACATGTCCAGCAAATCTGGGGTGCAAACAGAAAAAAATAATTGGGTGATTGCACCATGCAGCTCCGGCCAGCCTGCACGCTCCTGCATGAGCTTTGCATCTCCCATGCCAAGAAATCTGCTCTTCCCTCACTACCAGCCTTTGTGAGCTGGAAAAACAACCTGCGGTCCTGTTAGCAAAGTCTGTGGCTTGTGCTTTGAAACAAATGCCTTTTTTTTTTTTTATTTCCCCCTTTCCTCAACAGCCCTGGCACAGCCGGTCCCTGGCCTCAAGAAGTCGATGGGCACTGACTCCGCGTGGTTTTAGTTTTCCAGGAATGGGTGGGTATTCCTGGCTGCCGGCTGCACGCCTCGCCCTGAGCTCCTTTCACCTGCGCGAAGCATCCCTGGGCCAAGCTCTGCCGTCGGTGGCACCTCTGCTATTTTACTGGCTGTGCTTCGTGCCCCTGCTTGACCGCAATTAGTTTGCATGGCATTAAAAAAAATAATATAAATTCCCATGTGGGAAGCTTACTCAGCAGCTTGGTGGAGAGCAGCTTGTGGGCAGTTGGTTCCCAAGCAAAACGTCATCTCCAAAAAGGTTAAGAGGGGGAATAACGGAGAATTTTTTGCTTTATATGAGTTTTTTTCTTTTTTGAAGTGGGTTTACCTTCTTTGCTGAATACCCTTTCGGCGTCGCAGTCCGATGTGGGCGTGAAGGGGCTCTCCTTGTCGCAGCTGACGAGCAGGATGGCTCCGTGTCCCTCGGGACCCCAGGTCCAACTTGCCTGAAACACCCCGCTGGGGCTTAGCGAGCTCAGGCTCTTGCAAGCCCATGGGATTTCTGTGCAGCGGAAGAGGCTGAATTACCTTGTTGGGGTTGTTCTTCTCCACCACGCCGTCCCGATCTGCGTCGACGTCCAGAGACATCCCTGGATGGGCAGATCCCCCCACCGTCATCCCAGGGTATGGCAAGGTTGGGTGGGTGCAAAAGCCCCCCCAGACCCAACAAACCTGGGTCCATCTCTTCCCCTGCATCAAAACACCCCACTCCAAGGGCCCCAAGGGTTGAAGAGGGATCGCTGCATTGCAGAAGCCTTCATACTCACCAATGCCAGTGAGGAAGACCCCGGCTTGGTTGATGGGCTGTCCTCCCTCTGCATAAAAGCTGACAGTCACCTGCAAACCCCCAAATCCTTGGTTGAGGAAGGATGCTCTACCTCCATGGAGGTCCCACACCCCAGCACCCCACTTCTTACCTTGTTATCGTTGACCTCGGTGCTGGCCCGGCTCATGCTGAACCTCAGGACCGTCCCCTCATCCAGCGGCCACCGTGTCCCGCTGCTGGGGGCTGTCCCGACCTCCCCTCGGCCCTGGCATGCCACCTCCACGCTCACCCCTTCCGTGTGCTTTACGCCGAAGGAGACTGCCCCAACTGGGGCCGCCCTGCCAAAAACACGCTGTATTTTTAGAGGTTTGCACTGAAAACAGCCAGTTCTCACTGTAATTAATTTCACTGCCCAAAACACAGCCAAGACTGGGCACGCTGGCGTCTCCACGCTCACCGCCGGCACCTTTCTGCCCTTTCCTCCCTGCCTGGGAATGCGTTAAGTGTCTCTTTTTAGGGCAGAACAAGCTATTTTAGCAAAATGAGTCTATTTTCTAGCCATCGGTGCAGATTACAATCTATAATAACCACAGCCAAAACACTGAGTGCCGCTGGAACTGAACTTGGGTTTGCACTTCAATGGAGAAATCCGTGTTTATTTTCCAACCCAGGCAAACCTGATATTTAACAGCTCATCATAATAGCGTGGCAACCCAGCTGGGAGACTTTACCATGGGAAACTCTAATTTTCAGGGTGATTTTATCCAACCCCAAAGCAGCTGGTGTTGCGCTGCTCCCAGTTTGATGTGCCCTTGCTTTTCTCCAGCAGCTCTGCGCATCCCCTTCCCCTCTCCCGGCTACTTGTCCCTAGTTTCCCTGTCTTTCCAGGGTTATTATTTTTGGGCTGCTTGCAGGTCGCGAGGTGCAGGCTCACTTTGAGCATGCCTGCTGCTGACACCCGAGAGCTCGCACCGTATCACCATTACAGCATCATTGATTGGGTTTCTGGATGCCGGTGGCCCCACCAAACCCGTACCGGGGCAGGGGGGGAGAAGGAAATCTGAGCACTCATTTGCTGCTGCTCGGGCGTTTCTTAAACTGTTAAATTACATTTAATTGTGCATGGAAAAACTGGTTTGGTTTCCTTGTTTCTGGGTTTTGGGAATCCCACTGGGAGGAGATTTGACCCGGAGAGAGATGCCAGATGAGTTGTAACTGTGCTGCTTGGCTTGAATACAAGGGTGAGATTTGCAAAAGCAGCAAAGACCAGAATTAACCATGAAATGAGCTTTTAAACTTTTTCCTTTGGGGCAATAATTATCTTGCAATAGGTTAGGTTGGTTTTAGGAGTGCAGGGCTGGTGTTGTGGGGACTTCCATGCTTTCCCAGGGCACTGTTGGTCCCTAAATCTTGTTTTCTTCCCCTCTCCCAGGTGCGTCCCCTTGTTTGCAGTCCATCCTATGGTTCCTGCTCATCCCTCTGCTCTCCAGCAGCTTTCTGAGATGATGCTGGATCTGTTGACTGCATATGGATCAAACCCATCGCCGTCGTAGACCCGGGGTAAATACCATATCATGCAAACATGGATGCTCGAAGCTTTCCTGGGACTTGTGCAGAATTGCAAAGCCCGGGGAGGATTTGGCTCACAAATTGCATTAAATCACAGTGTCAGGGCTGTGGGTTTTGGGGGAGTAGAAGGGAAAACGAGGAGGGGGGATTTGCAGAAGGATAAACAGGAGGGTAAAGGTGAGGAGAATGATGAAGGTGCAGAAATGGAGGGAGGAAAGGGAGCGTTGGGGCATCCCACTCACCCGTAGACGTCGACGGAGATGCGGGTGCCCAGCACGCACAGGGCCTCGATGCGGTTCCCATGCTGCAGCCGGAGTGTGCGGTCCCCCGACATCTCCCCGCACAGCAGCCCAGACGCCCTGATGATGGGCACACGCACCCTTTTCCACCTGCTCCGGGTGGCACTGACCCCCCCCCAGCAGTGCCCAGTCGCTTCTGCTTCCTCCTCGACTGGCCTCGGAGCAAATCAATCAGCTTTTGGAGCTTGCAAAGTTTGGGATGGCAAATTTGCAGCCGCCACCCCAGTCCGAAGAGAGGGGGCGGTTGGATTGGACCCTCTAAAGCCCCATGAAAATGATCTCGGAGGGGAGGGAAGGGATGGAGAGGGAGGGCAGCTGGCCCAAAGCCCGGATGGCTCCCAGCCCTATGCAAGGAGCTCCCCCAGCTGTCCCCAACTCCCCATCCCTCCAGCATCTCCCCGACCCTAAACTGGGATGAGCAGCCCAACGCGGAGGTGATTTTGCAGCGCTTTGGGGTTGGGCTGGCGTTTGCATCCATGGGGTATCCACTCTTTTCTGCTCTCTAGGGAAAAGCAGTGGCTGCTCTTGGGAGGAAGAAATACAATTTCCCAGCCCTCAGGCTAGAGCAGGACACTCCTCTTTTTTTTTTTTTTAACCTT
>VUYV01000635.1:6576-32387 GCA_008711295.1 Anarhynchus alexandrinus | reverse complement strand
CTTTTTTTTTTTTTTTAACCTTATTTTCAAAGGGAAGCTGGGGAGTGAGTTGCCAATGAGGAGAAATCAGAGGTGGTTTTGCACGGCGAACCTGCCGCTTACCACCCTGCGCCGCAGTGGAGCACGTTGGGAGCAATTGCTGCCCACGCAGGCGTTTGCATTATTTATTAACATCAAGCTAAATATTCATTTTAAAAACCAAACTTCTGCCCCAGATTTTGGAAGCCACAAGCAATTAGTCAGGAGCAGAAACGTTCGGAGTGATGTTCCCTATTTATATCCCTTTTGGGCTTTTATTTTTTAGCGCTTTCTTCTCTCTGTGGCCGGGGCATAGGAAACAAGTTCAAATCCAGTTTTCAATCCTGTTTTATTTCATTGAGACCTGAGCAAACGTGGCCGAGGGCTTTGCCTTGCTGAACAAACTCCTGGGAGGGGGAAAAAAAAGCAGTTTTGCTGCTTTTCTGCACGTATAAAAATGAGGTTTGTGGTGGAGGGGGAATTTTATTAAAGGCTGTAGATGTTCTCCCCTAAGAATATAAGGAAACATAAACCCCTTTGCTTGTGGACTGTGCCTTTTGTAGAGCATCGTGGTCAGGGTGGCACTGCTGCTGTGCAAAACGTTATGGGGATTTGGGTTAAATGACCCCCGTTTTAGACACTCTGACCTGGGAGCTGAGCTGTTGGCAGCTGGAAAACGCTCCTTCTTCTTGAGAAGCATCATGATTTATCTTTTTAAACCACCAGTAGTAAGAAACACTGGTGAAAGAGGAACGAGAAAGAGAAATAATTTAAAAAGGGAGGGGAAGGGGGGGAACCCAAAACCACATTGTGTTTGCACAAGCGGGCTCTGTTCTCATGCACTGTATGAGACTTATTTGCCCTCTTTTTACCCCAAAGCGGAGCCAGCAGCTGGCATGGTATGGGTCAGGGTGGCCTCACCTCCCTGCGCTCTCCTGGGACTTGTGGGCTGTGGAAATAGAGGTGTAAACCCACCAGTTTGGAAGAAAATGAGCAAAAAGCAGCTTCTCTTTTACCACTTTCATTTCCCAATTCCTGCACACGAGGATTTAGTATTTCAGTTGTCAGTAAGGAAAACGCATGCTATTTTAATCCTCCTTTTCAGAATAAAACCAACCCCAAGGCCCTCCCATCTTACAGCATGACCCCAAGGTCACTGCATCACTTGTGATTTTTAAAGCTTTGTAAGCTTTCTGGGGTCTTTGCAAGCCTGGGGGTTCTTTGCAGAGCAGCTGCAGCAATGTTTGCAGCGGGGAAAATATGAAATCCTTCCTGGGGAGGCTTTGGCAAAGCATCTTGCAATATCTGCACTTGAGGAGGATGGAGAGGGGTAGTCGTGCCCAAGAGGTGTCCGAGGCATCCTTCCCGTACCTGCCTCCGGTGCTGGGGACAAATGCCAGGACCTACCCGTCCCCATCGCACGACGGGTGGCGAAAGCCTGCGCGACTCCCCTCGCCGGTTATTGAATAAACCTTGTTTTATGGTGCAAGAATGGGATTTTTCAGGGTGCAAAAGGGCTATTCGTGGTGCAGGCTCTGCTCTGGGCTATCAGGTGGGAGATCAGGCATGGTAAACCATCACAGGACGTATGTATATAGCGATATATATACACACACACAAACACACGTAGATGTCTGGAAGCTCGTGGTTTCATGGTTATAGTCAATCTGGTCAGAGGAGTTCTCCGGTGTTTTTAAAAATCAGATCTGCCAGATTGGGAGCTGCTCTGCATAAACTTCCCTGCCGCCGATGGATCTCTGCCTGCCCTAATTTCAAGGACCCGGGAACAGATCCCAGCGCTGGAGCTCGTGAACAACCACAGTGAGCTGATTCCTGAGGGTTTTCGCGTGCGTGTCACCCAGCATCTCCTCCCCAAGCAGGACTGAGCAAGTGGGTACAAGGGCGTTTTAAGCTCCATGGGTGCCTGGTGAGGGTTTTTGGGGTGGTTTTGCAGCTCCCTTCCTGCAGGCACGTGCCTTATTGCAAAGAGTAGGAGGGAAATGTCCCCCCATGCGGCGTCCTTTCAAGCTGACCTTTTGCGTTTAGGAGGTGCAAACAGGTGCCCGTCCCAATTGAGCCACGAGGCGCTGCCCATTCCTGCCTGTTCCTGCCCGCGCTGGCTTTATTTTGGAAGAGGCAGGCAGCTTCGAGGAGGCGAAATCAACCCACCGGTGAGGATGAAGGAGCTTGGGTGAAGCTGAGCCCACCCGTGGCTTTATTGCTCTCCCAGCAAGGGAGGTATTTATAGGGCAGCAAATTTAATGCAAAGCTGGAGGAGAGCGTGGGCAGGACGAGTGCGGGGTGCATGCACGGCTCCAGCCCTGGGGGTAAAAGCAGTTTTATGGGTTGCTTTGCTCTTGGATTGCCAGGTATGAAGTCTCCCAGCAGGCAGACGCCTTTATTTTGGGAAGAAGAAAGGATGGAGGGGGATTTCTGGTGCTTTCTCACCCAGGAGAAGGCGGTTGCAAAGCCAGGTCTGACGAGTCCTGGCCACAGATATTTTACCAGGATGGGGACCAACCTCTCATGCGTTTTACTGGCTTTAAAAGCATTTTTTACTGGTCCAAACCAGCCTCCTACTTCTCCTTCCTGGGGACCTGCCTTCCCCATCCTGGGATGCTCCTGTCGTGCTGTTACAGCTACGCACCTAAAGAAAATAAACCCTTATGCAAACCAGAGCAGGACTTGATAACTGGTTCGATGCTTTGCCTTGTTGCGAGTAATTAGGCTGACATGGCTCTTAAAAGTTCCTGCCTGCAATTATGTATGCAGAGTAATAAATAAGGTGTAATTATCAGCTTAGGGAGGTTATCAAACTTTCCTTGATGGAGTGGCGGTGCAGGATGGGTGAGAAAAAACGCCCTGAGGGGGTCTGGGCTATTACTAGTATTCCTGGGGGAGTACTGGGGGGGTCAGGTCTTGCTCCATCATGGCTAAAACCAGGCTGAAATTGGGAAAAAGATGAAGTGAACCCCAAAAAACAAGGCTGCCCAAGCTCATTCAATCTGATGGAGAGGTGGGATCCCATCCGTCGTGTACCAGGGATCTTAATAGCAACTCCTCCAGACAAGGTGTTATTAGGAAGAAACACTCAGCTCTGAATGGGCCAGATGACTTAAAATCGTCATTCTCCCTGTGCACGGGCATGTCGGTGCTAATAGCAGGTGGAGGAGGAAGAAGAGGTGAGTGCAGGTACCACCCAACGAAGACAAGGTGTTTTGGGCTTGAGCGAGCATCCGCAGTGACCGTGGCGGCTCAAAATGTGCCGTGACTAAACTTGCTGAAAAAAAAAAACACAACCCAAACCCAAAATGAAGATGAGGTTTCGGCACCGTGTCTCCATCCTTTCTGGATAGGTGTGATTCTGGGTGGATTTTGAGAAGCATATGCTCTCAAACCCTCTGCTGAAGCCCTCATGCCTGCTGGGAGCCCGAAACCACCATCCTCCACCTCCCTCCAGATTACAGACCATACCAGCCTGACCCCGTGGGGATTAAGGTGTGTTCCCTGTCCGGCACAAGGCTCAAACCAGCCAAGCAGGATGCGATGCTAAAATCACACCAGGCGGCAAGCTCAGCACTGTGCCCAGTCCAAACCAGTGCGACCAGCAGCCTTAAGTGGGAAATCCAACTGGCAGCTGTCTTCGGAAGAGATGCCGCTGTGGCCAGACTCTTCCTCAGAGGATGCAATGAGCTCCCCGTGCCAGCTCTGCTTTGCCCCACCTCGAAGGGTTTTAGGGGTGCGTGAAGGCTTGTGCTCCCCCATGAGGGCTTGAGAACCAACAAAATTCACAAGTCTATGAACATCAGGAGTTTGGCTCGTTGCTGGGTTTCGGGAAACGGGATTTTATCTAAAATCTCAAGCAAGGCGAGGTCCTGGAGAACCTGGAAATGCCGCTAGCGTTTCCCACTTGAGCATCCTTGGCTGCCCCAGCAGGCTCCCACGATCTTATTAAAGCCGTGCTCGCATACGAGACACGGTGCTGTTGTTTTTTTTCTGCTGCAATTAAAGCTGGAAGGAGGCCTTTAATGTAGACTGGCTGGGAGATGTTTAAAGCAGCTGGTTTGATCTTGCGGAGGAAGGTGTGCGCAGGTCGCTGCTCCTCCGGCTGAGGACATGCGGCTCAGTGCAGTGGAGGGGATTGGTCCTTCTTGCTCCGCTGAGCCTGCTTTGACCTTTTCGGCTTGCAAGGGGTCCTCCCGCTCGCAAAACTTGAGTTTATTCTGGCTCCAGCCTTCTGCTGTCTGTTGCATCGCTAACACGCTGTGAGAATGGGAACCCCCGTCCCCCTGGCTATGAGGATGAACCTTGCGGCAACGGGGCTGTCAGCACTCTCTCCATCCCTATGCTGCCTTTTCCTCCATCTTAGCTGCCGCCTCCATCCCCGAACACGGCAGAGACTTCCTTCCCAGCTTCAGCAAGATTAATCTCACCCGGTTTCCCTCTTCACGGGCCCGCAAAGCCTCCTGGGATGGCCCGGAGAGAGATGCCTATCTCCGGTAGACGACATCTTCCAGCGATGGGGATGTTTCCCGTGAGACTTTTGTTGCCTGCCCAAAAACCCCAATTCCCCTGCAATGCCAAGGTCCAAACGAAACACCGAGAACTTTTAATTTCCGCTGAAAGCCTCTTGTTGTTTTGTTGTTGTTTATTTTTTCTCCCTCTTCCCTGCCTGCCAAATAACCAGTTTTCCCTGCACCCGTTTCGGCCCGTCGCGCTCCTCGGGAGTTGTTATGATGGGAAGGACTGACCTGAACAAACATTTCCTTTTGTTAGGCTTTATTCGGGCATTGCCCTAATGGGGTAGCCGAGGCTGTGAGTCACCCATGGAGAGGCTAGATGGAAAATTTGGGTCGTTTTAAAGAAAATGCTTTATTTTAATGATACCGTGTATTGTAATAACCCTAAACAACCACTTTGTGCAACAGGAGGAGTTGAAATGTTTAATGCATTAAGCTTTGGAGTCCTTATATGGATCTATAAGGCAATAAAAAGGTGAGAATAAGCCCCGAAAGAGCTCGCTGCTGAGCATCCCAGGGCAGGGCTGGGTGTCACCCACCCCGTCCTGCCCCTTTGCCTCATGTCCCCTCCCTGGAGCCGCCTGGCTCCCCCTGGGGGTTGCCTTATCGCCTCCATCTCCCCGAGCGGGGCGGCAGCTTACTGGGTGGCGGAGGTGGAGACGGCAGGGTCCCCTGGCTAAACCCCGTCATCGAGGGAAGGAGGAGTTAAATTCCCCTGCCTTTTAATCCAGTCGTGCTGGTTTACCTACAAAGCCAGGCAGCAGCTTCCTTCACATGCAGCCACGGTCCCCGGCACATCATGCCCCAACGTCACGTCGTGCAGATGTCCACCAGCCACGCCAGCTACGGCGTCTGCGTGTTGGGTACCGAGGTCTTCCTCGATACGCGCCGGTAAGGCTTGGCATCGGGGTATCCCCGTTGTTTTCCATAGGGCTGATGGGTTTCGGGGGAGCCCAACGGTGGTTTTGCTCTTTGTTTGGAGTAAAAATGCGTTCTAGGGGGGAAATCGGAGCTCATTTTGAGCCCACATCATGAGTTTACCCAAGGAGTTGGCGAGCTTGTTTGGCGCACGGGGGACACATCCTGCTGGGTCTGTTCTAGGGGACAATGTCCCGTGCGGAGCTGCGCCCAAAGGAGGGACGGCGGTTCTCGCAAACGCGAGGCGTCGAAGCGTAGCCGAGCCATGACGATTTGCAGGCAAAGCCCATGCACACCCCGGCTAAGCGGGATCTATTTCTGGCTGTGAAAACATTAGGCAAGAGCAATTCAAGATGAGCAACTTGGCTGGAGCTAAAATGGGGTAAAGAATAAAATGTGTGGCTCAGGCAGAAAAAATCCACCAGCAGGTTTGCATGGGCGATTTCACAAAAAAGAGATTTTTCCAGCATTAAGTACGGGAGTTGCTTTATTGGCCAGATACGAGGCTGTATTTACCAGCCTGTTACGTTGTCATTATTTAATAAATCACATTTATAATGATAGAGACTACAGGACAAGCCAGTTGGGATCGCATCTGGGGCAATTATTGGGGTTGTGTGTTGGAGCTGGGCCAGGACATGCCGTCGTCCCCCCTAATGGCTTTGGATTGAGCTTTAGCTGCCCTAAAAGAGTTTTATTTCTCCTCTTGGCCGGATGGGAATACATAAAAACTATTATTTGAATTTTTTTTTTCTGGATTTGGACTCAAAGCAAGCTCAGTCCCATTTAAACACAGAGCCCGAGCCCCTACATGCGCTGATTTGTCTCCTCAGTAGCAAAATCTGAGCTTTGGTCCAAAAAAGCAGAGGGCGAATGTTCTTTCAAGTAAAAAAATGAGATCATTTTGTTCTCTGAGACCACTGGCCAGGGGGAACTTGGTGATGGATGCGTCAAGGTTTGACTGTGGTTTGGTCTGTTTTGGGGCAGAAAATGGAGAACAGTTGGAATCTGGTGGTGATGCTGAAGTGCGAGGGCTGTAAAATCAGGGCAAATAGAGCAAAATTCAAGAAGTCACGGTGTGTAACAGCGTGCAGGTGGATTTATGACGTTGCATGATGTTAAATACAAGGGGTGACAAGTGAGATGACACTTTAATCTCTCCTTACAAGCTACTGCAGGCACCAGGGATGCCATGCCAAGAGCAACACCAGGAATAAATCTCTTCTGTGTTGTTGTTTTGGTGGTTGTTTTTTTTTTTCTTATTCTTGCTGTTAAAATTTACCACCCTGTCCCTTTTCGCGTGTGGCTGGGGAGGCTGGCTCCTGATGGTAGACAGGTCGGAGCACTCGTGCTCCTGGGATGGAGGTGCTGGGCCTGTAATGAGCAGGTAGACAGCACTTCAAAGGCGAGGGATGTCATGCAGGTGGGGTTTGGGTTCTCCATGCTTGGATTCAGGCTCCGCTCCAGTTTGGGCATCTCTTGGGTCAGGGTATGGTCCCACGATAACCATCTCCCCGGATGGCCAACATCAAAGATTGTCCTGGCTCTTTTTCAGGGTTTTGTTGTGGAATGCTGAAATTTTGGGGGTTTTCTTGCTGCTGTGGAGGGAGGTTGAATGCCCAAACTTCAGCGATTTGCAATCTAGGCTTAACCACGGACGGACGTGCCGAAGCTCCAGTGGGAGCTCTGCTTGCCCAACACCACCACAGAGATAATACATATAAAATTCAGACAACGCATTTCATCACCTGAAGATGGTTTCTGAGTCCTTTCCACCCAGTTAAGGCTGGATTTTAATTCTGGGTTCGAGTATTTGGCTTCACAAAGGAGAACAGGAGGGACAACTTGGTCTATAACCCAACGCTGCTCTCTGTTTCAGATCTACCCCCAAAGGTGCCATGTCATTTGATGTCTATGCCACCTCCGCGGTTACGGTCCACATCATCCACAGCCCCATGACAAAACCCATGATTAACTCCAGATGGCCCCTGGATCCTGATATAGAGGTTGTAGTGACCATTGATGTCGTCAGCAGGACCGTCAATGACAATAAGGTTAGTTGCTTTTTATGCACCAAAAATGGAAAAATAAGTCAAATTTTCCAGGAAAGAAGGGAGGATTACGGGCAGGCTGAAGCATTTCTAGGTGGTGCTGACATCGGGCTCATTTCTGTGGAAAAAACTCAAACTTAAAAAGAACTGTGTAATTATCGTGTGCAGAAAATGAAACTAAGAAGGAGAAGGAGATCACATAAATGTGAGACAAAACACCAGCAAAAGCTGGTGTCAGAAACTCCATGCTGGCCAGCAAAAATACTCCAACCTTGACTTTTTTTCACGCCTGTTTTTGCGCTGAAGCGGGCAGAAATGGTTCAGCTGAACTATGATTAATGGAGAATGACTTGGATGAATGCTCCAAGAGCTTGTTGTATAGCGTTGGTTGGTCAACCCAATGAGTGGAAAGACCTACTCAGCATGACGGGACATGGGACATGGGTCATGATCTGGTGATGTCTTCGCAGGTTAAGATTTCATACTACGGACGGGAAGGCAATGAGCTTTCGGTGGCTTGGTTGTATCTCACCTGCGTAGGTAGGTATTACAGCAACGCTTCTTCAAACCCGGCCAACCCTTTCTGATGCCAAGATCTAGTTGGGTTCATGGGATGGGAGTTAAGTGGGGGGCGCGGGCTGCCCATCTGTGATGTGCAATGAAGGTTTGGGTGTTGACTGATGCTGACAAGCAAGAGGGAAATAATTAAAATGTTATTATGCTGCCTTATATGGTGCAAAAAAGACACAGGCTGGGCCGTGTCCCCACCCAACATACACACCGAGCATCCTCCTCTGCTTGCCAAGACCATTGCGTTGGCAGAATAGGATCCGAAGGAGACCATCTCACCCAACTTTGGCCGGCGTCCCCCTCCTTGACCTCCATTGCATCTAGTGGAGAGGAATAGGCACCAAAGAGTAGTCGTCTGACCTATTTTAGAAGTTTAGGATGAGATGAATCATTCCCTTGAAATGCCTATTTTCCTCTGCTGACTACAAAGGGAGTCTAGACAACCAGTCTGGATGCAGAGCCTTCCACTTGGATGGATTAATTACCCTAAATTTGGAATTTTCTAAAGCGTTCACATGACAGCCAGACCTGTGTCCTTAAGTCATGCATATGCCTTCCAAAATTAGACCTGAAGAGTCTGATGGTTTCCCACGTCCCATCACTGATGGTCTCCATCTGGGGTCACTGCTGTCCACAGGGCTTTTGCCTTACCAAATGCTCTTGGCTTGCTTAGATTTAGAGCTTCATCTCCAGCTTCTCCGTGTCCTCCTCTCTGCATCAAAGAGAAGGACAATCTCTGCTTCAGTGCCTGTGTTTTCCACCCGCCATATATCCAATTTGGAGGAGTTTCTGTATTAAGATAGGCTTAAAACAGATTTAGGTAGGGTTTAGACGAGGTCGCTGGTAAACCTCCGCTTTGTTGCAGCAGAGGCAGAGATTTGGGCCAAGAAGAGCTCTATAAGGGAAAGTCCTCAAATATTGCATTGAGCCTAGTAATTATTTAGATGTCCAGTCACCCATGGTGAAAACACTTTCATGCCTCCACCGTCTTTCGGCTTCATGAAAAACGCAAAATATGCCATGAAGTGGGTACATCCTGTCTGGGGGAACCGAGACGGGAGAAAGTAGCTGGAGACCAAAGGGGGAAATATATGAAAAAGCCATCAAGTTGGCTTTTCTATTGGCATTTTGTTGGAGATGTTGGGTCTGCAGCAGCTTTGGGGTGTGAAGGTGGGGTCGGTGTTGGGTGGCTGATGACTAGTGCCAAGGATGAGCCCAAATTGCCACCGAGAGCTCATTCCCCTGCCAGTGGCTTCCTTCTCTCTTGATGTTTCAGAGGTATCCCTGGACGTGGACATGAGCCGTAATGGGAGGGTGAAGAGCAGAGGGAAGGACAAGGTAAGGAGAAGCTTTGCTGTAGGCAACGTATGGAGGGTCAACACAGGATGTGGTTGTTTGCAGTGTTTTCCCCCAAAATCTCCAGGAGGGAGTGGGACTTGGGTGGTGTCGCTGGTGTCTGAATTAGAGAAAATCGCATGGCAAATTCTCAACTTACTAATTGAGGAGGAAAAGACTTCATTTTCTTATTCCATGACAAAATCTCCTGCCTCTCCAGTCCAGCCCCTAAGAGAAAATACTCTGCTTTATTTTCTTTTCTTTCTTTTTTTTTTTTTCCCCTTTTTTGGACTTGAAACATGCCACCAGATGAGTCATCTGCAAGTTCTGCAAATAGCAAGAGATTTACCCCTTTGGCAACAAATCTGCATATGCCCAAGCACTTACACCTGGGTAATTAGCTGCAGCCCAATCAGCAGCGCAAATTGTACATTGAGATGAGACGCATTTCTAGAAATGGCATAGTGTTGCCTGAATGAAGCCTGGCAGATACTTTCTGGCTTGCTAGAAGATAAGATCTGTTTGAAATAGTCTTTACTGGCGCTGCTAGAAACTGAGGTTAGGAAATGTAGTGGCTTGAAAGCATCGCTGCTGTCTCCCCACCAGTCTTGAGTGTGTGTTGTGGGTTGTCCTCTGAGCGTGGTCGTGGGTTTTCCCCAGTTTGGGAGGAGGCTGGGATGGGGGAAATCTTGCTCCCATCCTCTTTGGGTGCTTCTCCTCCAGGCCAAGTGGACGTGGGGTCCAGATGGGCAAGGTGCTGTGCTCCTAGTCAACTGCGACCGGGACAGCCCTGGCACGGGGGGGCCAGACAGCGGTCAGGTGGACATACGGACCACTGCAGGTAGGGTGTCATCTGCAGCGCAAGGGGACCCAAAAGATCTCACTGGGGTGTTTCCTGCTTGCAACACCTCCCTCCCCTCTCTCCATGTCCCCTCTTCCCATCTTTTTCCTCACCGTAGACCTTCAGGACATGTCCGTCATGCTGCTGCGGACTCAAGGTCCCAGCGCTATCTTTGCTGAGTACCAGGTGGTCCTGCACGTCCCCGAGTCGAATGCAGATAAAGTGCGGGTTTTCCACGCTATCCGTGAGTATTTCTTCCTTCCTTCCCAGATAGCTGTGCATGATCCTGAGGTGGGTGAACCCTGGTTTTTTTGTTTACCGTGGCTAGGGGCTGGGTACCTCCGATTACCAGAAACACTCATTTATCCCCCAAACTCCTCTTCTATTCTAGAAGATGGGGTTATATGGGAAAAATCAAGGGGAAAAGGATAAAAAAAACTTTTCTCAGCGGGGCTGCTGAAATTTTGACATTCCCACTGGGCAGATAACCCTCACGTGGCTCCCGGCACCTTTTCGGTGCGGGCGATGACCCAGCAGCCAAAGCAGCCCATCTTGTCGGGCAGCGCGTTTTGCCTTTGAACACCCCAGCAGCTGGATCCCCACCAGCTCTCTGCCGAAAATCAGGTCAGGGAATGCAAGTATATCATTAGATGCTTAACTGGAGCCACGCACTTTGAAAGGGTTGGACCTGAGGGTATAGAGTCCTCTTTGTATGAGGAAGATCAAGTGTGTTCCCCAGAGGAGAGGAGGCACACCCGCTCCTCTGCAAACCACACTAGCATCAGCCACCTCCTCGCTGGTGCCTCCTTCCAGCCTGGTGGACAGGTTGGTCACCCCGTCTTGGGTTGGGTATTTCGGTGTTTCTCTAGGGAGTGACTCACACCCCCACTACAAACCTGTGTTGGGGCCGGACAAGCTCTCCTACGTGTTGGACCACGTCGGCAATGGAGAAAACACCTTCTACGTTGAAGGGTTGGCTTTCCCTGACGTGGGCTTCTCTGGGTTGGTTTCCTTCAGCGTCAGCTTGCTGGAGGTTCCCCATAAGGTACGTTGGGTTTGCCCCATCCCCTGCAAAGTCCCCCAACGGTGAGGTTTTCAATCACCGCTCCCTGGTGTTTCACCCCTCGCAGAATGCACCGGGCACCCCGATTTTCACGGATACAGTGGTTTTCCGCGTGGCACCCTGGATAATGACGCCAAACACCCAGCAGCCTGTGGAGGTGTTTGTCTGCAGGTAGGAGGGACATCAACACATTGCTCTCCTGCCTTGGGTGACTCTCCAAGGAGGAGCTTTTGACCCTTCCTTGCTACGTAGCCACTATAGGGTGAGCCAGGCTTTTTATGCATGCTATAATGGAGGAAATATTTGGGTAGGGAGCCCGCTGGCACTCCTGCAGTCATTGAAACCCCAAGGAGAAAGGCTGGAGGACCTTCTCCAGGGTCTAACCTCATGCAGGACATTCCCAGTGCATTTAGGAATGAGGAATGTGCTGCACAGTCCGGGCTGGGGGGTGCTACTCGTGATTCCCCCTCGCAGTCTTTGCTCCTTCCTCTCCCTCCAGCATCCAGCAGGGCCCAGACTCCAACCAAGTCTTTCTGGAAGGGCTCCGGGTCCTGCTGAAGAAAGCCAACTGCAAGCTGACCATCTGCTCGGAGGTGGAAACCCGCAGTGACCGCTGGATCCAGGTCATCAATTGATGCTTGCAATACGCAGCTCTCCTCATCCCTTACAGGCTTTTGGGCACATAGGGTGTCACCCCCATTGCTGACATACCTGGGGAGGGACTAGCTGAGTTGCTTGGGCAAGTACCTAGATGCTAAGAGGTGAACCAGGCAACCGTGAACTAAAGCACGGGGAAATGTAGCTGGTGGTGGCAACTGGCACAGACAGGGATGTTGTCCAGGGACCCAATGGGTCGTTCCAAGAGAGACCCCATGGGACGTCGCAAGAGATGCCCATTTACAAGCGGAACCTAATGGAGGCATTGCGAGAGGGACCCCATTGCAAGAGGGACCCTATGGGGCATTACAAGAGGGTCTCCACTGCAAGAAAGACCTTATAAGACATTGCAAGAGGGGTCCTATTGCAAGAGGGACCTTGTGGGGACATTGCAAGAAGTATTTCATTGCAAAAGGGTCCCCATTGCAAAAGGATCCTGTGGGGCTTTGCTAGGGGGTCCCCACTGCAAGAGGGACCCTACAGGACATTGCAAGAGGGTCCCCGCTGCGAGAGGGACCCCATGGGATATTACAAGAGAGACCCCATTGCAAAGGGACCCCACAGTGTGTCGCCAGGAGGACACGGTGTATACCGGCTGGATGTGCCACGTGTTCCCCGCAGCGTGCCCAAGCCCTGCCGTCCCTGCCCCGCTTCCCTGCCCGTTGTGGCCGCGTGTTGCTTCCCCGGGGGTGACCCGTGCCAGGCACTGCGGTGCCATGTGGGGTGCCACCCCCTGGGAGAAGAAGGCAGCTGCCTTCCTTGGGCTTAAGGGCAACAGCCGGGCTTTGCCAGGTTTGCCCCATTTCCTGCTCCACCCTCACCGCAACACCTCGCTGAGATGGCTATCACCCCACCAGGAACCTTCCTCCTCTTCCTCCTTTTCCTCTTCCTCCTTTTCCTCCTTCCTCCTCACAGGACGAGCTGGAGTTCGGCTACGTGGAAGCGCCGCACAAGACCTTCCCTGTTGTCTTCGACTCGCCCAGGAACAGAGGCTTGAAGGATTTTGCTTTTAAAAAGATCCTGGTACATTGTTGCATTGCCAACCCCCACTTTCCTCCCCCAAAATCCTCCACCCGGGGGGTCCCCATCACCGCTTCTCTCTTCCCCAGGGCCCCGATTTTGGCTACGTGACCCGTGAGCCCCCCGGGAAAGAGATCACCAGCCTCGACTCCTTCGGCAACCTGGATGTCAGCCCACCGGTGACGGTGCGAGGGAAGGAGTATCCCCTGGGCCGGATCCTGATCGGCAGCCCCCTGCCTTGGTGAGATGCGGTGGGGCTCGAGCCCTCCCTCCACGATGCGGGGAAGCACTGAAAATCCTTGCACGAGAGAAGGTTGCACCCTTCAGAGCGGAAATTTGGGGCCAATTCCCATCAAATCCCAGATTTAACGCACATCTTTATTCCTTCATCCCGTACAAAATCCTGCCACTGCTGTGATTTTTACCCTCTCCCAAACCGTTGGTGCTTTTATTGCGATCCTAAAGCGCTGTAAGCATCCGGGCTTGTTTTTATTTCCCTCCTATTAAAAGGAAAAGCAGGGGAATCCAGGAAAGAGTAAAATCCTGAATAACTGGAAATTGTTTTGTTCTGGGCAGGCAGTGCTAGGCAGCCCCGCGGGAACAACAGCGCCCTGCAAAATCCTCCACAAAGGAGGTTATTTTCCTGGAAAAATAACAACGGGGACGAATCCAGATGGGGTTTGATCCGGGATAACAAATGGGATGCTCCGACCCCAGCCCCGCTGCAAGCCAGGGAGCTTGCTTCGGTTACCGCGGCGGGTAAATGGCATTTTCCCAGCCTCGCCGGGACCGTAATTATCCCTTATTACAAGAAATTTAATTAATGTTTTCCCAGCCTGCTGCTGTCTGTCTAAGAAAACTTCACCCCTGTGCAAAGCGCTGTGTAAGGAGCGATTTAGGATTCACAGGGATGGGGGGAAATTAAATCCAAAGGTGCCTGAGCGGAACGGGGGGTATAATGCACAGATGCCTATAGATATACACAACCTATATTAAAAAAAAATATTATATAGCTATTTTAATATATAATGCAGCTATATAATATATAGCTATATTAATGGATAATATAGTAACATAGAATACCTTTATAGAGTTATAAACGATATATTAATATATACTATATATTAATATATAGTATATATTTGGATATATTAATATATATAATATAGGTATATATTGCTCAGGCTATTTCCAGCCTCTTCCCGGTATTTCCCATTAAAATGGCATGCGCAGGCGCATCTTCTCCCCTTGGCATGATGTTCGGGGGAAGGGTGGGGGTAAAATCTTGGGGAGGGGTGTGATGGCCGCCCGCTTTCTCCTCCTCCCTCTGCTCCCCAGGGCCTCCGGCCGGCGGATGTCCAAGGCGGTCAGGGATTTTCTTTACGCCCAGAAAGTGCAGGCGCCGGTGGAGATTTACTCGGAGTGGCTGAACGTGGGCCACGTGGATGAATTCCTCACCTTCGTCCCCGCTTACGATAGGAAGGTATCAGTCCCTGGAGCTATTCTGGCTTCTGCATGGGGGGTGATGCACCTTCTTTTGGGGTGGCTTCCTGGAAAACGGCGAGTCCCTGGGTGGCATCCCATGCGCCCTGTGATGGTGGCATCCCGTGCGACCTTGGAACGCTTGGGGCTGGGTTTGGAGCCAGTGTGGTGTCTCTCGGCAAGACGATGGGATAAAATATCCCACCAACAGCAAAGCGTGAACCCCTGGGCTCTCTCCCGCAGGGTTTCCGGCTCCTCTTGGCCAGCCCCAATGCCTGCTACAAGCTCTTCAAGGAGAAGCAGAGGCAGGGCTACGGTGAAGCCATGCAGCTCGTTGGTAAGAAAGCGGGCGAGGGCATCACTGCGGCATGGTAGGGACCACCGGCATCCCTTATCGGTGTCCCTTACTGCTCTGCTCCGGTCCCCATGCAGGGCTGAAGGGCACTGAGAGGAGAAGCATCGATGAGATCCTGGCAGATGAATCACTGAGGAACGACAACAAGCACGTGCAGGTGGGTCTTTGCACCCCTGGATTTGGGTGGAGTTGCTCACCTCGCTTGTGCATCGCTGCCGGGTGATTTCTGGGTGTGGGGAACGTTTTTAAGAGATCCTGGGGGAGAGCAAGGAACCGCGGCGTGAGTTGCAGTGTGCAGTGTGAAAGCAGGCGGGCAAGAAGAGCAGCCATAAAGAAGCCAGGCACCCTTGGGTTCTTGGTCACCCCAGCCCATTGTCCCGCTGGGAGATGACTGAAGAGGTGTCAAAACCGAAGGAAAGAGGTTGCTTGGGTTGGGGATGGGTTCAGGAGGTGGGTGGGATGGGATGGGATGGGTGAGGATCTGGGCAGGGTTCAATGGGGCACACATGGGTCTGTGCATGGGATTTGGGGGGCTGGGATGGCCTGGGGTGGCAATTCCACGTCCCTCCTTTCTGCAGCGCTGCATTGACTGGAACCGTGACCTCCTGAAGCAGGAGCTGGGCTTGAGCGAGCAGGACATCATCGACATCCCCCAGCTCTTCATCCTGAAAGGTTCCCGTGCGGATGCCCTCTTCCCAGATATGGTGAGATCTCCGGCATCTCCTTCCCTCCCACCCCTCTTTTTCCATCCACACCTGATACAAACACACCTTTTGGGTGGAAAACACTGATTTTCGGTCCGGCTGCAGGTGAACATGCTGGTGCTGGGCAGGCACCTGGGTATCCCCAAACCCTTCGGACCACTGGTGGGTGGGCAGTGCTGCCTGGAGGAGCGGGTGCGGGAGCTGCTGGAGCCCCTGGGCCTCACCTGCACCTTCATCGATGACTACTTCTCCTACCATGTCCTCTCCGGTGATGTCCACTGTGGCACCAACGTCCGGCGTAAGCCCTTCGCCTTCAAATGGTGGCACATGGTGCCCTGAAGCACCCGGGGTCGGGCTCAGGTCCTGCAACCAGAGGACGAAGGTGCATTTGGTGCATCAGAAGATGCATCAAAATAAAAGGTTTCACCAATAAAGCTGCATTAACTCTGAGGGCGCAGCTCTTCCCCATCTCCCGTCCTTTTTTTTACCTCGGCTGTTGGGTTGAAAATGTTGTTTGAAACCTTTCATTTATTTATTTATTTATTTTTAAGCATGTGGGTTTGTTATGGGAATGGTGCCTTTATGGGATGGTGACAACCGCGGTGGGTGGAGGATAGTCACGGAGCATCTTCGGGAGCGTGGTGCGTGCAAGTCAGCAGGCGAGGAGACTGTTTTGGGGTTTTGAGGCCCCATCCCATTGCTAAAGGGTCTTATAGTGCCTTATCCCAGGTTTGTGGCTAATAATCCCTCCAAAAAATTCCCTTTATTAGTCACAAACCACCTCCCCTCGGAGAGGCCGGCTCTTTGCCCTGGCACGGTGTGGAGGCAGAGCCCTGTCTTCATGCAAATTGTTTTACATCTTCCCCAATGAGAAAATTTCCTTTTCCCTTTGCAGCCGCTCCGGTGGCTCTTTCTCTCCCTCTTTTCATGGCAAGCGAAGCGTGGCATTTCCCCGTCCCACCTGGCACCCCTGCCCGTTTCTCCTGCCAGCACTGTCCTCACCCAGCAGGAACCGAAACCAGTCCCCTGCCCCGGGCGTTGTTTAGCCCTGTGTAACCCCAGGAGCTATTATGGGGCTAAAACCACTTTTTTTGGGGGGGGGCAATTTGCTTTTCTAGCAATACTTTTTGAGGTGTAAAAGCATAGCTACACTTCCAGTATAAACTGCTGCAACGTGGCGTTTGCAAGCGCTGCGGGAGAATCAAGGGGGATGCTCCCCAAAAGGGTCACGCATCCCTTTTCTAATTTTTTTTTTTTACCAAAAAGAGGATTTCTAACCCCAGGAACCCCTTTTCCCTGCGGTTACGGCTCTGCTGAGTTTCCCCAGCCTGAGAGATATTAAATTCCAGCGGCGCGTGACCCCGCAGGGAGTTGGTGGGGGGACAGCTGCATCGGCAAAGGGCTCTCCCACGCCAAGGCGAGGATTTAATTAAAACAAAGACGATTAAAGCCGCGGCGGGGTCTGCTGTCCCCACCGCAGGTGACGTACCGACCCCCAGACCCAGGGGATGGGGCAAGCACCCAGCTTACACTTTCAACCCCCTCAAAAATAAGAATTAAAGCCAATTTTTTCTAGCTGGGCAAATAAAAACCTTTAGGAGGAGAAATAAAACCCCTCCGAGCCCGGTGCTGGCACGTCCCCAGCTCGGCTCCAGTGTCACGCTGAATATTTTATGGCGTGGGTTTAAGAGTGGCCGGTCCCATCAGCATCTCTTTGTGTTAAGAGGGGGGAAAAAAAAAAAACCAAACCACCCCCGAGCTTCTTAAAAAGAAAAAAAAACCCAACAAACCAACCCCAAACCCTCGTGGGTGTCTTGGGGTGCTTTTCCCCCCTCCGCTGATTCACGCTCTATCCATCGCTGGGGAGCACGGCCGGGCACCGCGCACACCCAGCCTGGAGGTGGGATTAAGCCAGGCTTTGGTTAATCCCCTCCCAGCAGCCGGGCTTTATAAATCCCCTCGTGCCACCCATCGCAGCACCCAAGGGTGCCCCGGGGGCCCGCCGGCATGGCCCAGCAGCGCCGCGTCCAGCTCTCCACCCAGCGTCCCACCAGCACCGTCTGCGTGCTGGGCACCGAGCTCTCCCTGGATGTCCGCGGGTAAGCAGCTGCGACGCTGAGGGGGGAAAAAAAGAAATTAAAATCTGCTAAATCTGCTTTTTTTTTTTTTTTTTTAACTTTTATCCCCTTAATCAAGCTGATAAAAATAGCTCAAGGTGGGGAGGTGGCCGATGCTGCTGCTTGGGGTGGTTTTTCCAGGGGATGCGGAGCCCCGGGAGGAAGAGGATGCTCCAAATTGCGATGTGGCAGCCGGGCGGTGACCCGTCCAAGGGGGATTTTGCAGTTTTTTGGGTGCAAAAAGCGCCACCCCGGGAGCTTTAAGTGATGCCCCGGGGCTGAGGTTCACATCCTGGCCGGGGCCTGCTGCGTCCTCCCTCCTGCAAAATGCAAATATTTCCTGGTTTCGGTGGAACGCGGAGAGTGAAACCGCTGCGACGCTGCTGGCCGGGGTGTCACCTCCCGGCACTGCATGTTTGAGCTGCTTCGCTGGCCCCAGCCCAAATTCAAGTGCTTTTCAGCAGCGGGTTTTGCTTTTTGCTTCCTTAAAGCCCAGTTCAAACAGCAACTTGGGGGGGTTATTTTCCTTAATGCGTCCAAACCCGCTGCGCCGTCGCTGCTGACAGCATCCCGTCCTCTCCCGCTGGCCCCGGGGTGGGTTTTTCCCCGGGGGAGGGATGTAGGTTTCCCTCCTCGCGGGTCAGGATTTGTGCTCCTTGGCCCGTCGCCCATGGCCTCTCGCACCGAGGCAGAGCGATGCCAGCTGCAGCCCGCCTCACCGTCGCAGCTTTCCTTCGCTCTTAAGGGGATGCGACCAGTCAGGGCTCGTCACCGCGGGGTGGAATGAGAATATTTGGGCAACCCCATGCCAAAATCCCTCCCCCCCTCAACCAGCTCCGGGGTTTTGCTGCGATGGGATATCGCAGGATTTGCTGCAATTGCATTTTTGCAGGGTTCGTTGCAGTTGAATATCGCAAAAACTTGGTGCGTGTTGCGGGGTTTATTGCCATTAATATTGCGGGGGTTTGTTGCAATTTCATATTGCGGGGCTTGTCGCGTTTTGCATCACTCAGTGCAATTGAAGATCGCAAGATTTTGCGCATCTTGCAGGGTTCCTTGCAATTAATTTTGCGGGATTTATTGCCGTTGCCTTTCGCAGGATTTGTTGCCTCTGGCAGGATTTGTCGTAATCACCTTCTGCGGGATTTGTCGCAATTTGCCTTTTGCAGGATTTGTTATAATCGCCATTTGCAGGATTTGCTGCGTAGTGAAGGACCGGTTGCGATTGCGATTGGCAGGATTTGTTGCAGGATTCACTGCAATTGCATCTCACGGGGTTTGTCGAGTGGTGGAGAACCTGTCGCAATTGCATTTTGCATATCGCAGGACTCGTTGCAATTGCAGTCCTGTGTTCGTTGCATTTTGCAGGACTTGTTGCGACTGCAAATTGCCGGGTTTGTGGGGCATTGAAGGACTTGGTGGAATTGCCTTCCGCAGGATTTGCTGCGGATCGCAGGATTTATGGCTGTTGCGTACTGCAGGACATGTCGCAACTGCGTTTTGCAGGATTCCTTGCATCTTGTGCCACTCGTCGCGACTGCCCCTTGCAGGATTCCTCGCGCGTTGCAAGATTTCTTGCACGCGGCAGGACTTGCATCGCCTGCGCATGGCCGCACGCTCTATTATTGCAGCGTTGCCCCACCGGGGGGGGGCGCTCTCACCGGGCTTTTCCCCCTCCACCCCCAACCCCGCTCCAGATCTGCACCCAAAGACGCCGTCGCCTTCCACGTGCAGGGGACGCCGGGCGTGAAGCTCTACGTGGTGCACGACACGCAGAGCGTCAAGTTGCCCTCCAGCGTGTGCCGCTGGCCCCTGGCCGCCGGCACGGAGGTGCTGCTGGCCATGGATGCTCTCAGCAAGGACGTGGGCGATGAAAAGGTGGGTGCCCGCTGCCACCGGCAGGACCCGGCCCCTTCTTCGCGCGGTGACGAGCGCCCGCTCCTTCTTGCAGGTCAGGATTTCATATTTCGGGGAGGCCGGCGGGGTGCCCCTGGCCAGAGCCATGCTGTACCTCACCTGTGTGGGTAAGTGGGGGGGGTACGACACCCCCAAATCGTGGCGCCGGTGGGGATGTGTGTGTGTGTGTGTTCTAACCCCCGCAGCATCCCTCTCGCCACAGAGGTCTCACTGGACGCCGACACCAGCCGCAGCGGGGCGGTGAGCAGGACGCTGCTGGATAAGGTATAAAGGGGGGGTGGTGGGAGCCCCCCAGGACCACTGTGGGGTTTGGGGGGGGCGGGGGGTGATGGCTGACCCCCCCAGCCCTGCTTTGTTCCCCCCCCGCCTCCTCCAGGCAACGTGGACGTGGGGTCCCGATGGACACGGGGCCATCCTCCTGGTGAACTGCGACCGTGACGACCCCAAAGCCGAGATGCTGGATAACCGCGACACCGCCATCCGCTCCTACGCCGGTACCGGCACATCCCATACAAGAAACCCCCATTTTCCTAGATTTTTTCCCCCCAAATTTTCCTTTCTTACACCTCTTTTTCCCCACTTTAGACCTGAAGGACATGTCACAGATGGTGCTGCGGACCCGAGGACCTCGCACCATCTTTGCCGGCCACCGCCTCCTCCTCCACGTGGACTTCGGCAACGCCGATAAAGTCGGTGTTTTCTACGGCGGCAGTGAGTGCCCGATGTGGGGATTTGAGGGGCGACAGACACCCCAAATTATCGGGCTTCAATCAGATGCTTGCAGCAGAGCGCGCATCTCTTCTGCACCATCCAACCTACATCCCACGGCGCAGTTTTATCTGATGCACCGGGTGATTTTGCTCCCCACCCCGTGCATGCTCCGTGGGCTCAAATATGCCTTTTTTGCAAGGGTTTAGCAAAAAAAGGGGGCTGAAACGGGGCAGAAAAGGGGTCGGTTGTTTAAGGGGGGGTTGCATGGTGCTTGTGCCCACAGACAGCGTCGCGCTGGAGGAGTACAAACACGTGCTGGGGGGCTCCAAGCTCGCCTACGCCATCAAACCCAGCCGGCATCAGGAGGAGAGCATCTTCTACGTGGAGGGACTCGCCTTCCCTGACGTCGGCTTTTCGGGACTGGTGGCATTCCACGTCACGCTGCTGGAGAGCCCTGAGAAGGTACCGGCCCCGGGGGGGAGTCAGGGTGAGCCGTAACGTGGGGGACAGCGGACCCCAAACGCTGTCCACCCCTCTACCTTCATCTCAGGGTTTGCTGGAGACACCGATTTTCACCGACACGGTGGTTTTCCGCGTGGCTCCGTGGATCATGACCCCCAACACGGCGGCACCGCTGGAGGTCTTCGTCTGTAGGTGGGTTCTAGGTGGGTGGCCGCATCCTGCCCGGTGCTGGATCAGCCCCCACATCCCATTTTTTTTCCCAGCGTGGACGATAACGAGGATTTTGTGGCGGCCGTGGGCGCCCTGGCCGAGAAAGCCAAGTGCCCGCTCACCGTCTGCCCGCTGCCGGAGAACCGCCAGGACCGCTGGATCCAGGTGGGTGCAGGATGATGCCCAGCCCCATCCTCGCTGCAGCAGCTCCAGGGGGGCTCCCCCCATCTTCTCCATCCCTTCTCCAGGACGAGGTCGAATTTGGCTACGTGCAAGCTCCCCACAAGACTTTCCCCGTCGTCTTCGACTCACCCCGTGACCGGGGACTGAAGGATTTCCCCGTCAAGAGCATCCTGGTACCCAATCCCTCCCTTCTCCCTATCCCAGCAAGGTGTAAAGCTTTGCAAACCCATAAAAAAAATAGAACAAATCAATTTTTTTCTTACAATTTTGGGAAGGGAAGAGCCAGCATGGAAAATGATTTGGCACTGCTGCATTTCGGCTGCTTACAGCTTCTTTTTAAACCATTATCACCTTTTTTCCCCTCCCCATCCAGGGTCCTGATTTCGGCTACGTGGCCCGGCAAGCACCGGAGGGTGCTTCCAGCCTCGATTCCTTCGGAAATTTGGAGGTGAGCCCCCCCGTGACGGTGCGGGGCAAGGAGTACCCCTTGGGGCGCATCCTGATCGGCAGCAGCTTCCCCAGGTGAGGGGCAGGATGGAGTCATCAGAACATTGGGAAAAAACAACCCCCAAAAAAGGATTTTTATGCACAATTTGAGGTTGGTTGCATCACTTTGCACCCCGAATTGGCAGTTTCCCCCCCTTGTGCCCCCCCCCAGATTCGGTGGCCGACGGATGGCGAAAGCCGTCAAGGATTTTCTCGTCGCCCAACAAGTGCAGGCGCCGGTGGAGCTGTTTTCCGACTGGCTCCACGTCGGCCACGTAGATGAGTTTCTCAGCTTCGTCCCTGCGCCCGATCGGAAGGTAACAAGTCTCGGGGGGAAGGAAAAAGTGGGGTTCAACCTTTATTCCCCCCCCAAATCATCCCTTTCTCCTTCGCCAGGGGTTTCGGCTGCTCCTGGCCAGTCCCAGCGCCTGCTACCAGCTCCTCAAGGAGAAGCAAGAGGAGGGGTTCGGCGAGGCGGCGATGTTTGAGGGTAGGGGCGGGGGGAGATGAAAAATGGGGCTCAATGGGTTGTTTTTCCCTTTTTCCTGCAAAATGCAATGGGGCGGGCGAACGCATGGCACCCCGAATCCCAGCTAACGGCTGGAAAGCGCTGCCGGCAGCAAGGATGGGGGGGTGGAAAGAAGCACCGTTAATTAAAAAGCTGCATAGATTTGGTTTCCCGGGTTAGGATGGCGCTCGCTGCCGGTGACCCCCGGAATGGGGGAGCTCCTGGCTCAGGCCCGGCAGTCTTGTCCCAAACGTGGTGGGGAAAGAATTCCTGCCCGGTTATTTCTGCTGCAGGACTGGAGAAAGTGCCCAAACCGACGATAAACGAGATTCTGGCTAACGAAGGCCTCCGGAAATTCAATAATTACGTCCAGGTGAGGAAGGGGAGCGCAGGGCTCCTTTTCAGCCCACCCTGTCCCTCCCTCCATCCCACCCATCCTTTTGTCCCTCTCTCCATCTATCCATCCATCCCTCCCTCCCTCTGTCCCGCCACCCATCCCTCCGTCTCTCCATCCATCCACCCATCCCTTTGTCCCTCTGTCCATCCATCCATGCCTTCATCCGCCCACCCATCCCTCCCTCCATCTGTCCACCTATTCCTCTGTCCATCCCTTTGTCCATCCACCCATCTCTCTGTCTACCTATCCTTCTGTCCATCCCTCCATCCATCCCTCTGTCCCTCCAACCACCCCTCCAACCCTTCACCCATCCACCCATTCCTGTCAACCCATCCCTCTGTCCATCCATCCACCCATCCCTCCATCTGTCTACCTGTCTATCCTTTTGTCCATTCCTGTCCATCCATCCACCCATCTCTCCCTCCCTCCGTCTGTCCATCCCTCTGTCCGTCCATCCCTCCGCCTGTCCACCCACCCATCCCTCCATCCATCCTTCCACCTGTCCACCCATCCCTCTGTCCATCCCTCCACCTGTCTCTCCATCCATCCACTCATATCTTCATCCCTCTGTCCGTCCCTCTGTGTCCCCCTCCCTCCATCCATCCACCCACCCACCTCTCCGTCTGTCCACCCCTCTGTCCGTCCATCCCTCCGCCTGTCCACCCACCCATCCCTTCATCCATCCCTGCATCTGTCCTCCCATCCCTCTGTCCATCCCTCCACCCGTCTCTCCATTCACCCACTCATACCTTCATCCCTCTGTGTCCCCCTCCCTCCATCCATCTCTCCCTCCGTCTGTCTGTCCCTCTCTCTTATTCTGTCCGTCCCTCCCTCTGTCCGTCCCGGCACCACCGCTGACACCCCCCTCCCTCCCTCCCTCCAGAGCTGCATCAGCTGGAACCGGGACATCCTCAAGCGGGCGCTGGGACTGGCCGAGCCGGACATCCTCGACATCCCCCAGCTCTTCCGAGGCGACGTGACCACCGGCGCCGAAGCCTTCTTCCCCGACATGGTAACCCCCCACCGCCCGGGGCGGGAATTTGGGGTGGGATTTGCCTTCTCACCGGCGTCCCCGTGCTGCAGGTGAACATGCTGGTGCTGGGCAGGCACCTGGGTATCCCCAAACCCTTCGGACCACTGGTGGGTGGGCAGTGCTGCCTGGAGGAGCGGGTGCGGGAGCTGCTGGAGCCCCTGGGCCTCACCTGCACCTTCATCGACGACTACTTCTCCTACCACGTCCTCTCCGGAGAGGTCCATTGCGGCACCAACGTCCGGCGTAAGCCCTTCGCCTTCAAATGGTGGCACATGGTGCCCTGAAGCGGCCTCAGCGCCAACGTTCCTCCTCCCCAAATCCCTCTCCCCATCCCTGCAAGTGCCTTCGGCGGCTGCGGCGGCGCCCCTCAGCCTGTGTTTGAAATAAAGAAGGGGCTGCAGCTTCCCCCTGCGCTCCCTCCTGCTGGGTGCAAAGTTTGCAGCTTCGTTTTGGGGGGAGGCGGTGGGTTTTTTTCCGCTCTCTCGGTGACACTGCGCAGTGGCGCATGGACAGCGTTCCTCCCCGCAGCAATTTGGTTAAAGGGAGGGAAAAAATGTGCTGCGGGGGGTTGTATGTGCCCCGGCTTGCTGCGGCGTGGCATGTGCGAAAATGCAGTGCGTGCCCCCAAACCACACGCGCACCTGCGGATAGGCATGCACTAAAAACGGGTGCGCAGGCACAAAAACACACGCGCGCAGGAAAAGGCACCTGCATGCACGCACAAAGTCACACATGCATGTGTACACAGAAATGCAGGCATGCAAAGAAAAAGATACCTGTAAAGCCACCACACAAGCATGCAGAAAAGCAAGTGTGCATGTGCCTAACGAGACGTGCGTGCCCAAAAATGTCTGCATGCACAAAAACACCTGCACGCAGAAAAATGCACCTGCATGCATGCAAAAAAAAGGCATGTGTGCATGCACAAAAAGGCATGTGTGTGCGTGCACAAAACTGCACGTGTGTATCGGCATGCGGAAAAAGGGGCATGCATGTAAAGCCACCACGCAAGCATGCAGAAAAACAAGCATGCACGTGCCTAAAGACAGGTGCATGCAGGAAAATGCACGTGTGTGCACAAAAAGCACATACACGCATGCTCAAAAAGCCACATGCGTGCACAAAAAGCACGTAGGTACATGCATAAACCCATCAATGCATGTGCAAAAATCCACGTGCATGCAAAGCCATGCATGCACAGGCAAAAAATGCCCGTGCATGCACGTGCAAAACCATGCATGCATACACTAAAATGCACATGCCTGCACAAATCTGTGCATGTACGCAGCAAAAGCGCATACACACATGCATGAAAATCCACACGCATGCACAAAGCCACGCATGCACGCACCAAAACGCAGCCACAGGGCAGAGAAAGCGCAGCCGCGCACACATGAAGCACACAGCTACGCATGCACCGCCCTGCACTTGCAGCCCGCCTGCCTAATATTGCAGGGAAATATTTGGGGGGGTGGGGGAATATTCTGGGATGGAGGATGGTGCCCTCAGAGGGACTGGCGGATGGTGGACGCGCATGGCGGGGAGGACAAAGCATCCCCTGCACGGGTGCCTTTGCTTAAATGACTTAAATTTTAATTAAAAAAATTTAAAATTAAAATAAACGCAGGGCGGATAAAGCGAGGGGAGCGCTGGGGGTACACAATGACGTCGTTTATTTAAACATTTACTCCAAGAAATATAAAAAAACCCCCTGAAGACGACAATGACAGCACTAACCCAGGACCTGCGCAGCTGCCGGGCGAGTTCTTCCCAGACCCTCCTGCTCTCGGGTTCTTTTATTCCTTGAGTTTTCTCCGAAAAACTAAGTTTGCTGGCGGGCAGGATGAACCAAAACCATGCTTTTTTTTGGGGGGGGGTGGTGTAAAAGTGGGGTTTTGGTGTTTTTCTCCACCCCCTCTTTTAGCGGGGGCCGTGGTGGCATCCGCTTGTGCCCCAACCCCAAAAAAACCCCCAAATATTGCTTAAAAAAAAAAAAGCGGAATATTGACCTTTTCCGCCCAGCTGCTCTCCCTGTCCTGGATGTTTTAGCTCTAACAACCCCCCCAACCCTTAAAAAAAAAATCCCCCAAAATAACCCCCCAACCCCAAAGTAACTGAAAATTAAGAAAAAACACCCCTTTTTTTACTGCAAAACCTCCCGAACATGGCAAATGCCGTCCCTCTCCCCAGCCCCGAGCACTCAGTGCGACCCCTCGGGGAGAGCGGAAAGGGCTTTTTTTTTTTTTTAAGAAA
>VUYV01000634.1:252918-264244 GCA_008711295.1 Anarhynchus alexandrinus | reverse complement strand
TGTTGGGGACTCCAGAGCTGGATGCAGTACTCCAGGTGGGGTCTCACGAGAGTGGAGTAGAGGGGCAGAATCCCCTCCTTTGACCTGCTGGCCACACTTCTGATGCAGCCCAGGATGCGGTTGGCCTTCTGGGCCACCAGTGGATATTTAAGGAGAGAATCTAGGGAGTAGGATATTTCCCAAACTCCAGTCATAAGCGGTTCAATGACTTCTTGAGGCAGAAGTTATATCTGCATTGCCATGTTTCACACTCGCTATGGAGTTATGCTCTGCAAATGCCTCTTGGATCCATGTTCCCTTTGGGACTTGGTGATCGAGCACTTGGCTCCCCTGTTTATTTTGGAAGGGCTGTGAATGTATGACGCCCGAAGCTGCAGTCCCAGCAGGCAAACAGTGGCCTGAAATTATACAACTTAACACTGACATGACTTGAAACCCTTTGGATTTAGTTCAAGAAAATGCTGACTTTTGAATTAAGGGGAATGAAAAGAAAATTGAATTACTTAGGCAAAATCCCCCCTTTGCCCCCAAGGGCAATTCTTTTTTTTTTTTTTTTCCCTTTGCTGAGATTGCTCTTTCAGTGGATGGAAAATTCCCAACCTGCTTGAGTTGGCAAGCTCTTGTTTTTAGCTAAAGCATATGCTGATGTACGTTTGCGTCTTGCTCCAACTAAAAACTGTGGATAAATAAAGAGCTGAAGGCAGCATGCAGTTCCCTTCCCCATTCCAACAGTCCTCACATTGCCAGTGGGGGGGGATGGAAAAATGTCAATTACAGTTCAGTCTGCATGAATGACAGCAAAATTATACTGATTAAAAAAAATAAAAATATATAATTCCAACTCTATCACCTGTCCTACAGGGGACTTGTAAATGCAGAAAGAAGTTGCAAAGGTGATCTACAGCACCCATTGCCTGAGAGACATCAAATGAGACGAAGGAATAAATGGCTTTTATTTCAATAAGAGGACTACTAAACTTCAAGAGGAAAGATTTTAGACTCATTGTGTTAGATTATAAAGATTATCTAATGATTCTGTATGGAAAAAATGGAATTCTTAAATGCTTTTGTCTCTCCCCTAGCTCGTAACATGATGCCTTATTACCCTCGAGCGAAGGCAAGAAATCCTTAAGCCGATTTTTCACTGCCGCTGCATGCTGCTGCTGGCTGCTCTGCTCGGTCTTAACAGCTGTGAGAGGCTGGCGAGTCTGTGGGAAAGGTGTCTGCCTGTTCTTGGACGCATCAAGCATGCTCCGAGCACTTGATAAATGATTCCGCAGCTGTGGTAACGGCTCCGTTTTGCCGAGATGGCCATTTTAGATTTCATTTTTAAATGCATTTTAACTTTTCTTGTCCCGAAGTTTCCCTCCAAGGTCTTCTGCCAAAAGTCAGCTTTATTTTAGAGTGAAAGTTTTGAGGTTAATTGAACAGGGCACCTTGGAGATGAGGGATTTCACTCCATGAGACCTTGCGGATTTCATAAAATGCATTGATACGTTTTTAGCAGGTTTTTCTCAGGTTGATTCATGGGAGTTACACTCTTGAAGAGCAATGAAACCCAGTGGCTCTCTGGACCTGCGACACTGGCTACACTGAGTAGTTGTGCGTCTCCTCCCAGACCTGGCAAGTCATAAATTTTAGAGGTTTCGAGCCCCTGACAGGGAAGCTTTACGTTACATTATCAGATGAAACCTGAGTCCTTTTCATAAACACACTGTTTATTCTCCAAAGTCTATTTAACAAATGCGCTCAGTAAATAGAGTTGGGAAAGTGGCTATAACTTGGTCACAGGGTTTTCCTCCTCTGTTTTGTTCCCTTGCAGAAAATGACCCCGATGAATGGCACGTCCTCTCAGGCAGTAACTGGCCTCAGCCGACCCTACCTGAGGCCTCTTCTTAGCCAGCTCTGGCAGTGGGAGGAGAGGAGGAAGAAAGATGAGGAAGAAGAGAGGAAGAAGATGACAGACTCGTGAACATCTGAATATTTCACAGTATACCATTTTCTGAGCATTCAGCGTTTCAAGGCTGCTATTTGGTGTCCGACAAGTTTCCATCTCTTGGCCAGATGGAGGTGATCTTCCACCCTTCTTGTCCCACAGCGCCTGCTTTGGTCAGAGCTGTCACTATGGCTGTGATTCCACCGCGGTGTTCAGTGCTCAATGCTCGCTTCTGCCATGCTGCTGAGCCCAACTGCTTCTTGCCACAAGAGTGCTGGAGGTGGGATCTTCTCTGTGGGGCAACACCGGGTGTTTCTGCTAATTACTGGGGCTGTTTTGCACTGACTAGTTCAATAGTTCAGAGGGATTACGTCTACAAGGGGCCTGTGATGTCATCCTTGCACTAGGATGACATCACTAGCTCCACTGCTGGAAGATAGCGGATGCCCCTGTCACTCCTGTCTGTCTGTCTGTGACAGTGAGGAAGGGACTGGAGCGATGCCGAACATTTCCTGTTCAATAAATGTAGTTTGTAATTATAAAGGAGCGTATTTGTTGCCCTGTTCATCTGATAGATGTGTGTTTACTGCGTAAAAGCATTTATCAAGGAACTCTGTCATCTACCCACACTGCAAGGAGAGTAAACCACCAGGTGGACCACGGTAGATCACTCATTTTGGATCAGATGGTCGCTTCCCATTTTCTTGGTTTCTGAGCTTCTTAGCAAGATGCATCACTGCATTGACAGTGAACCTAAGTTATAAAAAACATGGCACAAAGATGTTTTTCCAAAACCTTCTGGTTTGCTGTTGTGGTTTAACCCCAGTCAGCAACGAGGACCATGCCAGTTGGGATGGGGGAGAGAATCAGAAGAGTAAAAATGAGGAAAAAACTCATGGGTTGAGATAAAGACAGCTTAATAGGGAGAGCAAAAGCCCCACACACAAGCAAAGCANCTTCCGATCTACTGCTTCCCATGGGCAGGTGGGTGTTCAGCCATCCCCAGGACAGCAGGGCTCCATCATGCCTAACGGTTACTTGGGAAAACAAGATGCCATAACTCCAAACGGCCACCTCTTCCTCCTTCTTCCCCCGCTTTATATACCGAGTGTGACATCATATGGCATGGAATATCCCTTTGGTCAGTTGGGATCAGCTGTCCTGGCTATGTCTCCTCCCAAGCTCTTGTGTCCTCCCAGCCTACTCGCTGGTGGGGCGGTGCGAGGAGCAGAAAAGGCCTTGAGAGCTTAGCAACAACTGAAACCATCTGTGTTTTACCAACACTATTTTCATTGCCAACCCAAAACAGCACTATTCCAGCTGTTACTAAGAAAGTCAGTGCTATCCCAGCTGAAACCAGGACATCTGCCTCTCTTCCTCAGCATCAAGGGATCCATCCTTACACAAAGGTTGCTAGAGTGGCCTGCTCTGTTTAGCTGAGCATCCCAACAGCTGCAGTGGTTGCCTCAGAGTGGCGCAGCAGATGCTGCCAGCCTCAGATGGACACTATTTCGACTGGAAAGTTATTGGAGAATTAGTATTGTTGGATGGGCAAAAGGAAAAGGTATTTCTGTGACTATGGAGTATCTTCTCGAAGGGAAAACTCAAGGCTTTTTTCCTTTACTGTAACTAAGTACAGGATTAAGCTCGATTTCCTTTCCATTAAAATCTCCCCTTTCTCATGGAGCTTGACACCTTGCTGTGTTTTCGGGTGTGCACTAGCTCAGGTACACACTGAACAGCCCAGCTATTCAGTGGAATATCTGGAAGGCCAGATCCAGATGAACCTTGATAGAGGAGGACAATTAAATTCATTGCACTGATGACCATTGTTCTTTGTGGTGTGTGATAAACTTGGTATGAGGTCTGTCTGAATTTTTAAGATAGTCTGGTTTTCACCTCTCACAGGGTACGTTCCTTAACCCGTACTGTACTGCAACATCTGCTCACCTCAGAGACCTGTATGAACTTGTTTTCATACCAAGTTGCGTGGTGTTGAGAAGGATACAGACTTTTAGGAAAGCCGGCTGTGATTTATGGAACGGAGAAAACTTAATGTGAACAAACTCTCTTCTACTGGCCTGAGAGCTGTCTGAAATGCTGCTCCTGCTTAGACTGGAAACTTGTCATTAGCTGTGCTAATTATGCATCTTGTTCCCATAGCATACTTAAAATGAATCCCTGTGTGGAAACCTGCAGTGTCAAGGCCAGGAAGGAAGGAAGAAAAATGGGTTCTGCGTGCACCCTGGGCACTGTTAGAGTGGACCTAATTCTGCAAAACCAACTGCTGAGGGTATTTAATGTTTCCCCTCTGCCTTTGTTTTTGGCTGTGGTTACTCGTCCTTGTTAGAGGATGAAATGTATGTCATAGAATCATAGAGTGGTTTAGGTTCGAAGGGACCTTGAAGATCATCAAGTTCCAACCCCCCTGCCATGGGCAGGGACACCTCCCACCAGACCAGGTTGCTCCAAGCCCCGTCCAACCTGGCCTTGAACACCTCCAGGGATGGAGCTTCCAAAGCTTCTCTGGGCAACCTGCGCCAGTGCTTCACCACCCTCAGAGTGAAACATTTCTTCCTAAAGAAAGGCCTTTGTAGCAGCTGTGAAGGGCAGGGAGATTGGTTGGGACTTATTGTTTCTGCTCTGAGCCTTCCATGCAACGTTCTCGGTGTGCTACAGGAGCTCTGCTGGAAAACCGGGAAAGTCAGCAATGGGGCAGGCAGAGTCGCTTTGAATTAGAGCCCCTGCCTGCCCCTTGGGAGCTCTGTGTATCCACTCCGAGGCGTGAAAACTCTGCTTACTGGAAAGCATCAACTCGCTGTGGATGTCTTAGCAACATTATGGCCTCTGTACAGGCACAGGTTCATGAGGAGTATGACTTAGGGCCTGATTCTTCCCTGCCTGGCTCATTACCTATACGTGCAAACACATCTCAAAGCATTGTTCTTACACTGGGAGTTGGACTAGATGGTCTCTAGAGGTCCCTTCCAACTCTGAAAATTCCGTGATTCGGTGATTTCAGAGGTATCCTTCATCCCCTCTGTTTGCTTAGATGTAAAGCTGCAAGGCAGTGGGGAAATGGGCCTGCATAGGAGAGTCTTCAGGGAACAAATGAAGCACTTTCCTCCCCCAAAATAGCAAACGCATCTCTTGCCGAGATCTAGGAATTCCTACTCGCCGGTTGCAGTGCGGGTCAGGGCTTCTTGAGGACTGTGTAACCTTCAAAATTTGAATCAGTGGCCTTTTTGGTGCGTTCACAGGATAAACAACTGTTCCCTCATCATTTTATATGTGTTTCTTGGATATTTAATAAATCACAAGCAGTTCTATAGAGGACACCAGAACAGGAGGATCACTCTATATGCAAACAGTTATACCGCAAAGGCTTCAGAGCTGCAGAAGTCGCAAGCACGGGGAAAGATTCAGATGTGAAATCTGAAGAGAGAAGGTCGTTAACCCTCCCCCTTTGCCCTGGGACAGGATCCACTCAATCTACATCTTTGCTGATGGAGGTTTACCTAACCTGCTCTTAAATCTCTCGGCGACAGAAACTCTGCTCCCTCCCCAAATGATCTTTGCCAGGACTTCCTTACGGCTAAAGGTTTGTCCCAATTAATAATCTTGCTGCTATCAGAGTACGGGGGTTTGAAACCAATATATTCTTGGGTTTGTTGTTGTTGCGGTGATGGTGGTGGTGCTTTCCACAATAAGATCGGCCCCTTGTCTCCTCCAGCTACTTCTGCTCTTCACAGAACTGTCTCTGTTGCCTTCCCCTTTTCCCAGTTTTTTGGTAATTCTTGTCACTATGACTGTCGTTAATTGTATCTCATCTCACTTGTAAAACCCTTCACCACAAGGGTGGAAATTTGCATCGTGGATATAAAAGAAACCAGACAAAATATCTGCCATCAGTGCATTAGCAGTATTCACGTGTTTTACATTGCGGTGGGGAAATTACTGTCTCTAAGGGGAGCTGCCCTCACAGGATTGCTATCCTGTGCTCACAAAAAGACGTTGATAATAAGAAAGCAGCAACTCAAAAGCATCTGGGGAGCAGCGAAGGCTCTATCCTGGCACGTTACTGTGCGGGATGCTGTACGCTCCCCTTACACAGAGAAATGTGACCGCAGCCACTGCGGTCTAAGGTGTATCCGCACAGCGCTGGAGTAAAATTCACTGCAGAAAATCTTGCTTTCTCTGACCCGCCTGCCCTGGAGAACATGTTACCTTTCAGGCTGTGATCTCACCCAGAGCGTTGAACGGCCAGGCTGGAAGATGCTATCAGCAGAAGCATGCCTCCTCCTCAGCCTACCTGACGGGCTAACACCTGTGTTTTCACTTTGCGGGAGCTCACAAGAACTGGAGTGAAGCCAGGTGAATGATCTTAAAAACAATACGTGCACAGGTCACACAGCACTTCACCTCTCATTTAAAAAGAAAAAAAAAATAATGGCCAGGCAAATCAATCTAATTGAACCAAACAGCATCAAGCTCTTTCTTTTAATTAAAAAGAATGGCCTCTAAATAAAATCTTCCCCGTCTATTCATAGAATCGTAGAAAGGTTAGAGTTGGAAGGGATCTTGAAGACCACCTAGTTTCAACCCCCCTGCCCAGGACAGGGACAACTCCCACCAGACCAGGTTGCTCCAAGCCCCGTCCAACCTGGCCTTGAACACCTCCAGGGATGGGGCAGCCACAGCTTCTCTGGGCAACCTGCGCCAGTGTCTCACCACCCTCATAGCGAAAAATTTTTTCCTAATATCTAATCTAAATCTCCCCTCTTCCAGTTTGAAACCTTTACCCCTCATCCTATGGCTCCGCTCCCTGATCAAGAGTCCCTCTCCACCTTTTCTGTAGGCCCCCTTTAAGTACTGGAAGGGGCTCTAAGTTCTCCCTGGAGCCTTTTCTTCTCCAGGCTGAACAAAGCTATTCTCTGAGGAAATGGCAGTCCAGTGTGACGCACATGTTTGGGTGCAAAAGCAATGCCAGTCACTCACAGAAGGAAGATTACAACTGACTTTGATCAGTACGAGGTTCTCCCTTGCCTGCCAACATGATGTGACACCTTCTTGTGCGCAAGCATAGCCTGCGTCAGATCTGTTGGGGATGATGAACATCAGGGTTAAAGCAGTTCAGCGCCACAGGGAGAAGATGCTTCTCCTTTTCACATTCTGCGTGGCTGACCTGTCACCAAAGTGAAGTGCAGTCTCCCTCCTTGGTGACTCTTTGTGGCTACAGGAACTTGTATCTGGAACTGACAATTTAGTAGTGCTGGCTGCTATGGTCTGAGGGACTTAAGACCATATAAAGTCAAGACAAAAGTCCACTTCCTTATGAACCTGTCTCTTTACAGTGGGCAGTTGCAAAAGATTGTAGAAAAAAAAGAAAGAATACAACCTGGCGTACAGTGATCTTACAGTAGTACATACCTCGGTCCTCTGGTGATCATATAATGTCTTGCTATGTTCTCCAGTTCATGTGGGTCCTCTGAGCCAACCCCCCCAGTACTACTTTCAGATCAATATGATCCCATGCAGTGACATCCCCAGCGACACATTTTCTATGGAAAATTTTTAGCGGCAATAAAATAATCAGGCTGTACCACTTTTTCCTTGTGCGGACACAGTGTAACTTCCCTCTCCTGATATCTGAGGGGTTTTTTTTGTCTCCCAAAGGTACATGTTATAGTCCTAAACTGCTGCATACACTGCCTCTTATGGGAATTAAAAATACAGAAATTGGGTCCAAATCAGTATTGACCAATCAATATGGTGGAACACCTGCTGTCCTCATTGAGTGCCGATCAGTATGGCTCTATAGGTTTACCCAAGTGAGTGATCTGGTCGTGGAAGAATCTGTTAGCATCTTAATTGTGTGACCTGGATCCCATTCCTTGCAGAAAAGCTATAGCTTGTTCTCCATGCTTCCCATGAGCCTCGCCTGGTTCAGTCCATGTGCTCAAGGGCTGTTCTGCACCATCCAAACTCCTGGTCAGGACTGCGACTCACTACAGATATGATTTGCTCTCCTGGGCTATACCACCAGGTCCTTGACTGCTCAGACATCGGAAGGCTGTAGTATCTAACTGATCTTTCAGCTGCTAATCGTCACCTTCGCATTTCAAACTTCCTCCGCTGCCTTGCCTGACTTTGTATCCTTTCAGTGGCTCTTCTGCATGAAAAGCTGCTAAGAGTTATTCTCCCTTCGTTAAGACTGACATTTCTAGTGTCCCCACTCTTACTGAGGTCACCAGCCCCATGGCAGGGTAGGACCTGTGAGGTTCTACAGTGTTTCTGAGCAAGGTGGTGCTTCCTAAAAGAACAATATAAGGAGGTGGCTCCCCCTTCCCCATCAGGACCAGCGTCTCATGTATATGCAAAGTCCTAATTGGCTTCGCTAACTGAGGCCTCAGCCCAGCAGAATGAGTCACCTGGTTGGTCTTTGGTGCAGAAACCCGTGTAGGGGGGACTTTGTTCAGTCAAGAGGATCTTCACTGGAACAGAGCATGAAGGAATCATGTTTGTGCTGTCTGCACAGCCTGACAGTTATGACACTGTGCTTCACAACTGGAGATACACCCTATCAGTACACACACATTTACAGACCCGGCTGACAGCTGCTCAGCAAACTCCTGGGCAGCTTCCAGCGTATCACAAGAGAGAGGGTCTGCTGGCTGATTTTGTGCAGGAGATGGGCGTAGCTATTCCAAGAAGAAAACTCATCCTGTCAACATATTTGTTCTTCTAGGTAGGAGGCCGTGTAGAGAATAAAGTTAGTGGAGCTGCATGTCCACAGCAAGGATCCCCCTGAGTCTTAGACTCTGGGGTAAGGTTAACGCTCAGATACTGTTAGACTCTACAAGTGAATCATAGAATCATAGAATTGCTGAGGTTGGAAGGGACCTTTAAGATCATCAACTCCAACCATTAACCTCACCTGAAAAAACCACTTCTAAACCATGTACCCAAGTACCACGTCTGCCCTTTTTTTAAACACCTCCAGGGATGGTGAATCCACCACCTCCCTGGGCAGCCTCTTCCAATGTTTAATAACCCTTTCAGTGAAAAAATGTTTCCTAATATCCAATCTAAACCTTGCCTGACATAACGTGAACCCATTTCCTCTCGTCCTATCACTTGTGAAGATTAAAATAGCCTTAGAAAGGGAATTAATTTGATACCGGGTATATTGAGCTGGGATACGACAGCACTTTCCACTGGAGACATTTCTTTTTAGGCTGTTTTGAAACACATGAGTGGTAGACTTCTATACAGGGCAAGAGTGCGAGACTGGGCCCAACATTTTTGGATCTCAACCACAGCAATGTGTCCTGTGAGCTGAACAGCCTTCTGAAGAAAATGCTGTCTGCCCTTCCCATGTCCTCCAAAGCTCTTTGTGCTGAGGTTTTGGAGCTGTGCTTCTTGTTTACCAATTCTGCCTCTTCGTTTTCCTTTCTGGGGAAATGTTCTTCATTTGAAGCACCCGCCTAAGTGTTTCACATCAGCAACAGAGAAAGCAGCTCCTACGAATCCTTTTCTTACCCCTAAATGCATCACTGTAAAGTGGGCTCTGGGGTGTCGGATGCCTTCCAAGTCTATCCGGCATAGATAGCCATCTGTGTGGAGGCCTCTGGACTGTCTCCCTTGTCTCATGTTACAGTTTGCATCACGCAATGCCGATCTCCTTTGCTCTTGTGCACTGGTGTTTCTTCTTCCCACGTGACTGGGAGGTGCACAGGTAGCTGGAGCAAAGGGCTGCCTTGGGGGTAAAACGAGGGACCAGAAGGTCCCCCTGTGAGTGCCTGGTGGCCTGGGATTGCACACAGGAGGTGTCTTACCTGAGACACCAGGATCCCTGCTGGTAGCCTAACGGGAAAGCCATGGAGTGAAGCCCACAGTGAACCCTCCTGGAAAGGCTGCTGAGTCTCCAGCAAGAAGTGACTGCATGGAGCAGCCAGGTCATCTGGGACCTCTGCATGCTAGTTCTGCCTGTTTTATCCAACACTCTCCTTCACTCAGGCTCTCCATAGCTTCTCTGCCCTCCTTTGCCTGCCTGAGGGCTGCGAGTCTCCTTCTCTTCCATTTCTCAGTCCATCATGTGCAATTTGTTGCCCCCATCTGTTGTACTTCTCCTCCCCAGCCCGTCTCTGCCTGGTTGACTTAGAGTAAATGTCCTGAACTGTCTGTTCTTGTTTGCGGACAGTCCACTGAAGGGCAAGCCCATCTGTCGGGGCTGATACGCAGACACTCCCCAAATTGATGTGATGATACCGTAACACTATATGGAGGCAGTGAGGACAGCATTGCCCGTTTCTTGGAGGTTACTGGCCAAACATCCTTCCAGAGAGGGGCTTTACTTGGCCAAAGCTGCAGAAACCCAGTAACATGCCATGGTTCGATGCAGTCCAGGCNTGTACTTCTCCTCCCCAGCCCGTCTCTGCCTGGTTGACTTAGAGTAAATGTCCTGAACTGTCTGTTCTTGTTTGCGGACAGTCCACTGAAGGGCAAGCCCATCTGTCGGGGCTGATATGCAGACACTCCCCAAATCGATGTGATGATACTGTAACACTATATGGAGAGGCAGCGAGGACAGCATTGCCCGTTTCTTGGGGGTTACTGGCCAAGCATCCTTCCAGAGAGGGGCTTTACTTGGCCAAAACTGCAGAATCCCAGTAACACGCCATGGTTTGATGCAGTCCAGGCACTCCTACTTTCCCTGGTAAAGCTGTATGCAGCAAGAAGTTCTTAATGAGCAACCAGGAGGGATTAGAGAGCCTGGAGCATTTCGTGCAAAGTATTTGGACTTAAATCTGATCCCGTGTCACACATTCTAAAACTCTTAGCAGCATTCTGGTGTGCTAGGTTTTCGCAGCCTAGGAAGCAGGGCTCACTATGGGAATCCCACTTCTGAATCAAGTTTCTCCTGCTGTTTCTGGCTGAGGGAGTAGGTAGAAGGTGTCCCTGCCCACAGTGGGGGGGTGGGGTGGAACTAGATGATCTTTCAGGTCCCTTCCAGTTCTAACCATTCTATGATTCTATGAAATCTGACAGCAGAAGGTTCTGCTGGCAGGGGAAGCTTGTGCATTGTTCCCCTCCTCAGGGGAATATTTTGACTATGTGGATCAGTAGGATGTTCTCTGCAGGACAAAGAGGAGAAGCTGCTGGCAAACAGGACACTGTGTTTAATGGATCATTGATTTGATGGACCTTGGCAAGTTCTAAACAGGGGATGCAGTCAACAATGCCCGCTTTCAGGCAGAAGTTGCTTGAACCCTCCTTTCTCTGAGTCCTCCCAAGTCTTCTCATTTCCAGAAGCAGCTGTCACAAAGAGCTTCCACAGCTCCAGACCCTCCACCTCCTTTCTTCTGCTGAGCTGTACTTCTATCAGAC